>LPNX010285286.1:424810-550767 GCA_001517045.1 Pseudotsuga menziesii
GCATTAAAATTATAAATATGTATGGCGACATATATATACTTATGAATGACATAAGATTATCATATTTAATGATACGTGGGTATTCAAGTGGGGGATTTTATTTTATTCTTTAATGGGTAAAATCTTAAACGGCTATTTCCATGGAGGGAATAGTGGAAATTATTTACCTAATGAGAGGGGATGCCAGAAATGCCTAAATAGTTGGCAGACTATGGCAGTGTTTTTTTATGCCACTCTTCTCCTGCATAGCGCAGAGGGGGGGAAAATACTTTAATGGTGGAAACGCCTATCAAGTGCAAGCGCAGAGGTGAATCTCTGCCTTGATAAGGGGAGATCCCCATGGTAGCCGGGGGGAGAGCTCTGCGTTTCCATGAACTTGGAGGCAAAGAAAAATCCCTGCGCTGGAAAGAAGCCAGAAATATATATGCTCGAGAGAGGAAGTAACCTGATCCAAGTTTTGTTGACTCAAGCACCATTTGCAAGTTGAGTGCTACGACGGTGAACCTTTCCTGTTGAGGGTGTGGGGAAGGATCCAGGTTCAGAAATGCATGCGTGTGATGGACGCTAGCATAGTGAATCAACTGAATCTCTTTATCAATTAATGCGGGAGCAATCTTGACATTCTTCAGGACACCTCTCTGCGGTTTTTTTCAAGGATTGCCTTGAGAAGCTTGGCGCCAAATTACCGGCTTCTGCATATGGGAAGGGTGAATCTGCAAAGAAGTTAAGATGCGGTATGTTCTCTGATCAATTTATTTTAGTGTCTCTAAGAGTGAATATCTGTCGTGTGGATCTATGAATCCCAACTCAACATTTATCATGAAAAACCCTAAGTTAAATGGTTTTCTGTGTCAACCAATTCATAAGCATCATCAGGGTTTTTTTCCTTTAGGGTTTGAGCACGATTCGATCAGCAATAACCTCTCTCTCAACCACATGAGCCTGACTAGGCTCTTAGACCATATCTGACCGGACTGTATAACATTTTACAAAGTAATTTGCGCATGATTTTAATAAGGATTAAGGTTGATCCTTTTGGGTTATTACATGTTGTTTTCAACTTTTAGTAAAGTTTTATTTTGATAAGATGGCATGCCAATATCTTCGCTGGGAGCACATTCATCTGCTCTCTTCTCTCTTTAATCGTAGCACTTGCGAAAAGCATTATGTTTTCTTCACCCTGGAAATGATCCGATCAGTGGAGTATCTACGCAGCATTTTCATAGCATCTTAAATACTGTCTCATACACAACAGTGAGGTAGATGGGAGAGGAGGATGAAAGTTCGGTGTGATGATCTTGGATTTGAAAGAGTCTTGTCGCAACGGGAAGGATTTTATTTTCAGTGCTTTTTTTGACTAGAGGGATATTGAGGGACTATACCATTTCGCTGGTTAGAGGACTAACACCTTTCCTTTGTTTGATTCTGGACATATCATCTTATCCTTCCCATATGGATCTACCCGGCTCTTTCTCATTTAAAAAGGTGGGTGATGTTTAGCTACCAGCGTTTTGGAAAAACCCCTTATAGGTTCTGCGTGGAGAAGTGGTTGTTTTAGATCCATATTCTTCCTGAACATGACTCCCAGATCTAGTGAGTATTCTAGATCTAGTATTTTTCCCTTCCAAATATTACCCAAAGGGATGTGTGGATCTCTTATGTTTTCTCCATTTTGTTTGAATTGGATAGTATGACCCCAAAAATCTGCAAACATGCCAAAGGAGTAAGATAGATGTGTGCAGTGTGTTCATGTGTGAGATTTGCATTTCCATGTTACCTTAGAATTCATTTGAGATGTTACTGGCCAAAATATTAAGACCTATGGGTGTTAAAAGAAAACACAGCTAAGTTTGTATTTAATATCGCAGTGGCAGAACCATTTTGTTTAGCGTGGATTTAATTGCAGAAAATGATTTGGCCAAATATATATATAAAGTTGTATGTCTATAACTTCACCTGAATAGTGGGCTATGCATTATGGGTTACTTATAAAGTATACCTGTTTGTTAGAACTAGTTGGGTTTATTCCTTAGTAGGTTATAAATGAATGCTGGCTATCTATAATGCAAAATTGTAATAAGCTATTGTGTAAGAACTTCAGAAGGTAACACTCATGTTTTAGAAGAGTTAGTAACATGGGTAGTTAGCAGTTCATGCTTATTAGAAGTAAGCTAGCCTTATGATTTTGTTTTAACAAAATCAACTTCCATTCAAAGGGTAACTATATTTCCTTCTCATGTTATCATAAGACTTCTACTTAAGTGTTGCTACCTTCAAATAGTGAATGAATATGAGTAATATTTGTTGGAAATTTATGTTAAGGGTTTTTATACCTTGTATTCAAAGTTGCATGAGAGACACTTTGGGAGAAAGTCTTGAAAATTTGTAGAAAGAAAAGTATGGCAACGTTGATGCTGTCATTTGTAACCCTTTAACGAAATAAAATTCACAGGATGTGACTCTTTGGTGGACGTAACCCAAAATTGGGTGAACCACATACTCTGGTGTCTCTTTCATGGTGTGCCTTATGTTGTTTACGTTTCGTCTTAATAATTTTGTTAATGCAGTTTTGTGTAGGAGTTCCACTAAATTATATCTTATATGTTGTAATTGATAATTCTTTATGTGTCATGATCTTTCGTCACAATGCTAGTTACTCGGATAATAAAAGAATGGATTCCTGATTTAAAGGCTCTCACATTCAGAATACATGTCTATGGAATTATGGGAATTAAACTATTACATAGCATCTCTTTCCTATACTGGAATTTAAGATTTGTTTGGGATTCAATTAAATTGTAATACCATGTAAACTTGAGTCTGATGTGTTTGAGTTGCAGAACTTGGTTCTTAAGGCTAAAGGTACATGTACAGAAATTCCCCTCATCAGCTCCATAGTTGCAAATAAACTCTTGTATAAATTGGAATGCTTATTAAAGAAAGGTCGAGTATATGATAAGTGTTTACATATCTTAGAAAGGTAGGAATTTCAATGATCAAATTTAGCACAGTTGATTCATGATGCTTTAAAAGTGCTTCATAATGGTGTTGTAGTCTTAATTATCATTCACATGTATTAAAGTATAAATTAGTTTTTATGGGTGTGTGACACCTGCGTTTGGGGGGATTACGTAATCGTGTGATGCACTAGAAGGCATAATATGCATGTTGGGATTTATATTATCAATAGAAGTCCTAGTAAATTGGGATGAAATCTGCATGTTGGTTCTGTACGAAAGGATGGATCTAAACTCTCAAAAAAAAAAAAAAGAAAAAAATTTACCCATTTTAACACATAACGGCATTGAGGTTCATGGGGTATGTTACAATATTAATATAAAAAATTACATCTTAGCATAGCCCCGGTCATTACAAATATTTGTCTCCATCTTTTATATTTGTACATCAATATTTACAAATTTACATTTGAGGTTAAACTAGGGTATTACAGTGCCCATATAGGTTTTCAAGTTTTAGAAACTCCTCACTAGCTTCCTTGATGGATCTTCTTTAATTCTTACATTTTTTATCATATCAGGGGTTGGTTCTTCTATTTCTCTTTTTACTTGAAGCCTTGATGGTCAATTTTTTATGGGAGATGAGAGAACCATAGTAAAATTATGATAGAGGGATCCAGTAATATCCCAAAATTTTGACCTAACAGTTATGGGAATAATCCCCTGTTGGCGAAACCCACCAAAAAAGCCTCATCGACAAGGTTTCTCACACTGTCGATGCCCAACCAGCGCGGTCTCCCTGAGCATCGGCCTAGACAGGTTTTACCATGCCCAAAAGAATCCATAGAGTGGACGAAGTCTCACCTGAGATGTTCAAGGGAGAGCTGTCGGAACCGATTTTTCAGCAATGAGGATAGAGGATATGGGGATCCGACGGGGAGAAAACATAACTATTGGATTCAGAACTATGCAGTCAACATTAAATCATTTCCACAACTACAGAGTGCATCATGCATTTTTCATAATATCGCTAGTGCAGCAACATCATTTATAAAACATCTCAACTCATAATGCAATAGAAATGTAACAAACTCAAAACAAATCACATCAACATGAATATAGCGGAAATGGAATAGATCATGGAGACATTATAACAGATCGCATAATGATGATAAAACATATCGCAACATCATAACAAATTGTATCGTAGCAGTAATAAAAGATAATATTTCTACAACAACTATCATATCATATTAATCTTGCGCAAAGGATCCAAAACACACAATTCTTCTCCAAAACAGAAGGCTGAATACATCAGGAAAAGACCAGATAGATTATAGATACAATAGGAAATTCTCCAAAACCCCTAAATTTATTGCACTAGACCTCTTGTGACAATCATGCTCCAAATAATGCCAATTCTTAGTTCATTCTCATGCTACTCTTTAATTGCAAAACTAGATCTATATATAGGTTTGTGCATTTACATTGAAGGTACACTTCTAACTAACTTATAACCGCTAATGACCTATTATGAAAAAATTGGTCAAATAATATATAAAATATTCAAAATAGTTATTCTTCCACCCATCGCGTTGATCTGGCCTTGCGCAGTACCGCGTGAGCTTGTGCAACAGCCGCGATGCTGCGCAAATCACTTACCAAAACCCCTGCCAAAAGTCCCCCAACACAGTGTTGTGGCTCATCCTCAAGCAACATTAAGTTGATAGGGTGTGGAAATTTAACCCAAGAGATAAAACAACTACACTCACAAAATTGCTAATCAAACATATAAAGTTAACACCAGGGGAGACTGAAATTGGAGCATAACACTAATCTATATTGAGTAATTGTACAATAGAAAAAATTATGAAGTAATAGGCTTCTATAATATAATTACATGAGAGAATTGAATGCATAAATATTCCATTCGAAATAGTCAAAAAGCAGGTTTACCAAATCTAATCAAATCCCCCATAGGTGCATAAAGCAGTTTCCAAATCTATGAAGATGCTCACGAATTTTCTAATTCAAGTGGGAAAGATAAAGAGGGATGGAAAGAAAACTCATGCATGCTTTTATTTGTATAAAATTAGGGAGGATGATGTGGGAAAAAAACAAGTCAACCATAGCTAGTCTAGCTTTTCCTTTTGCCTTAAATTAAAATAAAACAGGTAGTTTTTTAGAAAAAGTAAATATGTGCTTTGGAGGATATGGAATAAAGGAGACATGATATATTGGGTTTCCAGTATGTTTAACAAGTGATCCATGACTCATTTTTAGCATGTGTTGACTTCTAGTACATGTAGAAGACAACTAGCATAGAATGGAATCTAGGAAACTAGGTATTAAGACAAAAATAATTAAATTAATGTCTATTGTAGGTAACTATGGGTTGATTATTCTAATAAACCCCCTTAAGCCTGACTTTATGAGTAAATATCAGAAAACTATAGGGCCTAGCAACAAGGCTTAGTCACCCTTCACATACTGCTTATCCATACAACTAAGGAAAGAGGGAAAAACCCAGTGGGAAAATCCTCCCTTAAACATGGACAGAAAAAACAAAATTTTTGAAATCTAGTCATCAATCATGATTCATAGCATGAACAACAATCCCCAGTAGTGATATGATATTGTTGAATATATTCTCAAAAAAAACTTTGGTGAATATGTCTACTACTTGTTCTGAAGATGCACAGAAAAGTAGATCAATGGTACCATCATGCACAAGCTATCTAATGTAGTGCATATGGATCTCAATGTGTTTGGTTCAATACCTCTAAACTGGATCATTGCATATTCTAATGGTGCTATGATTATCATAGTAGATAATATTTGAAAACTCTGATTCGAAGCCACATTCTCCAAGTATCCCCTGCAACCACAAACATTGAGTTGTTGCATTTACAACTCCTCTATACTTTGCTTCTATAGATAAGAGTGCTATGGTACTCTGATTCTTGATTGACTAGATGATTGGTCCTTCTACAAGAATGAACACATATCCTGATGTAGAATTTTTATCTATGTTATCACCTACCCAATCACTATCATTAAACCCAATCAAATCAAGATCATATTTTTCTTTGTAGAAGATCCCATGAGTTCTTGTTCCTTGAACAAAGTTTAGGATCCTTTTGGATGCTCTCCAGTGGATCTAATGAGTATGATCCATGTATCTCGAAGACACACTAACTGCATAAGAAATATCAGTTCGAGTGTGTGTAAAATAAAGCAAACACCCAATCAACTTCCTATACGGTGTATTATTTACCATAGGATGAGAACCTTCTTCTTTAAGCTTAACTCCTCAAAGGAAGGGAGTCTTGCTTGTCTTACAATATTTCATGTTGAACTTGTTCAGAAAACCCAAATCATACTTTGACTTATGTACTTTGATTCCATTTTTGGTATTGAGCAATTTCAAGACCCAATAATTGGCTCAACAATCCCAAATCTGTCATAAAAGATGCATGGTTCATTGCATCCTTCAAGGAGGAAATCTCTTTCTTTGAACTTCCTGTAATTATTAGGTCATCCACATACAAGAAAATAATCATCAAAGAACCATGAATCAGCTTCAAATATACATTTGGATCATACTTGCATCGAACAAAACTCAGTGATTGAAAAAATCCATCAATCTTGGCATACCAAGCCCTGGGGGCTTGCTTGAGCCCATACAATGATTTCTTTAACTTGCACACTAAATATGGATTAGAAAAAAACCAATCAAGTTTTTGCATGTAAATATCCTCAGTGATATATCCATTTATGAAAGCACACTTCACATCCATGTGATGTACCTCCCACTGCTTTGAAGCTGCAATGGCTAGAGCTAGCCTTATGGAGTCCATCTTTGCCACCAGTGCAAAGGTTTCATTGTAGTCAATACAATGAAATTGTGAGTAGCCCTTGGCTACCAATATTTCCTTATATTTCAAAGTTGAACCATCAGCAGCAAACTTAGTCTTGAAAACCCACTTACATTGAACTAGCTTCCTCCCTGGGGGAAGATCAACCAGTTCCCAAGTGTTGTTCGTCTAGAGTGAGCTGAATTCTTCTTTCATGGCTGTTTTCCATCTTGGATCATGTGATGCATATTCATATTTTTTTGGATCTGATTCAACCATCAGATAGCACTTCTCATCAAATAGAGGATCTTTCACACAAAGGGCACTCTCAAATTGAGATCTAGTCCTCCTAATGTCATTAGGATTTTCAGCTAGTTCCCTAGCTGCATGAATGGTATTTCCTGCCCATTTTGGTATTTTAGGACTGTTAGGATCTACAATCAAATCATCATTATCAAACATATCAAAATCATCAAACTCATTAGTCTCTCCACTTACAATCAATGGATCTGGTGGTGAAGAAGACTCTCCAACTTCAACTGCTACTAAAGGCTCTTCTTGGAACTAAACACTTATTTCAATTAAAGCTTTGTTAGTCATCAAGTTGATAAACTTGTACCATTTTGAATATTTAGAATACCCAATAAATAGGCACTCTTGGATTTGGGGTTTCAAAGCCTTCCTCTTTTCAGTTGGAATTCTAGCCCAAGCCTTTGAGCCAAAAATCCTGAAATGGGTCACATCTCGCTTGTTCCCACTCCAAGATTCGAAAGGAGTCATACCATCAAGCTGATTATGAGGCACCCTATTCTGGATGTAGGATGCACATTTTATAGCCTCGGCCCAATGCTTTGGTGGAAAATTCTTAGCCTCCATCATGCAGGTTTCCATCTTTTTCAGTGATCTATTATTTCTCTCAGCAACACCATTTTGTTGTGGTGTGTAAGGGATCTAATGATGCATCTAAATAATTGCATATTTACAATACTGAATGAATTCAGACTTGACATAATCACCACCATTTTCAGATATGAGGATCTTGAGTTTCCTCCTAGACTTGTTTTCAACCAAGGCTGTAAAGACTTTGAAGAGGTCGAAAACTTTAGACTTATGCTTTAGGAAGTGAACTAAACAATGCCTAGAAAATTCATCTATGAAGGTCATTTCATATTTGTATTGACTCATGGAAATATGAGGGAATGGACTAGCAATGTCATTGTGGACTAGCTAAAGAGGTGTAGAGGTTCTCTGATGACTAGCTTTCTCATACTTGTCCTCTCAGTGTTTTCGTAGGATACAACCTTGACAGACTCCCTTAGAAAACTTGATCTTTGGTAACCCTATGACCATATATTTTTCACTCAAATTAGAAAGATACTTGTAGTTAATATGGCCAAATATTTCACTCCAAATATTGCTTGCTTCATTAGCATGAATCAAAAGAGCATAGGGGTTTGAGTAGGATAGAAAATGGGAAAACTTGTATACCTTCGAACTGTGATCAACAACACCTTTCGCTATGAATTTACCATTTGAAATATCAGTGATTTCAACATCATTAGGGGAGAATATGACCTTCTTTGGAGACCCCGTATGAGTCATCTGACACACTGACAAGATATTGGAGGCAAGACCTAGAACACACATCACGTTACTGAAACTACCATGGTTAAGATCAATCCTACCCTTCCCCAAATTGTTAGTGAGAGAGTCATCTCCCAAAACTATTGGTGGTCCTTTCGACATGTCAAGAGAGGAGAATGTCTCTTTTGTCGAAACCATGTGTCTAGAAGCTATAGAATCTATGATGAATCTAGGTGAGCTTGATGTGCCAGCAACCAAGGCATGTACTCTCTCTCTGTCTTCTGAATTTGATCCTCCTTCCTTCTTCTTTGAGCAATTAGGAAGGGATATGTTATTCTTTTCCAAGAGTTGGGTCACTATTCCAATTTACTTCTTCATACAAGAGCTCACAGGATGATCACCCTTACTGCAGTATGTGCACTTGCTCATTTCTCCTTTGTTATTCTTCTTCTAGGAGTTCTTCTTGGATCCTTGGGGATCCTCTTGAGATTGACTGTTATGGAGAGAAATTCCTATGGCCTAGGGTACCACAACAGACAACTTGACTCTAGAAATCAATCTTTTCCAATATTCAATAGAAAGTAAATGTCTAACACTAAAGGATCAGACCTCGTACCTTATTTTGGACGGTTGAAGTAGATCCCCGTTGAGCTTTCCAACTTCATCTTGAATTGATAAATTAATTCCTCAACAACAAGTAAACAATACAAGCATACTATATATCATGGTGTTAGATCTATTCTAGCATATATAATCAACAATGTATAAGCATTTGAATCAATCCCATAGATAATATATTCATTCAAACACACATTATTGGATAGGAAAAGATATTTCTATTCATATAAATTAGAGATTACATTAGATACAACCTCTGACGGCTGCGAATTGGAGAAACTGAATCCCCCACTTGGGCCTCCACCACCTCAATCCTCCATCTCTCGATAGCAAGCTCACAAGAAAAAGGAAAGCTTGGAAAGAACACACTAGTGCTCCAAGGGACAAAGGGATGCAGACTCAAGCATAAGTTCCGGAAACAATGGAATATAGTTTATTTGCTATCAATTCTCTCATATGCCTTCAATGTAACATAGAGTTCCTTATATAGATTTTCAAAGGGGTAAGGAAAGGTCGAATCCGAGCTATCTCAAGGCATAGGGAAGGCCGAGAGCCAAGTGAGTCAGGTCCATGCCAAGGAAAACACCAAAAGGATTTGGATTTTGTACACATCCCGATGTACGCGGTTTTAGTGGTAAAACCCACATATATACGTGATTAAAGGATTAAAAGTCACGTATAGAATTTGTCAAATGTTTATAGGGATGATCAATGAAACATCAAAGGACAAAAAATGGTCCATGGGGTCTAAGGAGTCTGCAGCGGGATAGGAGAAGGCCATACAAAGTGTGATTCACCTGGAGTGGTAAAATAAGCTATAACAGATGCCCCCTAATGTGTGAGGTCAGAGGGGTCATACGATGGCCTAAATACATTATAAGTCCATCCCACAAGTGGAGTGATGAAGGATCCCAAATGGAAGACCAACCTCCCAATCAGCATAGTACAATAATACAACTCTACTTATAACTGCAAATACATATAGAAGTCCCAGATACATAAGAGTACAATGGCCATGAATAGGAATGATACAAGATATCATATAAGTGGTCATCGCCATGTACAATATACATAAATTAAAATCTCCATGATGAATATATACAAAGGACCATGATCTCCATAATCGTTGAAGATATATAACAGATCAAGATCTCCATAATGGTTGGAAATGTCTAACATATACTAGAATCAAGTCACGAGAGCTGAAATCTCATGAACAATTCCACGATCAAGGAGGTAGCATATAAAAGATACCACCAATCTGGAAAGTCTTCTACACACACTGGTACGAGTACATGTCCTACTATGCGAATAAAGGTGTCAAGGTTGAGCATAGTAGTCCATCATTTGATTACCATTCATTAATGTATACCGTTAATAGACACGAGATCACCCACTGATAATGAAAATGGGAATCAAGGTACTACAGTGCAAAATAACAAGTGTGAATAAATGTGTTGAGGTCGAACGCTTGAGAGGATCCATCGATCAGGGGACATTAATGTATTCCCAAAGACTATCAATGGCGAGAGAACCTGCCACTGATGACTGCAAGTCTCAAGGCACTCAAAATGACTCTAGATTCCAATCCCAGAATAAATGATCTGAAGTCTATGGGATGAAATCCGCTGGAAGGAGGGCATTAAGGCATCCCCCATCATCCAACATGAGGTACTTAGCAAAGATGTATAATGTGGAAGGACTCAATCATAAGGTGCACGAACTAGTAACTATACCGGGAATGGCCGACATGCAAATTCAATATAGCTGAGGAATGGCCGACTCAGGCTTCAACTTCCTTCGAACAAGAGAATAATGGCGTATGGTGACTGAATGAAGGCAGCATAGACTCGATATACAAAATGGGACATCTCTACGACATAGGAGGCATCGACATAAGCTCCATAGGGACTCGAAAGCTTAACCCGTCGGTGGAGATAAACTCAGATAAATGAGTACTGCTCATAAAGTCAAACTGTAACCCAACCAATGGATGTGATATATAGTGGTCTATTCGAAGGTGACACGACTCGACAACTTCCAAAGATAACATCTTCCCTTGTCTGGTTTTTTGGTTTTTTTATTTCTTTTGGACTTTTTCAGTTATTTAAAAAACTTGAAAAAGAATAAAATGGTTTTATAGTTATAGACTAGGAGGAGACGAGTGTCATAAGGAAAAACAAACTAGTTCCAACTAGTGGAACATACCTATGCTCAATGCAAGGATACATGTGTACGATATCGACACTCGGGGGAAAATCCCCTCCCGGTAAAAGGGAAACAAGCTACAAAGGATATAAAAGATGGCTCTGCATGGCTAGACATGAGACAAGCTCAAGTTATATGGATGAAATGGAATGTCAGGGGAGCTGGCATAAAGCTCAATAAGGTAGGAAAAGCTCATGATAATGCATTCACAACTTGACACGTGGGAGTCCTGAGGGAAATAGGCCAGCAAAAGATCAAGAGGAGTATGAGGCTCTTGCGAAATGTCATGGCAGTACTATACAACGGACTCCCAGACCCTAAAGGATAAAACGTTAGCATGGGCACCAAATGCAAATAAGGCACTAACTAGGGTACCCATGTAAGGTGAAGCTCTACCACTCATATCATGCCACTTCTAAAGCAACAAGAAGGTTCCATGACATAATAGAGTGGGTTCGTACCTAAGGTCATGATGAGATGGTCATAAGGTCATGCAAAATGCAAATGGTGATGACACCTAACCTATATACCAGTTTAGACATGATACCTGAGATCAGCACAAATGGGTCAATCCAACGGCCGAAACGGCACTGAAAAAGGGTCCTCTACATCATGAATTATGTCAAAAACGGTCCAAAATGGTTAGAAAATGTCAAAACTATAGGAAAGGGGGTAAAAATTTTCAAATATTTGAAAATTTTCTATAAATAGTAAACAATTCAAAATATTATAAAACATTTGAAACTTTTACCCATTTGAGCTTAGATTTTCCATAGTGAATTCTAGGAGATCCAGCCGGTGGAATCCACTACCGTTTCTTCCAGGTATTTACCCATGCTCTTCTCTTTCATTTTGATGCAATTTTTATGAAATTCCATGATCAATTGAGCTTTCTAGGCCAAAATAAAATGGGCCTTGCGGCCCACGTGGAAATCGAGGGTTTTTTCATGTATAGGGATGGATATATGTGGAAAATTCCCCCAAACCCACGTACATACACGGCTGTTTTGAGAACAGTCGCATATGAGGCCGCGCATAAAGTTTTTTCAATAATCTAATGGGAAAATTGGCAATTTCTTGTGCAGGATGGTCCTAGACTGGAGAGAGCGTGAACATGGTGAGGTAGAGGAAGTAGCAAGGGTCGATCTAATGGCTCAACAAGCTCTACGTGCATGCAAACTCTACAAGTTTTTGTGTCTTGGTGGTTTGAGGGCCAAACCAAGACTATTATAGATGTTGGTGGATTACTAGGATCCAAACTCAAAGTCCTTCCAAATAGATGGGATGTCCCTCACTATAGAAGTGGAAGACATATACTTCATTACAGGGCTTTCTAGACCAGGGGAAGTAGTGAACCTTCATTCTCGTGGTGGGCCAGGAGGTTTCCTGACTATCGACGAGTACATTGTGGTGTACTGCTATCCAGACATAGAGAAGGTGGGGAGTCAAGTCCCTACTAATTCTATACAGGTGCTAGGCCTAAAGGCCATACTAATGACATTGGACAGGATAGCAGGCTTGGCATCACTCTACCAGTCCTCGTGGCCTCTGATGTTATATGCAGTGGAGTGCATGAGCAACATGAAACATCAGCTTAGTTAGTGTAAGGCAGGCAGAGTACGGAACTTCAGGTTCAGCAATATATTGAGCATGTTTTTCTTCGAGCGTGTTCTAGGATTGAGCTCCAAAGTGGACGTTCCTCTTCACAGGGTTCCAGATCCGGCCCAATGTCATTGGGTAGATGCGATGCGCAGACTGGGGGGTGGTAGGGTGCCCAACCCTTATCCAATTGAGTTCTTTCCATGGTGGCGATGGCAGATGGTTGCTATCGATGACTACTCCTATGCGGGGATAGACATCCGAGGGGACCTGGACATGCCGCTACCACCAGGATCGGCATATGGTGATATAGGTAACGAATCTGGACCCTCTATTTTTTTTAAAATTTTTTTGAGTTATTTAATTTTTTGTGTTTTCTTGATTATATGGAATAAAAAATACATATTTTGCGTGACAATACATAGTGGCATCTACCATTTGTGTGCAGATGTGGGACCACGGCGGCCAAAGGGATTCCCTCGTCATAGACGAAGGGGAAGAGAAAATGATATCACCAGTGTGGATGCAGAGCGGATGCTCTAGAGAATTCATAGCAATTTTGTCAAGATAACACATAGGGTTCCCATGGCAGAAGTCGAGGACTTGCCTGAGGCTATGCAGTGCCAGGTGGTGGGTGTACAAAGAGCATGGGTGTGATTGTTCCGACGGCTAGCTAGAGCCGTAGTGACCTTCCATGATCACAACCCTCTTCATCCTCCACAGGATTAGACACTTGGGAGTGTATATATTTTGTACTACCGTGTTTTATATGTTGGTGGCTCAAGAGCCCCAATTTTGTATCATGACACTATGTATTATCACATTTTGGCTTTTATATATAATTTTTTTATGGTGATCGGTTTATTTATTTACATGTGTAAAAATTGTGTTTGTGATGAATTTACTGTGAATGAAACAAATGCCAATCTAACATGTAGTTATCATATGAGTCAGCAACTTGATTATTAATTCTTATATATGTTATATTGTCAAATTTTTGTTCTAACAATCTCACACGTAAGAATCTTCTCAACAATGTCAGATCTCTAACATGGTACAAACCATTAAGCTGTGACACTACTAACTCCGAATCAAAATGTATGTCAAGAGATAGAATGCCATGTGAAATGGCATCCCGTAGAAGCTCAATAACGACACTATATTCAGCAACATTGTTGGAAGATGGCTGCAGACATACGCCTCCTGAAGATAGTACCTGACCCATAGGAGTATAAATCACCCAAGTAGTAGAGGATGAGTGTTGAGTGTGAGGGCTCGCACCATTAGTGAATCCTATGTAGGTGGAATATTCCATTGACATCTGCCAAAAGAAACAGAAACTCATCACAAACCCGATCATGATAAGAAAAACACCTAACTATGCAAAACTGTACACTAATATACAATAAGCATCCTTGTCTGAAGATCATGTATAGTATTTCTTGAGATAGAGCCCATTTTTAGGCTCCTCCAAGGCTGTTCCTTTGTAATCCACTAAATGATACACACCCTTCTCTAACACACGCTTGACCACGTAAGGACCCTGCCACATAGGATTAAATTTCCCTGCCCCCAAGGGTTCTTTCAGTTGATCCCACAAAAGGACCAAGTCTCCTTCACTAAACCTCCTTGGATTGACAGACTTATTTTATTGGACCTTTACGTGATGTTTATTGACTTCTAGAGCCACCAAGGCATCCCGACGCTGCTCGTCAAGTTGCTCAAGGTGAACCAAATGCTCCTCCAATGGTGAAGTGTCTAGTAAGAGTTCTACAACTAGCTTCAAAGAAGGAATCTCACATTCAACTGGCAATATCAACTCCACTCCATGTACAAGTTGATATGGAGAAAAACTAGTGGCAGTCTTAATAGTGGTTCGATATGCACACAAAGCAGGATATAACATGATATGCCAATTATTCTTGCTTTGTGCGATGGTTCATTGGAGAATGGATTTGAGTGATTTATTCACTACCTCTACCTGTCCATTCGCTTGAGGGTAGTAAGAAGAGGAATGCTCTTGCTTATACCCTATATTCGACACCAACTCTCCATCATACGGTTCTGAAAGTGCGAGCCATGGCCAGTGACAAGCTCTTTCGGAATCCCGAACTGAGTAATAATTTGGTTGAATACGAAGTGAGCGGCTATCTACCCATCGGATTTTATTGTAGGCATAGCCTCAGCCCAATTTGTGAAGTAATCAATAGCCACTATAATATGATGGTGCCCCTAGTCGAAGCTGGGTTGCAATCCATAAAATCGAGCCCCCACTTAGTGAAGGGACCGACGATGATAATGGGATGTACTGGGATAGGTTTAGAGCACATATTACATGCAAACACCTGGCAAGGGTGGCACCTCTTGACAGCATCAAAACAATCTTTAAAAATCGACGACCAAAAATAACCCGATCTTAAGATTTTTTGAGTTGTAGAAATCCCAGATAAATGACCACCACACGCCCCTTCGTGGAAACCATTCAGCACTACCTCAACTTCTTCATGAGTTAAACAACGTTTTAAAATGGAATCGACCCCATGGTGGTACAAAGTGTTATCCACTATGAGGTACTTCTTAGAGAGGGTGACGTAATCATCATTGTTCATCTCACGAGAGGTGAGTAGGGATCTTCAATGTTTGTAAATATATTATGATATCCCCATACCATGGGTCTAAAGTTGAGATTAAGAAGAAATGTTCATCAACAAATTATCTTCGTAAACCAACTCCTCGGCCTCGCTTGGGAAATCCGATATAAGATCTGCAAAAAATAAATACTTCTTCAATTTTTCTGAAACAAACTCGAGATCAAATTCTTGCAGAATGACAATCCATTTATTATATTTTCCCCCAATCATCCTTTGGGTGAGTATGAATTGAAACGAATTGACATGGGATACAACCAAGGTCTGGCGAAGGAGAATATAATGTCTCAACCATTGAACCGCATGTACGGTAGCTACAGAAAGCTTCTCGACATGAGAATAATGAATCTTTGTGTCAATAAGGTTTCAGCTCAGATAATATATGACATGCTCTTGGAGCTCCTCATCCTCTTGAACCAAAACCATACCAATCATCTCCATGGACATGGCCACATAAGGTAGGAAATCACAGCTATAGTCTGGGGGACTAATCATCGGGGCCGATGCTAGGGCTCGCTTGAGTGCATCAAAGGACTCCCAGGCTTGCTCATCCCAATAAAAGGGGGTGTTCTTCTTCAATAGACACGTGAATCCTCTAGTCAAATTGGAAAAGTTGACAACAAATATTTGTAAGACGTTTTCCATGCCTTGCAAACATTGAAGATGACGAATATTATTCAGGGGAGACAACTGATGTATTTCCTCAACCTTCAAAGGGTCAACTCTTATGCCCTCTTTAGAAATGATGAATCCTGACAAACGACCTAACTTCACACAAAAGTTGCACTTATGAGGATTTAATCTGACCTAATAGTGCCAGCATCTTTCGAATACCAATCTCAAGTGATAGGGATGATGCATCCTCATACGAGAATGAGCCGCAAGGTCATCCAAAAATACTTTGATAATTGACTTGAGATCATGGAAGATCAAGGTCATTTCCCGCTGAAATGTAGCTCTGGCATTTTTAAGGCCGAAAGGCATTTTTCGATATGCAAACGTTCCCCAAGGACAAATAAATGCAGTCTTATGTTGGTCCTCAGGTTTAATCTATATCTGATTATATCCCGAAAAGCCATCCATGAAGGAAAAAACATCGCTAACCACACACTCATCCAAAATCTGATCAATAAATGGTGTGGAAAAATTGTCCTTAGGATAGGCACAATTCAAATTGCGGAAATCATTACATATGCGGATCGCTCCCTGCTTTTTATCCACCGGAATGGGGTTGAAACCCACTCTGTCAAGGGAATGGGATAGATGAAACCGGATTTCAACAGCTTCTATATCTCCACCTTAATCACGGGTGTTTTCCTAGGATTCACCGCACGCAAATGTTGTCGAACAGGATTAGCATTGGCGTAAGTCTTAATCTCATGCTCAACAATATGAGGATCAATACTTGGCATCTCATTGTAAGACCAAGCAAAAATATCACAGAATTCCTTAAATAGCTTTGTGTATTATAGAATCTCAGCATGGGAACATTTCACCCCAATATAGACATTCTCTATCATGCCAGGATTGTGAGATATGTTGATAGGAATCATTGAAGATATGTTCACCATGTTTCCATCAGCCATCGAACCAGGAGAGATTAATGGAACCATAGGACTACCAACTCTCTGAATAAGAACCACCCTAAAATCCTCACGCTCCAAGTGGTCAAGCTCAGGAAGAATGTATGACCTATGATGAATTTCCTCCCATGGTGGCTCAACTCCTAACATAGCCTCAATAATCGCTTCATATGAAGGGAAAACCATATCAAGGCAGTCGTGTGTGAGAGAAGACTGTACTGCCCATGCCGATAGCACATAAGAGTCCTCCTCCTCTGTCTACAAAGAGGAAGGACTAGGATTTGCAACACACTTGAGATTATCTTGATAAGCTATCATAGTTGCAGGCAACGACACGTCCATCATGAAAGGCTTACTCGGAGTACTTGGTGTAGGATGAATCCAAGGATCTTCTATATGACTCGTGCAAAAAGACACCGATCTTGTAGATGTTGAAGCCTCATCGAAACTAGATCCTATCATAAGGATCGATGCAGGACAACTAAAGCTTCCTATGAGGGATGGATACATTCCTACACCCACACTCCCAGTTGTTGGCTGAGAGTGTTCAACGATCCAATCGAAGCTCCCGAAGATGCGGTAATAGATAGATTCTTGAATGTCGTTTGATCAATCATTATGATCTTCCCGTTATGTGGAAAGCATACAACGTGGAATAGGGAAGAAGCAACGGCTTGCATACTGTACATCCCGTTCCTACCCAGGAAGAGATTGTAGTCAAGGGGCGCATCAACCACCTCAACCTCTATCGTAACGGTCTTCCCTCCCAAATGGAATTTAAGGGAAGGAAGGATGCTGTGTGGCCTAAATGATCTCCCATAGAACACAGTTAACATGGTCACTAATTTAGATAGCTCAGGGGAACCCAGACCCTTCCAACATGATAAAGACATCACAGAAGCAACAACACCTTCGTTAATCACAGTGCACTTGATGGTCATATTAAGACATTCTACGTGAATCAAAAGAGACACAAAGTAGGGCAAGCGATGCTGAAGTCCTGCATTTTGAAATTTGATCATGGAGGAAGAATCATCATCATTCACACCAAGGGAAGAAAGAAATGCCTTCCTTTGCGAAGGACAACTCTGAAGCACTTCCAATGCAGACATTGTACAAGGAGTGTGGCCCAAATCCTTGACAACTGAATAGTTCTGGGCGGCTCGGGAATTTGGATTATGCCCTGAATGCTTAAGGAATCCCTTAGGAATGTGAGGTGCAGTCTCAAGTTTATCCATAGGTTTCTCAATATGCAAAGGGGACCTTGGTGGATCAGGCTCTTTGCCTGGGCTAGGTTTTGATGAACCATAATCTTTCGCACAAGTCACAACTTTCGTGGCATGTACCATGTTAATGCAACCATGACCACTACCCTCTGGCGGATCTTGATCACCACCAGGCTGGTGATGAGACCTCAATTTCATATTTTGATTGTGCGGTAAAGGGTTAGTTAGCACAGCTGGGCCCTGTGCCAAGAATCTCGAGGCTTCCTCAATACAAGGGCACAAGTAAGTGAGGTGATCGTCCTTACATAACTTGAAAGGGAACTTAACCTTACGTTTAGCTTGCTTGTCCCCCCAGCATTCCGGCCATTCCTGTCATTACTATTAGCATTCTCATTCTTATTCCCACCCTTACGATTATTTTTACCCTTTTTTCTATTTTGTCCGGGCTGTTGGTTACCCTTCTGGTCTGACGATTACACTGAAAGTACACTCTCCGTTTGGGTGGGTTGAGACAAAGCCATAGCCTATCCCAAAGTAGATTGGTTGATTGACAATTGAATAACTTGTTTTGCAACCAAATCCATAGGTTTCTCACTTGCACAACCCACAATGCCATCGGCATGTGGTCCAGGTTTGACTTTGGGGTGGAAACTGGAACGTGGAGCATTGGGAATGATCTCATATAACAAACTGGACTGAGCATAGATCAAGTCCAGTTACTGTTCCCTAAAAATCACTTGTTCCTCATTCTGCACTCCAGATGTAGAAACATCCTTCACTATATATGGCAATAACGACTTGAAGAACCATTCGAGGAGGAACTTCAGTGGTATAAAGGATTTAATTAACCTCTTCCCTCTATGCCACTCTTGAATATGATCAGAGATATGTGTGGCTTTATCTTGCCGAAATGTCGACAAGAGTTCAGTACCAATGTCATAACGCACTGGTAGTTGGAAGTGGTTAAGAAAAATCATTGCAAGGTCGTCAAACAAAGCGAAAGCTCCCCTAGGTAGCTCTATATACCATTTCGTGGCAGGCCTTGTAAGGGTGCGTTGAAATAGCCTCAAACGAATGGAGTCCTGATGTAAGGAATTCAAAGAGCACCATAGGTGAAACGTAGTAACATGTTCGCTTGGATCCTCTTCCGGTTTTCCCTCGAACTTAGGTATGTCCGAGGGAAGCTTGGTAGGGACGGATGGCCAATCCAGGTCATGAGCTATAGGATCGTTCGTTAATCTCGACAAGTCAGGAATATTGAGCATCATGAGGAAATGGAGCCTAGGATGATGAGGTCGATGGACCACTTCCTGATTCATATAGGTCTGATTACCACCATGGCCTTGGCCATAGTGCCCTTCTGCTGTATGACCCATATAGGGTGGTGTGGAAGCACCATAGTGTGGTGGACCTTGACTAGTAGGAGCTACAAAGCCGTAATTAGGAGAGTAAGCAGGTTGTTGATACCCGCCCCCATAAGGTGAAGAACCCTGTCCATATTGGGTTCATTAATAGGGTCCATAATTCATCGCATGTGATGTCCCATGGGACACTCCGTAAGTAGGAACATATGTTACGGAAGTAGGAATATACATTCCGGAAGTAAGAACGTGACCTATAGAAGTATGAGCATGACCTCCTGAAACAACGAGCGATACATGAAGCTGAGACACAACCGGTATAGTAACCACAATACAGACATGACTCGTAGAAACATTTTGGCCCAAAGGACCATGTGAATAAGGTGGAGGGTGAACATTGGAAGAAGTAGGGACTGAGGACAGAGGGACCTGAGTAATAATGTATGTACTATTCCCTATCATTACCCGTCTCGGGTCTGGTATCTTAATATGATCACTAACCCTAGAGCTAGGAGGAATATGTGATGTAACTTCCACCACCGGGATGGAAGGTGCAATGTGACTAGTGCTCCCAAACCTCTCCGCATGGTAAGGAATGAGAGTGCCCCCAGGCATAGTGTTAGGCTCGAACTCAGATTTGACATGGAATGCCAAATCATGTGTGGGAAAACCGGACATAGCATAACTACTATAGCTAGTGCTTGTGGGTTCAAAATGAGTCTTGGCATCCTCCAGCATTCCATACTGGTAATGCGTCAATGGGGAATCAACCCTTGAGTGAGTAGGTCTATCATGAAAGTTTCCTATCTTAGAAATCACGGGGCCTATCTCAGCTAAGTTGGGTGAAGGATCATAGGTAGGATTAAACTCCCCATCATCCACTCGAATGGGAGAAGGTGGATCAGGAATACTTTCCATATGGTCTCCCATGGTGTGTGAATCAATGTGTGAAATAGTCTGCCTGGACTGTCTAGGTCTCTCTCCCAAAGGAGGAGGAGAAGTAGAAGGCAGAATTCTTGCTAAACGACGAGAACGGAAAGAAGCCGCACACCCGAATCCACAATGACTCAAAAAATAAAAAAGACTCTCTATTTACACAAACCGTAGGCAAGCTATCGTGCACAGAGAAATCACTAATAAAATGTAAAGCCAAATGAAAGCAAACAAGGGCTGGATAAATGAGCTCCCGAATGAAGCAGGTATGTCTCGCTTAGGAGAGGCTTGAGACTCCCATACACAACAAGCGGAGGTACGTAACCAATTATTGTGGCCCTCAGCTTCAACACGTAAAGCGACTGTTCTATCCAACCCCAACCTGGTCGAGACACCCGCAGAATAACCCCTGGAAAGTACCCCCTCGATATCCTAGGTAAGGACACTAAGGTCACCTCAATATAATCAATGCTCAGGTGGACAGTCGCAGGCGGGATTGACCGTATGGGCAAGGTAAGAAAGCCTGAAACTCTCGAAAGAGCCCCCAGATACGAATACAATCCTGGAAATATCTCCGGTGCTACTCAGTTATGACTGGGGGTTATCCCAATCAATAACTACTCACACTGCCTCGTGTTTACCTTCCT
Source organism: Pseudotsuga menziesii (assembly GCA_001517045.1). Lineage (NCBI taxonomy): Eukaryota > Viridiplantae > Streptophyta > Pinopsida > Pinales > Pinaceae > Pseudotsuga > Pseudotsuga menziesii. The sequence goes on from LPNX010285286.1 coordinate 446,032, forward strand.
TTTGAGAGGAGGATCCTGAGAAACACTGGTTATACCAAGGATTTCACACACTCACCTGGAAAAACACATACATGTTGTTCTTTAGTGGTCTTGGAGAATTTACTCACAATGAACTATTCCAAGACCCTAAAACCTAAGCTTGTTGGTGCACCCTAGAAAAGAAAAGAGTGTAATTCATTTTAATTTAGCGTTGATTTTAATTGGCTTTATTACTCAAAATAGGGATATGACCGTGCAACTAATGGCGTTATGACACAACATGAAGTAAAATGCACACCTAACAATCAATGCAAATGCATTGTGTCCATGCAAACAGGGTATGCTACTACGTGAAATGCACAATTTTTCTTCAAATGATGAATGCAAGCTTTCCTATATGAAGTCCTAACTAGTACTCCAAATCAAATCTAGTGCAAGTACAATGCAAAATGCAAAATGCAATTCATGATGATAAGCAAATGTTTTTGGATTTTTTGAAATAAAATGAGATACAAAAAGCAAAAGAATGCTTATATGACCCCTAGACTCTGCAAGCACACTCAAACAGCACTCAAGCAAAGCACTAAGGTAAAATAAATCTAATGCACTAATCCCAAACAAAAAATCGAAAATGCCATGACAAGAACCTTCTTTAAAAAAAAAAATTAGCCTAAAAAAAATGTTTCTAGTTAGAAATAGAGGTATAAACAGACTCAAGCAGTGCCAAAGGAGACTCAGCAATCATCAAACTTCACCCAGCAACCATTTAAATTCCACAAAAAGGAAAAAATAAGTGCATATGCGACTGTTCGCAGTAAACCCGCTTGTATACACTGAAATCGTAGAGAAACCCACGTGTATACGCGATTGTGAGTTAAAAACTCATGTACATGAAGAAAGGTGCATAAAATCAAGTCAAATAGACAAGCTGAGACAAAATTCACACCAATCAGACACTACCAAGCATACATGCCCCCAGACCCGACACATAAACAAGAGAGAAAGAGCAATTCAAATTTATTGAATTCCGATAGAACAACCCCCGAAGGACAACTATTAGGAACTCCCCAACGGAGTCGCTAATTCTATTATGGAGAGAAATTCCTATGGCTTGGGGTACCACAATAGACAGCTTGACTCCAGAAATCAATCTTTTCCAATATGCAATAGAAAGTAAATGTCTAACACTGAAGGATCAGACCTCGTACCTTATTCCAGACGGTTGAAGTAAATCCTCATTGAGCTTTCCAACTTCAGCTTGAATTGATAAATTACTTCCTCAACAACAAGTAAAAAATACAAGCATACTATATATCATGGTGTTAGGTCTATTCTAACAGATATAAACAACAATGTATAAGCATTTGAAATAATCCCATGGATAATATATTCATTCAAACACACATTATTGGATAGGAAAATATATTTCTATTAATATAAATTAGAGATTACAATAGATACAACCTCTTACAGCACGTCTCCGAACCAGAGAAACTGAATCGCCCACTTGGGCCTCCACCACCTCAATCCTCCATCTCTCGATAGCAAGCTCACAAGCAAAAGGAAAGCTTGAGAAGAACACACTAGTGCTCCAAGGGACAAAGGGATGCAGACTCAAGCATAAGTTCCTTCAAAAATGGATTATAGTTTCTTTTCTCTCAATTCTCTCATATGCCTTCAATGTACCATAGAGTTCCTTATATAGCTTTTCAAAGGGGTAAGGAAAGGTCGAATCCGAGTGATCTCAAGGCATAGGGAAGGCCAGGAGTCAAGTGAGTCAGATCCATGTCAAGGAAAAATCCAAAAGGATTTGGATTTTGTACACATCCCAATGTACACGGTTTTAGTGGTCAAACCAGCGTATATACGTGATTAAGGGATTAAAAGTCGTGTACAGAATTTTTCACATGTTTATAGGGATTATCAATGAAACATCAAAGGACAAAAAATGGTCCATGGGGTCTAAGGAGTCTGCAGCGGAACAAAGGAAGGCCATACAAAGTGTGATTCACCTGAAGTGGTAAAATCAGCTATAACATTGACACGTGTCTCTCTTTTGCTCAGGTGTATTTTTATCTTTTTTATTTCTTTTTGAACCCACTCTTGAATATCCAGCAACCAAAGCTTGGTCTTGTGAAGGTTTGATGGTGCCCATCATCACCAACTTATCTTGCTCTTGTGTGATGGATTCCATGAACTCTGCAAGTTTAGGAATCTTCTAGGATCGAGATGTCAACTTGGTGGCATGGAAGGTTGAAACAAACATTGAATATTCAGGACCAAGCTTAGAGAGTATGGCCACTACTAGCTGCTCTTCCTTCTTTTTGATCCCACATTGTTTCAATTGCAAAACAATGGCCTTAAACTTGGAAAATTAGAGTTGCAATGATTTGAATCTATAGGGACTCAAGGAGATTAGATCATTCTCGATTTGATGTCCTCTCATCTCATCTCTCTTTCCAAAAATCTCTTCTATCATCTGCCACACTTCATTAGGTGATGTCAATCCATTAAGATGGAAGAGGAGGTCTCTTGAAATGATCATAATCAAAAGACCATAGGAATCATCCCTCTTGTTGTGCCATTTAATTTTCTCTACAACTGCATTGGGCTCTACCTCAGTTGCCATAGTCACCTTGTATAGACATTTCGCTCTCAACAATATCTCCATCTCAGCTTTCCACTCAAACAAATTCAATGGAGTCAAGATGATATTTTGAGATTGGTCCATAGCTCAAAAATTGTTCCCTCCAGTCAACAGAATGCACTCCCAATTAATGATGTCAAAACTGTAATAAAAATTTGGAAGGATAGAAATAAATATACAAAGGCTATGATACCATGCGCAAATTGAACCCAAGAGATAGAACAATTACACTCACAAAATTGCTAATCAAACATGCAAAATTAACACCAACGGAGACTGAAATTGTAGCATAACACTGATATGTATTGGATAAGTGTACAATAGCCAAAATTATGAAGTAATAGGATTTTGTAATATATAATTACATCAGAGAATCGAATGCATAAATTTGTCATTCGAAATAGTAAAAAAGCAAGCTTACCGAATCTAGTCAAATCCCGCATAGGTGGATAAAGCAGTTTCCAAATCTATGAAGATGCTCATGAATTTTCTAAATCAAGTGGGAAAGATAAAGAGGGATGGAAATAAAAATCATACATGATTTTATTTGTAGAAAAGGAGGGTGGATGATGTGGGAAAAAAACAAGTCAACTACACCTAGTCTAGCTTTTCCTTTTTCCTTAAATCAGAATAAAACAGGTATCTTTTCAGAAAAAGAAAATATGCACTTTGGAGGATCTAGAATAAATAATACACACTAAATTGGATTTCCATGATGTTTCCCAAGCACTGCATGACTCATTTTTAGCATGTGTTGACTTCTAGGACATGTAGAAGGAATCTAGCATAGAATGGAATCTAGGAAACTAGGTAATAAGACAAAAATAGTTAAATTACTGTCTAATGTAGGTAAATATGGGTTGATTATTATAACAAAGGGTATATGCTAACGTTTACGCTTTAAAATATTCGAACTGCTGCGCAATCTCACGAACCTAAATCTAGAATTTGTCGGCAATACTCTAACAATTAGTCAAATCCTGCGGTACCGGGTGCTCTTCTCTGGCCTTACCATCGACCATCTGTCAATTCTCTTGTACTTCCTACAGCGTGACGATTTATTTAGCATCCAACTGTCCATCGATTTCTTGAAATTCATGAAGATGAGCATGATGTTGTTCTTAGCGTTCCTATGCACAGACAGCTTTTTGTTGGAGATCCTTTAATTCCTTGGACCTTGTGATTTGCACCATCAATGGCATCACCTACAATGATGTCTTCAATTTCAGCAGTTAGCCTTCAGCTTCTTTCACCTTCACAATCAGTTGTTTGAGTTTCTAGTCTTGGACAACGTTCTACCAAAACAACATTGTCGCCTCCATAATTGTCTTGGCCTCTTGCTCCATGGTTTCGAATTGAGTCACAATTTATTTAATCGAAGCCTTTCTTTTCGAAATGTGCTCCGATGGTGTCATAGGTTGGAACAGGGAATTAAGTATCAAGTTAGTATCCTGAGTTGGATAATAGTTTTCCCCAATCATTTGGCCTTATTTACTAGGGTGAGCTTGGTCATGCTCAAAAAAATGTGCTAGAAGACCTCAGAAATAGCTTAATCGACTTTGCTGTATCTGGTACACAACTATGCTTGTTCAACAATCAGGCAATCTTGCACCTTCTTTAGCTCAGTAATATCCTCAAAATCCTTTCGCTGTAGCTCATCCTATGTCACGTTCAAGTCGTCTATGTCCCACACTTTTTCTTATGCCAGATGCACCCATACCCGATGAAGCTCCTCGGCCTCTTTCTGTAGCTTCTCAACTACGCTCTATGACTAGACATATCCCTCAATCAGCTCTATCTATTGGTCTGCCAATCACTGGGTGACAACGTGCTGCAACTCCACCAACATCCTAGCAGATAACTTGATAAGATCCACATCCACACTCTGGATCAATCATAACAACTGGCGTACTTCCTCATTTCTTGCATCGATTGGAGTTGGGGGAACTTGCACGTTCCTAGCTTGGGGCTCAGTGTTGATCAACAGAATGTCTTGCATCATAGGTCTTGCAGATGTCTTCCTAGAAATAATATAAAAAATGGAATTTAATCTATCTCTTACCACACCGAATTCTTCATGGTTTGACTCTTGAATCGCCTATGTTGAAGCCTCAGAGGAGTCACTGACCTCTTTGATGAGACACTGCAGTTGGTCCTCCATACTCGATCGGATACCACTACTCACATCATATTCTTGGAACCATTTGGTGCGATTCTTCTCCTTCATGTGTTGTGCTTCAGCTTCAGGTTCCATTGACGTCTCATTGTCAGCATCATGAATACTCAGCTCCTTATGGGCAGGTTGTTCTGGGGATCAGGTGGAGGCTCCTTAGACAGTTCCTCTTGACTCACCGGTTACGCCATTCAGCCAACTACTCTTGAAAAATAGCATCCAATTATTTCATCATGACTTTTTAAGCCAGAGGTAGCCACTGTCGATCGGGGTCCCATCTTGCCTGAATGTAAATAGAGTGGGGCTCGATGGAGAACCGAATAATCCACTGATACTTGGGAGGAATTGTAAGCTGCAACTGTTGCTGCTCCTTGTGTAACAGCAAGTCATGGTGTTTGAATTTCAACCTGATCAAAGAAGGGATGATGTCTACCGAGCACGTCATCCCTTCTGGTAGCGACGATAATTTCAACGGATACTTCTGAATTTTTGTCGGCTGCCTTAGATTTTCTCTCAAATGTGTAGGAGTGACATAGCCCAAAATATCATGAACAAAGACGCCCCTAGGCACTATAGAATTGACAGCTCCTGAGCTCGATGGCTTGGTCTGTGCAATTCCTTTTCCTTGCACTCTTACCGATGTGCGGGTTTTCCTATTTTGCAGTTGCATGGAACTGGGCTTCTGAGCCTGCTGCTTCTGCTTGGGGATAGATTATGAGCCAATCGGCATGCTCATTACTTCTTCTTCGATAGCCGTGGAAAAAATATGGGACTCTAGCTCGCTTGAAATATCAATGGCGTCGAGGTCATGCAGCATGCCTCACACCCCAAACCTTAAAATGCAATTCAACGACTCTAACCTTCAACGCTACAACTCACTCAAAAGCTCACAACACATTGCATAATTCACGCTCTGCTTCAACACTCTTCTCTCTCAACTGAATAATTTCATCCTCCCATGTTCTGCACACTTTTAATAGCCACTTCCAATTTAAACTCATCATGACCAAATCTAAGATCACCATTATGACCAAATCTGGTAGTAATGATGCCAAATCCAATGGCAATTCTACTCCTCTAACGGTCGGATCAGCCATTAATATGCATGGCTTCAACAAGCGCTGCTATCTAACTATTTTAACTACTTGCATTTATTAATTGATTTTACCAACCCACAGCCCTATAGTTGTCGCAATTGGTCGACCATTCATCTCTACAAACTCTAAACTTGCGCAACCTCTTCCCCTAGGCTCGCCTTGCTTCTCTAAAACCAAAATCTTCATCATCTTTTTTCACACAGCACTTCAAGTAGTGCACAGCTCTGGCATCGTCCGATAGGGATTCAAGCGAGTCCCATTAACGAGCATTGGCATTACTGTGCTATCTAATTGTTGTATCTGAACTGCACCTACAGACATAATGGAATGAACAATATATGGACCCAACCAGTGCATTTGTAACTTACTTGGATGCTTTACGAACTTACTGTCATATAACAAGACCAAATCGTCTTCTGCAAAGTGTTTTTTCTTAATGTGGAAATCATGCCATGCCTTCTATCAATCCTTTGCAACCTGCTGGTGGAATCTAGTAATAAAGTGGTCTTCTTCAAGCTAGGGAAACTACGCAAGGAGCTCTTCTAATGCTTTTGCATCATCCATTCCTGTCGCCGCAGCGATGCGCAAACTAGGAACAATTTACTTCATGGGCATGACTTCCTCTTTCCCATAGACCAGCTTGAATGGTGTCCGGCATTTTAGTCATTTGCAAGTAGTATGATAGGCCCATAGCACTGCAGGGATTTTCAAGTCCCATTCATCACAGTTAGCATTACATACCTCAGTCAACGTTGTTTCCAAAATTTTGTTCAATCCTTCGATGGTCCCATTCATCTGTGGATATTATGGTGTACTCCTCTTATGTTACACCTGCAATTCCTTAGTTAGCACTTTCACAGTATTGTTGATGAAGTGACTACCCTGGTCACTCATCAAGATCCTAGGACACCCAAATTGTGTCACAATTCTTTCAAAGATGAACCTCATTGCTGTCGCAACCATACAATCCACAGTTGGTACAGATTTCGCCCACCTAGTCAGATAGTCAATTGCAGTTATGATGTATCATGCACCATACTGCTTCACGGGTGGATTAATAGGAACCAAAAAATCCACAAGCCATTTATGAAATAGATGTAGAGTCACCTGTAGCACCAGCGGCATCTCATCCCACCAGGATGGTTTACCAACATGTTGGAAAATGTCACAGATCCTCACATATTTTTTGGCATCATTATGCAACGTAGGCCACCATAGTCTGGCATGCAACACCTTCCGCGCAGTATCCCATCCTCCATACTGGCCTCCCACAATTCCTGCATGTTCTTCTTCTAGAATGGGACCCTGCTCATGCGGTAAAATACACCGTCACAAGATTTCATCTTGTCCAAGCTTATATAACTACCTAGCATTTAGTTAAAAATAAAAATCCTTCATGACCAACTACTTCTTTTGGCTAGTCAACATGTCCTCTGGGCGACAGCAGTGGCCAAAAACTGAATAATTGGGGCATATTGATCATCTACGATGTCAACACGAAACAATTGCGCAATTGGCAATTGGTCACCAGTATTGGTCGGTTCTTCATCGTTCTCGATGCAAACCAGGAGATCCGGACAAATGTTCAACCATCTTGGCTTCACAACTATTTCAAAATCAAACTCATAGAAAAGTAAACTCCGTCGACAAATATTCCCCCCCAACACAAGCTTATTGACCAAGTATTGTAAACCAGAATGATCGATGAACATCTTGAAATGTCTACCCAACAAATAGTGTCAAAACTTTTGCAAGGCATAAACCATCACCAAGCCTTCCTTTTCCATCATTGTACAATTTTGTTCAGCAAATGAAAACTTTCTACTAGCATATGTGATTGGGTGATCCAGTTTTCCCTCACCTAGTTGCACAAGAACAAACCCTAGTGCAATGGAAGAAGTGTTGACGTGCACATGGAACTCCTTATTCCAATTAGGAAAAAAAAAGTATGGCCACAGAGGCCATCTTGGCCTTCAAAGTGTCGAAAATTCCTTGACATTCCCGAGTCCATTCATATGTTGCATATTTTTTCAGTCGTTTCTCCATGGAGCTAGTAATCGCAGCATATCCTTTGATAAACTTGTGATAGTATCATGTATGCCCCAACATTGCCCAAATCATCTTCACATTTGTCGGTGGCTATAAACTGAGGATTAGCATGATCTTCACCGGAACAACCAACAGACCTTCCTTGCACACTATGTTCCCAAGTGGCATTCCATATGGTGCACATAAAATACACTTCTTAGAGTTTAGCGTGATTTGATGCTATCGACACCTTTCTAGCATTAGTCGCAAGTTGTCGAGATGGTCTTTAACTAGTCCATAGACAGTCTAATAATCCATATACACCTGCAAGAACTTTTGAATAAAGTATTTAAATACAGTGACAACTACCCTAGAAAATATGGTTGGTGCATTCTTCAGCCCAGAAGGCATGACTATATATTGAAAACAGCCAAATTCAGTGACAAACATGGTCTTATGGCGATCCTCCTTTGCAATAAGGATTTGGTGCTATCCCGAAAATCCATCCATGAAAGAATAGATCTCCTAGCCGCCTATGCCTCCAAGAACTTCATCTGCAAAAGGGGTTGGGAATGGGTAATGCACGCATGAATCATTCAACTTCCTTAGGTCGACGCAAATGTGGATTTATCCTGTATTTTTATCCTGGACCACCATAGGACTTATCCACTCAGATTCTTCTATAGGATCAATGATCCCAGCATCAAGCATCCAGTCTATCTCATCCTTTACACAGTCCTTGTATTGTGGTTCCAGTTGATACGACCTCTATCACACAGGTTTGGCATCTGGTTTCAATAGGATTTTCATTTCCCCTAGCTCTCCTAAAATCCCCTTCATCTTTGAAAATCGTGTCAGAAAAAGGTTTTGGAATTCATGTAGCAGGTTCATGATCTTTGCCATGGTTTCCTCGTCCTAGTAGTCCCCAACATTGGCAAATTTTTGGTTCTCTGCCGACCCAATGTTGACTTTTTGAATCCTTAGCGGTTGACTCATGGAGTCTGTCGGTATGTCTAGGGCTATGACATCATGAATTCCTTCGGACTTTGCAATATTAAAATTCCACAACTCATCATCATGTTCAGGTTCCCCGGACAAGTTGTAGCATGTCATCATGAATTGGATAGAGTAGTGCACATGTGGATCAACTGGGTATGCGACAGGGATGACCTTTAGTACTATGTCACAGATTATTTTTAAAGCATTACATACCTCTTGGTTGGCATCCTGGAAACTAAACATCTGCGCAAAGCAAACAGACAACTCCTCCCAAGTGGTGATAGTTCTGTGCAACTCTACTGCTACATACCAGGATCTCGGCATCTCTTCTAGAGTGTGAATGAAAGCATGGACCCATTCATTTTTGGGTCGTGACACCCATAAAGTTTGACACTTGATCAAATTACTAGTGGGATCATTACATCTATCATATCTCCCAGCATGATAGACCTCTGAATCGCTGAAGCGCACCATCATCAATCTCTTGCATTGTTCCCAATCATGGATCATCTATTTGTGTGTCTCCCACCATTGAGTCAGAGTAGCCTTCAGTGCTACATTGAGGGCCAGTATCCTTTTTGGTTCAAAAACTCTCTTCAAATTCTTGAAATAACTCTAGTGATATCGATAGTCGTTCATAAATGGGAAACTCGACAGTCTCAGTTGCAACATGCTGGAGAGACTGTGTAATCAACCTGCATTTTCTGAATGATACTTCATGCAACCTATTCTGCCAATTTTCTAGACCATCATACAATTCATAGGATGCAGAACTTGTGTTGCACCATCCAAGTTCACCATCGACGATAGGATGGATATAGTATTAAGAGATGTTATAAGCATGATCCCAACTTATACCGACTTCAGCCTTCACAGGTTCAATATATCATCATCTCTCCTGAGGGTCCATAGGAGCAATGACCCTGACATCTTGGTTTTCAAATGTCATAACTCATTTTTTTAAGTTAATAACTACCATGCTATCATTAGCCTATCCAATCCCTAGTAGTGTGGGATAGGAAACACCATCTTTGACTACTTCTATCACATCAAAGTCAGCATGCATTTTCATACCTTCAATGTTGACAACCAAGTTTGAGATGCAACCAATGGGCTGAAACTTCACCTGATTTGCTAGTCACAGTTGTACTGTAGACCATCCCAATGTCGGATTTCCCATCAATTGCTAGGTTTTCTTGGTCTGAATGTTTACATCTGATATAAGATCCAAAATGACCAAGTCAACCTCATAATCTCCGATCTAGATATTCATCCTCATCTCCTTTCCTGTCTTCCTCTTTTGCAAAGAATTCACTGTAGAATCCTTCACTGCCTTATCTGGGTGGTACAATAATGTCTCAATATTGACAAGGGCATCAGGGTCCCTTGCCAGCGATAGGAAACTCTCAAATAAATGTTGCAAGGTACCATGCTTCCATGACGGTCCTGACCCTACAGATAGATCAAAAGAAAATGGCATGTCAATAATTGATAACTTATCCATATTTCTCTCGATTGCATGCTTTTCCCCAAAGAAGGTGTCCTTCTCTATCGCAATGTCGAATGCTACCTTTTTCTTTCCTGTAAGCTGAACTTGCTGCCATGGTCCATCATCTCTAGTTGTCTCACAAACGTGATTGACAATCCCAACGTCGACATCCTTCATTCGTGGTTCGTCCTTAATTGTTGCAACTGTCGATCCTTGATTCAGGTTCAATGACGAGTTCTGATTCAATGGGTGATTCATCGAATGGTTCTGAGTCTGAGGTGGGTTTCAACTCTAAGTTTGTGGTGGGATTTGATTCTGTAGTATCGGTTGGTTCTATACTTGGAACATAGGATGATTCTGATTCTGCACATTCTGCAATGGAGGAATGTTTCTAGCCTGCCATTTTGCAATCAACTGAGGGAAGTTTTCAACATTATGATTGGTGGTCGCACTGTATGTACACTGCGCATGAGAAAACTCCCTCTGATAGTGCCTGAATACTCCATAGGTATAACACTGGATTGATTCATTACCTCGTCCTCCTCCTCAGCCTCTGAATCCTCTGTGGAATCCTCCTCGGACACCTCCTTGCCGAAACTGTGGTTGATCCATCTGCTGCTGCGATGGGTTTGGTTGTTGCTATTTATAGTGCACATCATGAACATATTATGGCTAAGACTGAATGACCGAATCCTAATTATATTATGGTTGTGGTGCATACTGTAGTTGTGCTACAATTTGTGGCTGAGGTGCAAGCTGTGGCTGCGTTGTAAACTATTGATGCGGTTGGATGGGGATAAACTGCATCTGGCATGGTGGTGTATACTGCACCTACACTGCTAGTTGTACCACTTGTGGATTTTCTTTCATTTCTTGAGGGTCTTCACCTTTCAAAAAATATGAATCATACGTCCTTTCCTGGAGCAGATCATAAGCTCGACAGTTTTTATCATCATGTCCTGCTAACCAAAAAAATGTATAGTAAATATTTTCTTCCTTGGTAACCATCTTCTGCATGTAATCACAGTTCTCATGTCGATGCCCATAGACCTGACATATGCGACACCATGGTATACCAGCACATATCAACGAGTTCGGGGCTCTTGATAGGAAATAATTCTAGAACATCGGACATGTGTCCTTGGTATGTCCATCGGCAAGGAAATAGGTACACCAAAGATCATCACAATATTCCTTGCCCTTTTTTATATCTTATAGTTGGAGCATCATATTGGCCAACTGTGCTTGAATCTGGTTCATTCTAACTACGGTTTCTCCTACTGGTGATGCCTCCAATTTCAGCATGGTCTCTAGAGAATCACTTTATTTCATAATTTTTTGTTGCATCAATGGTTGTCTAATATGTGAGACAAGCATGGCAATGAACCACTCCTTGTGTTGAAAATCACTCATCTGAAAATTGACTCAAGCCATCAATGTCTTAAACCGCTGATCAAAATCCCAAATCGTCTCATTAGGGAACTTTTTGATCTCTTTCAATTCAGTAATGTACTGAGCCTTAGACTTCGACTTCTTGAATTCCCCAAATAACCCCGTTTGGATCCAATCCAGTGTTTTCGCGATACCTCCCTAAGGAACCTGCGTGAAGCTCATAAACCATTCCAGTGCACAGCCCCTAAGAGTAGTTTCCAGCTAGATTTTCTTGACATCATCATCTATGGTCTCTTAAGCAGTCCATATCGCTTCACAGAAGAACTAGTATTGCTCTGGGTCATCAGTGCCATTTCCATGAAATATTGGTAGCTTCATTTTGTCGCCTGCCATTTTGGGCCTTCTTCCTCCTATTGGTTCTTTATTACTAGAATTTTTTAGACACGTCGGGAAAGTTGATGAAAAATGCATGTTTCTTCCTTGTGGTGGAGTAGTATGCGGAGTTGTGGACACGTTACTCCTGGGGTTTGATCCTGTCATCTTCCTGGCATAACTTGGGCCTAGTCATCCTCTTCGTCATAAAAAGGTCACTTCGTCTCGTGTTTTTGTTCCTCATGTAATCGCACTTCGATCGCAGCATGACCTTCTCTCATCCCCTGCCTCTTCCCTCTAAACCTTGCTCCTCCCCTCGTACAACCACTTATTTCCTTGATGACCTTCACATTCTCACCAGAACTCATGCTCATCTACCCCTTACCTTTCCATGTGTCTCCCCCATTTTGTTGTGGTTTCTCCATCCTCTGCACACCAGAGTTCCACTACTCTTGGTCCATCTTCAAAATACCTTTTTCACAGACCAGCTGCTTAATTGACAGCTGCAACGACAGCAAGAATCTTCCTCATGGTCCACTAAAGAACTCCCTTTCTGCTTCGCTAAATGAATTTTTGGTATCAACTGCAAACTCAGTAATGTAGCCTTCTAGGATACTGTCCAACCATGCTTCAACAACCCATGACACCTTATTGTCCATTCCTTGTAATTCCCAGATCAGCTCCCGGGTCCAAGATGTCAGCTCTCCTCCTTAGAAGTTTTTTTTCTTAGAAGTGAACATTTCCATCCACTCATGCAAGAGGACAAGAAACTCACAAAAGAACCATTCCTAAGGACCACCTTGGATATATCTATCCATCCAATGGCCCATCGACAACTTTAGATTCTAATTTTCGGCTTTAGCAAATTATCACAACTTTAGATCAAACCACCCTTTGATCTCCATTTGAGTCGGATGCCAAAACATATCCTCCTTTTAATCTCAACTCGATCCTAGCAACATAACCATTTGTTGGTAAAACCCACCAACAAAGCCTCATCGGCAAGGGTTCTCACTCTATCGATTCCCAACCAGCACGATCTCCCTGAGCATTGGCCCACATAGGTTTTACCCTGCCTAGTAACATACATAAAGCGGACGAAGTATCACTTGAGATTTTCAAGGCAAAGCTATCAGAACGGAGCTTCCGGTAGTGAGGATGGAGGATATGGGAATCAGATGGGGAGACAACATAACTATTGGATTTAGAACTATGCAGTCAACATTAACTCATTTCCACAACTATAGATTGCATCATGCATTTTTCACAGTATCGATAGTGCAACATCAGCATTTATAAACATCTCAACTCATAATGCAACAGAAATGTAACATAATTAACATAGATCGCATCAACATCAATATAACGGAAATGGAATAGACCATGGTGACATTATAACAGATCACAACATCATGATAAAACAGATCGCAGCATCATAACAAATTAGATCATAGCAGGAATAAAACATAATATTTGTGCAACAACTGTCATATCATAATAATCGTGCACAAGGGATCCAAAACACACAATTCTTCTCCAAAACAGGAGGCTGAATACATCAGGAAAAACCCAGATAGATCGCATATACAACAAGAAATTCGAAAAAAACCCCTAAACTAATTGCACTAGACCTCATGTGACAATCATGCTCTAGATAATGCCAATTCTCAGATCATCCTCATGCTACTCTTTAATTGCAAAACTAGATCATTATATAGGCTTGCACCTTTACATTGAAGGTCCACTGCTAACTAACTTGTAATCGTTAATGACTATTGTGACAAAACTTGGTCAAATAATATATAAAATATTCAAAATAGTTATTCTTTTTCCCATTGCGCTGATCTGGCCTTGTGCGGTACCGTGTCAGCTTACGCAGCTACTGTGACACTACACAACTCACTTACCAAAACCCCTGCCAACAGCCCCATGTCTTATGATGTTGCTTTGATGTTTTATTTTGTATATTGGGCATAATACCCCACTACACATGAGAATGATGATTTTTTTGATATATTGGGTGTAATAAAATTGCATATGTTTTATGTTTATGATTTCATGTGATCGGCGTAGACCGTGAAGCACATAATTGATGAGATGTTTATTTTGAGCACAAGATCTAAGGCACATGAGTATTTGATGTTTTGTGTTGATTGAAAATATATAGAACACATGAGTATATAATGTTTGTGTTGAGTAAGAGGCTCTAGAGCGCATGAGTATTTAATGTCTTTGTCGAGAGAGAGGCTCTGAAGCACATGAGTTATGAAACCTTTATGTTGAGAAGGAAGATATGAAGCACATGAAAATATATGAATTGGAAATGTTGGGAATAAGCCCAGCATTCCAAGTTGATTTTGAGAATAAGCTATGAAACATCAGATCCTTGGCCATTGTATCCCTAGGTGTATCCTACAAATAAATCCTAGCATTATTGTTGAGCGAGGAGCTCTGAAATTGCACTAAGTTTGTAACTCTTTGTTTTTTAGCATTGAGTATGGGATATGGATAACCGCTAGGAGTTACTAAAAAATTAATATGTTGAGTGAAAATGACTCTGATAAAACATTGATCACATCTTACTTATTTTTAAGTGCTTAAATGAAATTTCAACTACCATGTTAAACAAGGTAATCCTAGATGCAATGACGTTTAGAGTTTCCTAACCTAGTTGACCTAACTCCTACGTAAAGGACTTAACAAAGAAGTGACTATAAGCTAAAAATAAAAGTGTCATGTGATAAGGGATCATGCTATATGATACCTAAAGTAAAAATGTTAACAAAGATATATATAAATATATATTTTATACATAATATGTATAAAAGAGTAAGTACGAGTAATAATACTAGTCACTATGAATAATAATGAAAGGATCTATATATTATTATTATTACTACTACTATTAATTAAATATTAAATACCTAAAAGAGTCAAAGTAGGAACTAGTCAAAAGTTCCTAATTTAAACTTAAATAAATATTAAATTTACCAAAATTAAGTAAAAAGTGTTATTTCAAGAAAAGAAATGATTCTTGATTTAATTTCCCCTTTTCCTAAATTTTTTTTCTATAAATATCCAAACCAAAGAGAGGCTTCGAGATCTTTGGATTTATTCCATGATTCTACCTAATTATTCACAAGAGAGTTCTTGGAGAGCTTTTTTTTTCAAGAGGAAAATAACAACGAATACAGAACCTGTTATCCCAGATAGAGAAGCCTTACCTTAGTATCTCTAAGCTACTTGCATGTTGGAACCATCTTCGGGGGATCCATATTAAAACCATGAACGGTTATGTGTCATGGTTGGGTAGAACGTCGTAGTTCCCAAGTTATTTGGTTATCTGAACAAATATCAGAAGTGTCTATGTCCTTGCTAATACTGTGTTTTTGAGTGTGCATAGTTTCCAGCCATTAATATAGCTTCAACTTGCAGGTATGAGGTTCCTTGATCTTCCTTATAATTTACACAGGTTTTCTTATTAAATGAAGGGATTAAATTCTTGAAGGATAGATAGTATTTGTCTGTTGTAGCTAGGTTATTTTGTTTACTTAAACATGCTTTTCTAGTTAAGGAAATATGGATCGTATTCATATTATGTATTGATAGAATGTCACCTATAGTTTTATCAATTTTCAAAACCATAGGAGAATATGATTTCTGTTATTTTTGCATTATTCTTTCATCATTTACATGTTAAATTTAGTCTTCTTTAAGGGGAATATTTGTTCTAACACGGTCTAGATTAATTAAGTTAGCCAGTTTTCTTAGTTATTGTTCAAATTAAATACAAGAGTAAAAACTGATTTTATATGTATATAAACCACATCAAAATTAACTAATAAAGTATCAACCAAAGAGATAATTAAAATCCAACTCTACATCTTCCACTGCTCGAAAATTACATATTGCCAGTGTGCTTATTATTTCACCCGTCGAAACTATTATACATAACTGTGCATAAAACATAAATTTAAATACCATTCCAATATTGACACTTAAGCCATTATAGCATAAATAAGATAAACTGAATTAACATAATTAAACCCTAAACCTACAAATAAGCATAGCAAAGATATTTCTTAAACAAACGCCAAATAGTATTTTCTATTATAAAATTATCTGCATAACATGCCATCCACCAAGACCTGTTAAGGTCCGACCGTAGGCATCACTATTATATCAGATATCTCTACTATTTACTACCAAACCTAAGAACCAATTTTCTACATAATACAAACCAACTATTAAATAATGTAATCATTTACACCCTACTGTCTACATTTTTACAGCCACGAAATTTACAAAATTATACAACAGTATGCCCACCTAAGGACCATAGCAATAATAAACCCTAGGAATGTTAAATAAACCATATATTTCATAGTTAAAAACATTTACACGTAAAATGCACATAGTCATGATTTGACAGGGTGCCATTGCAAGAAATGGAACTACCATATCTTAACACATCATTTAAAACCAAAACATAGAGCTCTCCATTAATTTATCAAACCATACGATTAAGATACAAAACCAAAAATGATAACACAACTGATTCTTCATCTGGACAGGCATGGATCAAAGTCTCCACACCCTAAACCATCATCAACAAAATATTTACACAAGCATCCATTGATGTCCATTATCAAAGAAGACCCATACAATTGAACCCATAACTAAACATTCAAAACTTTAACCCTTTCAACATAGATCTCAAGGCTCTGTTAATCATTGCACACAGAGGTAAAAGGGCCTATCCTATCACAGGGCTTACTCGTGGAAGGGTATCATAGAGAGTCCTTTTAACCACAAACGAGTCATGATTGGAAGCCACCTTGTCACCTGCAAATCAAAACAGGGAACCATTAGAAGTATGTTGATCCTCAACTCGAAGAAAACAATAATACAACGCTACGAAACTAGACTGGGAGCATACCTCTTTTCAGCGTAGAGTGAGCATGTTACTCCACGCAGTGTTGAACCCCGGGAGCCAAACCATGCAGACAACCAAACTGCAGAGCCAAATGAATCCCAAACAATGATAGACCATAGCTGAGGGCTCGTTTCCCCCCATCCCAAGGAGCCATAAATGTGCCACCCTGTCTCCCACCATCGACGTGATTTTTAACTACATCCATATAGTCCAAACCCCAACGTTCGCGATTTTCCATTAAAACCCCCATCAAAACCCTCGTTAGCATAGTTAAGCCATAGTTTCATGGCATATGGAATATGGCATGAAGTTTTTGCCACATAAAGCATAGTATTTCCAAAACTTAACATAATGTTTTTCAAGTCTTTTGACTTAAGCCTATAACCCTAGGCTTTACACTTTGCTATTTATAAATACATATCAAAGGGATAAAAATTATCATAGTCTCAATCCACAATAATAATGTCAACCATAAAAATTCAGGTTTTACAACCCCAACTCTACATAAACAATGGTAGTAGGAACAATTAGGTTGGGACTTTAGTCCTTTTGTCTTCGATAGGCATATGATAGTGTAGCATAGATAGCATGTCATAGGATGACACGTTTTACTATCGTAGCTAGATTTCACCAACGAATTAACCTACACAATAAGGGGAAGTTTGCATTAGTTCAACAATGAACTAAGTAAACCCCATAACAGCAGGTGGAACCATTTACCTCTCCAAGTGGTCCCTAAAGGGATACAAATCCCACCACTCCACGCCTTGACAGTTAAAGGCAAGTCAAAACTTTCCATAAATAAATCCATAAACAATGAACAAAACATATAGCCAGGAAGTAAGATACAACTGAACTAGCATTCATACATGTATGATGAATAGTAATTGCTAGCAGAGTAATAATTTAAATGAGTTCTAGTAATATAAACATAAGTGCATAATTACATCAGCATTACATAGGAAAACAAAAAGAAAGGTAATGACAACTTATGTCACTTCGACTTAGTAAACAATGACCGACTTATTTCGCAAAAGATGAATTCATGTCCACAATATGTAGTATTTAATTAGCCTACAAATAAATTTTTTTTTCCGAATTTTGGGGACATTACAGATCCTATATTCGTTGTACTCGATAAATAAAACTAGCCATTTTTTTACTCATTTATGAAAAAAACATCCTTATTTCTATCGAAGATAATATACTTTTGAGTATGAGAATTTTATTTTATTGGATTACTATGAATAATAAAATTGAGGAATATATGTGTGTGCACGTGTGTGTATTGAAATTTGATTAATAAATTATGAATACATTACAACCATCCCTTAAATATATTTTTCTTAAAAATATTACTTTTTAAGTAAACATGATTTATAAATTTTACATACTAAAATTTTAAAATTCAATTTTCAATTAATTTTATTATCTTTAAATATTTTTGTATTAAATAGATATGATTCAGAAAATTGCATACATTTATTACTTCATCAAATTTATGAGAAATCTTCCTCAAATCGAGCATCCTCTCGAAGAAAAAATAATATATTAAAAGTACATAAGTGAAATATTTGATTGCTAGGTGTAACCTCCAATCCTATAGTACATATTCCTCTTCAAGCAATAAATGATAAGTGAAATATTTTATTGCTAGTTGTAACCTCCAATCCTATAGTACATATTCCTACCCAATGGAAGGTGGGCTTTTAAGATCCGAGAATGGCACAACTTTTCGTTAAAACCCATTATACTTCATACATTTTCGTTACAAGTTGGACTTGCCAACTAAAGAGGCATACAACCTTTACAAGATATTGGATATTGTTGGGTTCTTTAGGGACATATGTTTGTGTACTTAGGCGTCATATCTAAACACATCGCTCATGCTTTATTATGTTGTCCGTTTTCATAGATTTTGCCATACTTTCTTTTTCGCTCGATAGTGATGGCATAAACAATAGTAAAAGAGAACTTACACATTTCATACCAAACCAAAGTCTTCACACTTGAGAAGGGACTCAAAGGGCCTAGGATTCACAAGCAATGCCATATACCGTGCCTTGTGGGCCTTCAGTAACTAGCGTTACATGTTATGTGATTCAATGTCAAGGTTCGACGGTTCTGGTTGGAGTGCCAAGGTTTGATTGTTCTTGTTTTAACAATTTTCATTCTAACTAGACGAACCTAAAAAAATAATGCATTTTATGTAGAAGAGACAATTATCATAAATGGATAAGGAATAAATGAATAAGGAATTGGTAGTGTAAATATAAAAGAAGTTGATATATTATAAATATTTTCTGAATTTTAATTTTATTAGTGAAAATTGTTTTCAAACACTATAATTTTAGAAAACAAAAGGAATGGTTTTAAAATTAGAATCAATATTTATGATCATTATGGTAAAATGAGTTGTTAGACTAATTGAAATCACAAGAAGTAATAAAAGTTTTAAAATCTACCGTTTAAAGAAGGTTAAAGATGAAAACCAATTTTTTTTTTGTGAGCAAGACATATTATATTAAAATTCTACTGAAACTTTACATATTTCTAGGTCCAAAATTGCCACCTTAGCATTCTAAATCAACCAACTATCCATACTTTGTCTTAACATCAAACATACCATCATGACCCCTCCCCCTAACTGGAAAATGGGGCATACAGACCATTAGACTAATAACAACACCTAGGTCAAAATATTATAGACCCATGATTACAACATCCACTATGGCTCTAAATGTAAGCAAACAAGGAAGCTATGGTCCATGATTCTATCAACAAAACCACAAAAACTACACAAAACTATATCAAACAAAATTGATAAACACATTCACCAACCATCCAGAATGAGAGCTCAAAGAAAAACCATTAAGGCACGTGGAAGCTCGGTGAAGAAGATGCATGCCCAACATGTGGTTGACCTCTCATCATGTTGTTCCTTCCATTCTTCATATACGTGTTCAGGTTCCCTACCATGTTGAGCAGTTGAAGAAAGGGTAAGCCTAGTTCCTTGCCTATCTCATCTATCTTCATGTGTATGAGTCAAGTGTCTACATACAATTCACACCAAAACACCGATGAAACCCCATCCTCATTGTCCTTCTCCCCCCGTTCCAACAACATGCGGCCAAGGAACCCCTTCATAACCTAGTATAGAGTGGCGGTCCTCTTCTACATCCCTTGGAACACGCATGAAGACCTAGGGTATTCGTTCCACTACCCAAGAGAAACAAGCTCCACCACAATACTATTATCCTCCCTCTCACACCACAAATCATTGTTTAAGCATCTCAATGTCTCCTTGATTCAACGAGGGGATGGAGGCCTGATATACTGAGAAGAAACTAGTAGCTTGCAAATACGCCCTATTTTCCATATTCTTTCTTTCATCATATAGCCCTAGTTTCTCCTTTATTCTCCATTCTACTATTTCGTACCATTTACAACTAATGTGAAAAAATAAAAAATAGTTCAACCATAATTACACCACCATCTTTTCCCATGCAAATTCAAAAATCCCCATGAAGCTAAATCAAATGCCATAGGTTTCAAAGGAAAAAATCATAATGATAGAAACAACAAATTTCCCTCTTATCACATAGTGTTGTCATTCTCCATCTAGTTTCCATCAATT
The DNA here is from genome assembly GCA_001517045.1 of Pseudotsuga menziesii. Lineage (NCBI taxonomy): Eukaryota > Viridiplantae > Streptophyta > Pinopsida > Pinales > Pinaceae > Pseudotsuga > Pseudotsuga menziesii. Next base: position 466,781 of record LPNX010285286.1, read on the forward strand.
TCCTTGATTTTTTTCTTCTACAACTAGTACTTCAACCCATGATGTTTCCTAACCTAGTCACATGGCTTGTTTTGAGCACACTTGGGAAATCTTTCCATTTAAGACCACTCTAAATTCCATAAGAACACCACTTGCCTGCATGATATACTCAAACCACATTTGTCAAACTCGCACTACCACAAAACACATCCTCGACGTCAATTTACCTTTCATCTGCATCTGCATCCAAGGAAAAACATTTCCTTTTAAGTTTAAAATCCTTTGATATTATAAAACAATATTTTCCATATCTTAAGAAATAAACATTTCAACCATTGTTATATCAATACCAAATTGTAAAGTTTCATTAACACATATATAGTTTTCCATATTTTTTACATGACTCTTCACTTTATATTGTGTCCTTATAATGGAACTATTTATCTCTCTAACTCTAACTTTAACTTTAACTTTTATTTATTTATTTATTTATTTATTTATTTATATATATATATTAAAAGTAAAAATGTACATTTATTTATATATATATATATATTAATATTTGTTACAGATAAAGATAGAGTTAAAATATAATATGGTCATAGAGTGTAGCCTTTTTCTTAGGTAAGATTGGTCTAATTTTCCTTTCCATGTAGGTTATATTGATTTAGACAATCTAAGTGCATTCTATGATTGTTGTCGTCCCATATAGGTGAGCTTAATTATAGATTTTCCTACAAAACTAATACGATAGAGAGATTTGGGGTAGCGTCATATTAATTTAAAATATTTAAATATCAAGATATGTATCTCAATTCTTTTTTTTATTAATAAATTTAGTTTCATACCGATATAGAAAACCCATAATATCATAGAATAACATGAAAAATTGATTCCAAAATAAACACATATATTAGGTAGATATTTGTTCAAAAATAAAACCCATATATGGGTAGGAAACCCAAAGTGGTTGCATGCAAAATGAAAAATATTATTTACAAAGAGCCTAAGGGAAAGGATTCTCAAGACTTAAATATGATTACCATGAAATCAAAGACAGGTTTTTTTTGGGTGTATAAACCCTGTCTTTAAAAAAAACTATGAGTAAAAATATATCATAGTTGCAACAAAAAGGTTAGTAAACAAAACTTGGTTTTCATAAACTCTATTAACAAATAAATAAATAATTATATATATTTAAAATTAAAAAAAAATAAACATACCCACACCTACTATGTCGATCTATGTATACATCGAAAGAATATTGTGTGTGAGAGAGAGAGATAGAGAGAGAAAACAAGTATTGTTTTATATCATAAATGCATCACACAAATATGTATCATGAAGTATACAACTGCTCATTTGAAATTTGTTTTCGGTTACAATTTAACATTACCAACCATGCATTATTACTACTACTACTATTATTATTATTAACTTGGTAGGTGTATTACCATAAAACATGTCAATAAAAAATGTAACAAAATATATAAACTTTATAAAAACAAAAGATTAAACTTTGTAAACATAAAAGATTTAGAGTTTTGGGTAAACACTTGCTATAGGTTCTATATAATAGTGACATTCTAGTATAGTTGAATTGATCACTTTTGGTATGCCTTACTTTTCATTATGTCTTTCTTGCTACATACATAATAGTATTTGTGTCAAATAGGCGCATTCTATAGCATAGTAGGGGAGATGTGTAAATACTTCGATGCTCATCCTAGAGATAACATGTGTCCTTTTTAAAAAACAGAAAAATATTATAAAATATAATGTGTCAGCTCAAATTATATTTAAAACATTTACAACGCCATACACACACACAAATTAAATAAATTAAAATTCTTCTTCTATGTTTACACTTTGAAAAGGGGTCTACAACAAGAGAAATCCCCCCCCCCCCCTGCTTTGCACTTAGTAGATCCCCTTTTAATATTGATCTATGCTGGTATATGCGTCCCTATTGTCAACCTAGTAACTTTGATGTTTTTTGTTAAAATTTTAAATACATCCATCCATAGATAAAGGGAAGGAAAATCAAGCATGGAATATCTCAAGTTACTTCATCAAAATTGAATGTTCATCCAAGATTTACTTGAGAGAACAATGATTCTAATTTGGTCACATCTCATTGACATTCTAGTTTACATTGATTCTGTGAATCCAAAAAAATATTTTTGAATCTCCTTCCAGTGCTTTTTATTTATTGGGATTTAATGTTTAATAGAAGTACTAAAAAGTTATACAATTACATGTACTAAGTGTTGAACCCTTTTACGTTTGTACTATCACTAACATCAAAGATGAATGAAGAGCATGAAGACTTCCACACATAAATCCAATTTGAAGAAATACACAGAAGAAAATGTGGATATAGAGAAAGTGCAAAGGTCCCACTATGACATGGGTCATATGTGGACACATCACAACTTTGAAGAAGAATGTGAAAGTTAAGGATGTGCGCAATACCACTACGATATGGACTTGTGCATGAAAATCCAATAAAAAAGTGGCATATGTTTGTTAAACATTGTAGAGTTGAATTACGATAAGTGGCATGTCTTTGCAGTAGGTAATTTGATTAAGAAAAAAATAAATTGAGGCATCACCAAGGTTAAGAAACTTCAATAAGTGAACACATATCTTGAGTTAGAAAGAGTATAAATAAGTAATCGACAGATCTGTTGAAGTAAGCTTGAATAATGAAGAATCGAAGATAATCTGTTTTGGAACAAGCTTCAATTTCTTGGGGTATCAATTTAACATTTATTACAAAAAGAGTTCGTATCCAACAAAGTTGAATTGAACAGATCAAGAGAGGATGAACAAAAAGAAAAACACAAAGTATAAGGATACATGAATACAAGATGCGAGGAATTTTTACTTAGTAAATGACACAAACCGCAAAGCCACATAAGTAAATGAGTTTGGAACACCAGAGAAACACATAAACATATATCACAGAGTGTGAAAATAAGTCATTGTTTGTAGGTATCTGAAGATTGTGTGATGCAGATCACATATATTATCATAGATCGTCGATAAGGAAAATGGTTGTTTTAATGCAGACAATCAAGGGAAAGATGCAAACCAAAAGCTCTACATTAATTCAAGTTTTATGAATACGAACATCACATATAAGTTTGTCTCTTCTCAATGCATTATATGTCTTCATCCATGGCTTGTGACCATACTTCCTCTTAGAAAACTTCCTCAAATGTTATATGATCATCTATTTGAGAAAATAATGGAAAAATAAAGAATAACTTTGGTGTACCAACTTGATATATCTAACACGTACTTCTTGTTTCTATTTTACTCATCAATGTCTAACTAGATGAACGACTTGATGCAGTTTGTTGTCCTCTTGGTTTGTTTGTCGGCGTAGCTTGTTGCAACTTGTGTCCATGTTCCATTTGTTGAACCACGTCGTGATGTCCTGGAATTCGATGGCGATGTGACATTTTGAATTACATGTAGTGTTTGAACCACTTCCTCTGTCATGTCATCATACTTGATAGTCGAAACAATCTTGACATTTTTCTATGATGGTTCCATTCGATGATTCATTCTCGAAAAATTAAACATTGCAACTGATGATTACTTTCCTTGCGACATAGTCATATAACTTATATTCTTTTGTGTCTTCAGAATAACCAACAAATATACATTTCCATCCCTTCTTGTCTAGTTTATTTCTCTACTCATATGGAACATGAGCATATGCGACACAACCAAAAACCTTTAAATGAGAAACCGTATGATTCATACCTAACTATGCTTCATGATGGAATTTATTCTTCACACTCTTTGTCAGACACTGCTTTCTAATATATACAACAGTTATGACTACTTCATCTTAGCATTCATTTGACAAATACTTGGATTTCATCATGTTGCACGTCATCTCCATAATGGTTTATTCTCTCTCTCTCTCTCTGCGACACTGTTCTACTGAGGTGTATACTGTGTAGTTGTGTATGCCATGGGTCTTGCAAAACTTTAGGAATTCCATTAAGACATATTTAGTGCCTCTGTCCTTCCATAATATTTTCGGATGGTATGTACACTATGGTTATCCGTGAGTGGCTTGAACTATTGAAAACATCCAAATGCATCAAATTTATGTTTTAGAAAATAAACCGATGTTTTTATTGTGAAATCATGAATAAAAGTAAGAAAAATAATTGCAACATCCCATTGATGGTGTCTACATTGGGCCACAAATACTAGAGTGCACAATCTCATTTTTTTTCCATGGTATATATTACTTTTTTACTGCAAAAGTATATCTATGTTTCTTGCCAAAAATGCATCCTTCAGAAACTCTCTCTGGCTTGTCAATCAATGGAAATCCTTTCACCACATTCTTCGTGTCACTAGTACAAAAGCACGGATTTTTCCATGGAGGTTTTCCACGTTTCTTACTTTTTGGTGTAAAATCCGATGTAACAGGAACGAGGCGTCGCTGTATCCATGCCTAGCCATCGCTATATCCATGCTGGGACTCTTAGCCGTCGTTGTATCCATGCCTAAATCCTTGAACGTCGATGTATCCATGCTTGACCATCGCTATAGCGACGGCACCATCTTTTGTTGGATTTTTACAATGGTCAAGTTGACCTAGGGTGCAAAAGTCAATGTTTGTCGTCGCTATAGCGACGTCTAAGAGTTATATAAAAATGAATACCTTAATGAGATTTTCTTCACACTTGCCATTGTTGCAGCACTGTTTTCGGGTGATTGTTGGAGCTGTTTATTATTTCCGTCTCCTGCTGGTGAACAATCCATTTCTAGATCTACATAGTTCGTATTTTAAACATGCAAGGTTAGTTTGTGTTTTCAAATGATGCATACTTTTACTAATTCATGCTAATGTTATTTCCTAGATGAAGTTAGTGTATTTTTTTTTCTATGTCTCGGAAGAATAATATTTCTAGCTTAAGGCATCTCTTATTGTCTCACTTAATGAAAGGATTTTAGAAATAGCGAAACATCCTATGATCTTTCTAAGATAACTCCCATAGGTTTAAGGTGAACTTGGAGAAAGAAAAAAATCCATGGTTTCAACACCTCGGAGATATAGAAAAATAATGGCATTCTTGGTATAATATGGGTTAACAACTGGAGTTGATCTCATCATATGCATATTTCAGCTGCTCTTTTTGAAACTACACTTTAGTTCAACACCATTCGTAGAGTCTCTTATGAGTAAATGTTATGCAACCCTTACTTCTTCCTTTGAGAAGCATTGTTTCCAACATTAGTTTTAGGGCAGCAAGGACTTCTCTCTTCCCAAACCTATTACCAAACCTATTACAATCATGTTTTTTATAAAACTTGGTCATATTCCCTACATGTGCCTGATGTTGGGACCAAATTCTCCTTGTGTGGTACAATAATTATATGGTTTCCAAATCTAAACTAAATGTTTTAAATTTTTTGTTGGTTATACTTATACACATGTGTTCATTCCATCCAAATAATTAGTATTTCTTAAGTTGTTTTATGGCCCTCTTTATAGTCAATTTGGTTATTTGAATATTTTTCAATACATACTTAGAATTTGCATGTATATTATGTGCATCCGAATTATTATGGTTCCATAAACTTTGATAGGAAGATCTTGTTATATACCAATGGCCATCCTCACACTCATGGAAACATTGTAGGGTTGATAAACAATCATAGGTTCTAATTGTTTAGTGAAAATTTCGAATTTGAGGAACACTTCAATAACAAAGAGAACTTAAATAAAATGAATGCATTAAGATTTGTTGGTGTGCATGAAATGCATAGTATGTCTTTGGTGATGAGTTATTAATAAACTATAACTTGTGTAGGCCATTGACCACTCATTGACTAATTATAATTTTGTATTTTCAATTGATTATTATTGTAACTTTCTTACTTAGTTTGACTTTTTTTCTAAAGTGGTTGGTTGCATGTGTATTGGAAGAATTTTTCCATCCTTCTAATAAATGGTTTATTTGATGTGTGAACATACTAAATTCATTGTGTTTTACTAATATCATTGATTTAATGTTCAATATTTTTCAAACAATGGATAACATACAAGAAATTAAAGGAGAGACTAGTCCCTCTTGATATTGTAAAGAAGGTCATGTCCATAGATTTTATTATCTCTCTCTAGAAAAAGGATGTTATACTGGGTGTGAAGGTTCCTTATTTATACAAATAAAATCTAGAATGCTACTCCACCATAGAAGGACATTTGTTGGGGTTGAAATCACATGATTTTCTAAACCTTCCAAGGGAATGTATGCATATTACATGCTTCTTTTTTCTACAATGTAGGTTACATGTTATGCACTCATACTAATATGCTTAATTTAATTTTTTTGTGTTTATTTTTAGTACCATTATCCTTTGCTCATGTACAATTGTGGGGACCATGACTTCCATTAGAACCTACAATGTTCCATATCAAAATTATTTACTTTTTTATGTTGGATTACGTCAAATGATGTGCACATGGCTATCAGTACAATGTGTAATCAACATTAGTTCATATTTTTTGTGTGGTTAAAAGGAAACTGCCCACAAGTTTCATGGACTTAAATTTCCTTCTTTTAATTCACTTCATTGATGAGGTTGAGTTAGCCATGGTATTCTCATGTCATTGGATGTTATTCTTGGAGAGGTACATGATATATTAGTCGTTATGTGATGATAGTGAGTACATAAAGAAAATTGATGACACATAAGGAATAGTGGTTTGTGATGTATTTGACAACTTACTGTTTGGTATGGTGTAGGTAAGACAATTTCTTGTAAGAAACAAGGCTTTGTCATCATGAACGAAAATGCAAGGAAGCTTGCTCGGTTCAGAGCAGCATTAGAGGCGAGGGGCGATGGAAAATGTTATTGCCCATGCAATGATTGCAGGGGTTTGCAAAGAAGAAGACTTTTAATAATAACAGCTGAAAGACATTGTAGGGAGAAGGGACACGCTGAAGGGGGCAATGAATATCGTCCCTTTGTAAGAGGTTATTCAGTATTTAATGTATTCTCTCTAATGGTCGTCATGTCATGACTTTTAGTAAAATGTCTTATCATAATTTTATATGCTCTATACACAATAATTTCACTGAATTGTTTGTACATATATAGACAATGCCCCCAAAATGTCAGCCTCCAGATAGTTATAATTTGCCAGGTTCTAGCAGAAATACTCCTTTAGAGGCTGAGCAAATTCGTGATCAGAATATTGGAGCTGATCAAGTTCTTAATGACGTTGACATGGATGGATATAACGTTATCGATACAAATTAGGAAGATGAGATACATAGGTTGATCCATGACACATTTGCTTCAATGGATGAGGACGACAGCCATGATGATAGTGATCATGACATTGATGTTCATCCTGTGTTAGATTTCCCTGTAATTGTCAATGTAAAGAAAGAGTATGAACATCCTGGGTTTTTGACTTTTTTTTTGCAGCTTGAGAAAAACATTCGGCTCATTGCGCTAGCAGCAGGTTGGACTAAACATGTAGATGATTGGTCCCCTCAAGTTTCTGCTGCTCATACAGGCACAAGTGTTGCTGTCACAACTGCAAAACGGGGAGGTAATGGAAAGCGACTTCAGAAAAATAGTACTCTCATAGCAATGGCTGCTCCAATTGATGCCAGAGTTTTTAGGAATTTTTATTGGTGTAAAGGTGGAAGGCTCTCCACCCAAGTACTTCAATTACCATATGCAATAGCAAAGCGAGCTGGATGCCAAGGTGTGTGCTTCTCTGTACATTCACTAATACATTCTATTTGGCATTAATAATATTATCTTATCTCACTAAGAGTCTAATGTTGCCACAATTTGTGTCAATCCAGGTGGAACAAGGAAAATATCTGGAATTATTTATGTAGAAGGCTGTGATTTCCCTAGAAGAAGTAGGCAGTATACTTGGTGGGCAGTTGTTGAAAGGGCTAGGAGTGTGTCACAGCTTGTAGTTCAGGTCTGTCTATTTTTTGGTGTTATTTAGTTGCTTTCAAGAAATATGAAATGTACATGCAAACTACTTAAAGCATTTAAGATCTGAAATTAGTTTATTTTTTTACATGCTAAACACGTTTGTAGGTTAGGTATCTTGATGCTTATATTAAATGGAAGGATCTTGTATATCCATAAGATTGTCATGATGGTAAGGCTGTGGACAAAGAGGGCATTTCTTTCAGGAATGCCACCATTTGTGGGAAAATATATGAAGGTGGTGAGGCTAAGTATTTGTTGGAATTTGGAAACCAGAAAGACATTCCGATCTATGATGTCAAACATGGTAGAAAAATTGAAGAGACTGAAGGCAGTGGAAACAAATACTGGTTGGGAGAATTTCATGTTCCTCTGTATGTATTGAAGGCCTTTGAAGATGGACTTCTCCGGGATTGTCCAAACAAGGGTTCTAAGCAAGTTTGGAAAGGTCCAAATATGCCGATGAAAGGAATTAGAATTAAGGATATATATTCATTCCTTTTATGTAAGGAAGAGATGAATGGAAAGTGTTCATGTGCCCAGTGTGGGAAGGAGGTATTGGTCAGGTATATTCTCTTCTTCTGGTGATATTTCTTTTCTTCAAAGACCATGTCCAGACTCTATGCATATAAATATATAATATGTAATGTTATTTAACTTCTGTTGAGTCATTGGAGAACAACCATAAGATTTGAGAATCAGGAAATTTACATTCTTGGTATTTTTATCCTACCTTTTGTCAGCATTGTTGTCTGGATGTAGAAATAACTGATTCCATGTAGCCAAGAATGCTTTTTGATACTACGTGGATACTTTATGCATTTTTATTTTTTACTTGATTGTAAATTTGTATCTATATCCTTTTTTATCTGTGCCAATTAGAAGAGAGTTTAAATGGCTTGTGTAATCAATAATTATTTTATACATTCATTTGAAACTTACCTTTGACTGTCAACATCAATAGGTTATTATTGAAAGTCTTAGGGGAAAAGAGAGCATATTTCCATTGTGAGGAAAATGGAAATGAAAGTTTCAGTTCAAGTGGAGAGATTAAAAGGAGTCGTTTTGTATTGGCCTTAGTAAATTTCTGAACTTTTGTGAAACCAGTTATGTTCTGTTTATGTTTTATCCCCTTGTGTTAACACCTGGAGAGCACTGTGGATGTTTCCTCAGAGCCCCATCAGTAAGGCCACTCTACGGAGGACATTACAAGAGAGGTTGTTGGGTTGTACAGGCATTTCTAGATAAGATGATGATAGTGACTGATTTTCCTCTCTTATGGCTTATGTTACTGATATTTGTTTTTTTAACTTTGTACCAGATAGCTGGCTATATTTGATATTTAGTACCTTTATTTTTGTTCTCTTAGCTTCTGATTTTATGTTGCATTTCTAGGAGATGACTTTTGCACTCCCCTTATTGCCATTTTGATACGTTGTATAGTAAAAACAACCCCTTGGACCTGTTTTGGTTATCAACGGACAATAAGATGATTTCATTTCAGTTGAGTTTGACTGTTCTAAAAGGGAATATTTTGTTTTCTTTCTTTTCATGTAGCACTTTCATTGATTCTAACATGTTCTGTTTGAATGATTTTCAAGAAATCTGTTAAATGCAATTTTTGTGAAGGTAAGAACGATTATTTAACTTTTTTAAATGCAATATTATTCTGAAGTCTCTCTTTTTTTATTTGTTGTTTAAGAAATTTTATATCCCATCTTTCTCTTGATTAGCCACAATCAAATATTGGTTTGGGCCTTATTTTATCAAGCATTTTTATTCGATTTTTGCCAAATAAACTCTTCATGAGCACTGTCCTTTTCAGTAACGTGGAGGTAGAATATCGCTGTTTCATGGTTTAGTTGTTTCGATAGGGAACACCATCCTGATGTCAAAGCGTTCACTTAATAAATTGATTTGTGTGTAGCTATAGTAATTTGAAAAAGTATTTAGCTATATGTTGTCATTCTCATAACATTCATTGCATTGTTTCAGGTTATTTTCGTCAGGGATGCATAGTAACTTCTGATTGGATTGATAGATCTGAGTGCAATTTTACATATTAAAAGTGCTACAATTTCAAGCTGACTGAGAAAAGAGACAATATTATTAAGACAACATTAAAGAAAAGTTTTGCACTTGCAGTTATCGATATGCAAGTACAAGATAATCACTTTCCTTTGAGGTACAAAGTGGAGGAGCACAAAGGGAGCCCTGTGTAGTCATTTGATGCAAATGCTGCAGTACAGAATTATCCCAGTGTGGATAGGTTTTTGGTACAGAGAAAGAAACCCAGTGGATCATTCTATCAGAATGGGCTTTTATGGAAGAAAAATCTGTGTGATGAATTAGGGAAGGATTTTAGAAAGAACAAGCTTCTGTTTCCATGCCAGAATAGCATGGGTGCTGCAGAGGGTCCTCGATGCTATCTCTGTCGTGAGTCATACAACCCAAAGCTTATCTATATTGGATGTGAACACTGCAAAGGTAATGCGAGAAGTTCCTACAAATTCTAACAGGGCGTCGCTGTATATTTTTTTTTTTAAACCTATACAGAACGTCCCTATAGCAACAGCATGACGTGGAACTATGCCTAGTCTACCCGTTGCAGGTATAGCATCCCCGTCGCTATTCTTAGGGTTTGCATTTTTTTTAAAAGAAAACTTATACAAAGCGTGGATACAGCGACGGCAAGGCGTGGATACAGCGACGACCAGGCATGGATACAGCGACGACCAGGCGTGGATACAGAGACGTCCAGGCGTGGATATAGCGATGGATTAGACATCTAACGAAATATAGAACATTGTCGCTCTTGCAACGCAAATTAGGGGTCGTCTCTATTGCGACGGAATTGTTTCCATGGAAAAAAAACACTTAGATGTGGCAATATCCACGCTTTTCCGTGGATATTGCCACGTTTTTCCATGGCAAAATTGATCACTTGTACTAGTGTGTGGAGTAGATTTCTCCCACAAAAATTCAAATGTCCAAATATAGAATGCCACATCGAGGACTCATACTCAACCTTTCATTGAAACACTACTTGAATTTCAACACTGACCTTTTCTACCTTATTGCAGTGCTTGTATGCTTCCTTGCTTTCAGCCTTGAATGCAACTCAGCAATTTTCCTTTCCTTTCTTCTTTGTAATTGTCATAAAAAAAAACAAGCGATTGCTTGTCATCGGTAGTTTTTCTATCAACTGGTTGTTTTGACGCAAGTCTTTAATCACACATTGGTTTTATTCCATGTAGACTCTATAAGCTTTTGTATCAACTGTCCAATGCTCAACAAATTATGTTTCATAACTTCGAAACAATAAACATCAGGCATAATATTTTCCTCCCCCTATTCGGTTAGAATAGCAACAATACATTTTCCCAAAATAGTGGCTTCGACATTATTTCCAAGTCTGACATCAGTTTGAATTGATTTTTCTAAACTAGAAAACAAATTTAAATTACAAAACATATGATTGCTACATCTCGAATCTAATTTCCATATGTCACATAGACTTTATTGGATAGTATCGCGTTGAACTGGGGATGCACATGGAAACAACATTGCACTCGACAAAGTGCTAGTGTTTCTTGAATGGTTTTGGATTTTCCTTCCTTGGTCACACTTCTTTTTCATGCATTGATATGCATAATCACAAAATTTCATGCAGTAAGGACATTGTATTTTTTATTTATCAAAGATGTGACCATTTGGCTAATGAGGGTTCTAATTTTGTCCTTTACGAGCAACATTTGCGGAAATGTTGTACTATCCTCTTGTGAAAAACCTTCTTCCTCTCTCTCTATAATTTTATTGTCCCCTTCCTATTCCACAACTTATAGATGATTGCGCTACAAATGCACGTTTTAATGATGTGTTTGATCCACTGATTCTATGTTCATGATTGATGAATGAGGCTTGTAAATCATCAATGGTAAACTATGATATGTATTTTTTCTCTTCTAAGGTCATGACTAAGGATTCAAATATCATGGGAAGACTTCTAATAATTTTTTAAACAATCCTTCTATATTCTGTATTTTCTCCATGAGATTTCAGTTGATTTATAAGACCAATGAGTCTAGTGTAGAATTAATTCAACTAACAATGTATTTTTCATTAACATAGATTCAAACTCTCTTCTAAGAATCTGCAATCTAGAATTCTTTACCTTGTCCAAGCCTTCATAGGATATTTCCAATGTATCCCATGCCTACTTAGTGGCATTTGTTGTTGCTACTCTTGGGAGTATGCTTTCATGCATGGCTTGGTGTATGCAGAACATATCCTTTCTATCTTTCTTCCCATGTTCCCTCGGGGCACCCTTCTCAACTTGTGTGATATTATTATATGTTTCCTGATATGCTCGTTCTGTATAGCCATTTTCGACTATTTCTCATACGTATTGACCTATGAACGAAGCCTTCATTGCTAGAGACCAATACTCATAATTAATTCCATAGAAATTTGGAGTTCCTAAGCTTGACATGTATGTACTGGAAGTGGAAGCCATTTTTATATTTTTTAAATTTTTCTTAGAAAATTACATTGACCCTTTTAAGACAAGGTTTATTCCTTAAAGTGACTCTGATACCATATCTTTGGAGGTTTACACCACGACAATGAAATTGATTTAGTGCACAATAAGAAATTATTTTTTTTACTTTTAGAGGTGCGACACAATGCCTTTGGAAAACTCCACCTTTTACTTCAATGACGCAAGTTCGACCAAAATGCATGCACAAGGATTTTACTGCGACATGGTTTTACTCCAATCAAGATTTACTGTGAAAGACTACACTGCACCATGACTCATTTACCTCAACAAACACCCACATGAATTCCATGGGATATTACCTCGACAAACACCCACATGGTGTCGATGGGATTTTGGGATTTTGCGATAGGATTTATCCCCAACCAAATTTTGGTTGGGACCAACTCCCAATTGAAGTGGAAGAGGCAAGCTTACAATATCATATAACCAAAGTATTAAAGTAATACTTGTGTTGAGCACTCAGTAAAAAACTCACACATTTACATGGTGAAGTATTTGTCAATTCTATATATTTTACAAATGGTAAATGTAAACAACATTCACAAAAGTAAAGCTAGAGAAGATGTGTCCCAAGAACTACAACCACAATTACAAACTTAGAAATTTATAGAGCTTGGGGTCTTAATACATTCCAAAACACATGATCTTGAGCTAAACTCTTCTGAGAGTTTCACTACAATGCACACTTTCTCTCTTCTCTTCTCTTTGGGGTCTTAATACATTTCGAAACACTTGATCTTGAGCTGAAATCTTCTCAGAGTTTCACTACAATGCACACTTTCTCTCTTCTCTTCTCTTTGGGGTCTTAATACATTCCAAAACACATGATCTTGAGCTGAACTCTTCTGAGAGTTTCACTACAATGCACACTTTCTCTCTTCTCTTCTCTTTGCTTCGCACACACGTGCTCTGTTTTCCATTCTTCTTCTTACATATACAAAGATAAAAAATTGCTTCTCTATGAAGTTACCAACTCAACTTAGATTAAAACTGTAATCACATTCTACATAGAAACTTAGTTTCAGAAATTCAATTCAACTATTTAAATATAGAAAGACATGAACTCAGTGACTGAGATTGTTATATAGATCTGCGAGATGTTATATAGATCTCTGAGTAATTCCTGTATTATCTTCCTATCTCCTTAGAGAGTATTAAACAATTGGTGTATACGTGGATAGTCTCTCCATGTGGAGATCCTAGCCATCTTATAGTATTATACTTCCTTGAAAATGAGTACAACATAGGATTGGTTATGTTGAAGATATGTAGACACATTAATATTATTAATACACTTATTTCTTCTACCATAAGTATAGAAGATATATTTATATTTGACTTTTAAATTTCTGAAACTCTTAAAAAAACAATTAATACAATAATTATCTCATTTTATGAATAAAAATATATTTCACATATTTAAAATAAGACATAAACACTATAAATAATGTTCATATCCAATTTTATAATTATTAATGTTTATCCAATATTTAAGAGTAAAAATATATTCAATCTCTTTTTATCATACCTCTAATATCAAAATATACCATTGGACATATAAAAATAAAATAGTGAATTTCCATGAAATAAATAAATAAAAAACAATTTCATTTATTACCAAAGAATCAAAATATATAAAAAAATACTACCTAATAAATGAAAATGTAATCAACAATTTCTTAAAAGAAAAAACAATTTCCTTTACGGAATTTCCAGCTTTTACTCACACAAAATTATGTAAATGATAAAACTTAAATAAACAGAAATTGAAGATCCACCTTGTACTCATAAAATAATGACTAGAAATGAAACTACCAAGTAAATAATTAAATTATAACAATGATTTCCTTAGATACAATATCCACATTTTGACACTAACTATAAGAATAAATTTTAGAAAACTTAAAATATAATAAACAATTTTCCTTTCTTCAATACCAACAATTTACTCATAAATTCATGAAGTAGTGACCGGAAATAAGATTACGATTGGTTTTATGACGATGAACTCGATGCAACCATACCAGATTATAATACTTAAAAGTGTAACCATAAAGCTCTCATTTCTGTTCCTCACAAATTTAAGTTTTAATATAAGTAATGAGCAACCTTTTGACATTACCATTTTAATTAGTTCCAAAAAAAATTAATATAACTAAGATAAAAAAATAGGTTGGGCAGTTCCTAAAACATTATATGAAAATCACTTCTTTTTAGACTGCCTTGTTTACATCCAAGATTGTCCTGTTTACACCCATACTAGATCTCAGTTCAGTAATCTGTTACAATACAGACAAGACCTTCTTGTCAAAATTATAGTGAGCTCAAGACTCTTCTCTCCAAACTCTTTGAGCATAGAAATACAATTTTAAAAATTTGGTCTCACTAAACCTTAGCTGCCACCATCATCATTATAATTTCAATATTTACTATAATTACTCCCTCCATATTATATTGTTATATGTTAGAGGGCCTTAGGCCTTAAACTTTAAACTTTTGGTTCAAAGCAGTTATTTAAGAAGTTCTATCTACAAATTTAGATAACAGGAATGTTAAGAGGTATAACTTTTTCTATTTATTAGTCCCAAGGGTTAGCTCAATTGGTAAGAGCTGAGTACACTCTCTCGGTTTGGGGAAGGTCATGGATTCCAGCCTTGAGGCCTGCGGTTTACCACCTCTACCATCCACGAATGTGGAGAAGTATTGCTGGGTTTCCGGTGGATCTTTCCATTTGAAAAAAAAAACTTTCATCTATTAAAGATAAAATGCAATACATGATTGCCGCAATAAATTCTAGATAGGTTATGGCATCTGCTTATTAGATATCTCATCAGGCAATGCATTACATGAGTGGGGTCTGATAACCTGCAGTTTTCCACACCTTGACAGAGTAGCAACAACTATAATCTTAATAAAGTAAAACAATAACTGGACAAATTGAATATGCATTATGTTGTAAACAAAATGATTCATAAAGCACTATTTACAGATATATATATTTTTAATATAAGAATATTAATCTTTTAAGAGTATATCCAACAACACCAAAACTAAATATACCAATAATTTGTGATCTAATAGCTTCAAATTAAATATAACTTGTGACATAGCAGAAACAGAAACTTCCAAAAACCCACAGTGATAAACCTCTATCCCAAAGATTTTGAACCTGTAACCATTTATAAATATCTTACCAGATTGGTAGCAGTTAGGTCACTACTCATCGAGGACAGATTTACTGCCAAGATCGCTTTGCAAAACCCCTTGTCGATATAAAACTGAATGAAAATGATTATCTACCAGTTAGAGTAATGGCCAAGTGTTAGACACCTTTAAACCGAGAGAAACAGTTATTGACGGCAGCCACTGCGTCCTTTGTAACCGCTGCCTCCTCTCACCACCTACCATGTCATTCGTAAGTCCGGCCCGCCACCTCTTTCAGCCACCACATTTAATAGAGTGCACATTTAAAGCCATATGTAAGCCAACATGTGAACAAAATATTGTAAAGTGTATTGTTTTAAATATTGTTTTTAAGCCCGTTATTTAAGAAAATTGTTAATATAAAAAGAAGATAGCAAAGAAATAGAATACAGCTAATATTGTTTTTAGGAAGATTCTTTAAAGACAATAGATGTTTTTAATTTCAATTATTGTTTTTTAGCCATATTGTCTTTGTGAGATTATATATTTTTAATTTTCTTGCTATAGACAGTTAAAGACATATTTTTTCTACAAAACCATATGTTTTTATTTCGAACTATAGTTTTTAGAGAGACAACATGCAATTTAAAGTTCACTTTAAATGTTATTTTAAGGTGTTTTAGTTATTCAAAGTTCTTAACAATTTTAATTACCTAAACTTTCTATTATTATTCCCCGCAAGCACGGAATTATGTAATCGTCTGGTTTTGGATAATTGTACCACAAAGATTGTTGTTTTTTATGCTATGTGTTTTCAAACAAATCAACTTGTTTTCCTAATTTTTTATTTACTACCCTCTTATTGTTCGAAAACACTTTTTGGCTTTGTTTTGACAACCACGTTCTGACATCTAACAACTACAACTCTGTTACATGCCTTGACATACTTGACAACTGTATATTCTCTGCAAGTAGGGAATTATGTAATCGCCTGGTTTTGGATAATTGTGCCACAAAGATTCTTGTTTTTATGCTATTGTAATGTCCCTAGAATTTGAAAATAAAATATAATAAGTTATTAGGCTAGTTAATCACTACCTATTCTAGACATTATTGAACTTGCAGAATGTGTCGTAGTCTGTCGTAGTGTTGATTTGTCATAAGTTATTCTTACGTCCTACTTTCTTAATTCAGTTATGATTATTACTATGTTTATTGTGTTTACTTATGGTGTCGTAATGTTGATTACTATGCTATTCTTATGGTTACGCATTTTTGTATATGTTAGATACTTTGATTATGTACTTCATTGTTATTTTTATATGTGTTTATCGTTGTGTACCTGATTCTAACTTAACTTTGTTTTTGGAAATACGCTGCAGTAAATTCCGCAAGATATTTGAAGAAAAATATATGTCGGAAAGATTCTTCGACAGAAAGGTGAAATATTTTCACGAGTTATGTATGGGATCGATGACTATGGAATCTCTTATTAACAGATTTCTAGATCTGTTACATTATGTACCATATATCAAGGAAGAAAAGGTAAAGATCTAGCAGTTTCTAGGATGTCTTCCTCCCAACTTTCGGGAAGGGATTGAGTTCGACATGCCTAAAACCTTGGACACCACATTGTACAAAGCTAGGATCTGCTATGAGAAGGAACAACTACGGCAAGAGAACATGAACAGAAATAGAGACAAGTCTAAGAACTTCTCTAACAACCGCAAACCAGGTTTTAACCCACCCCCGTACAGAATACAAAACAACCATTTTCCAGCAAACAAGAACTTCAACAAATCAGGTACAAAGCCATATGTACCGGCTCCAAATGCTAACAAGCCAGTAGCAACTAGGGGAGCCAATGCTACCCCTCTACACATCAAATGCTGGAAATGCAGCAGGCTTCATTATGCTCGAGATTGTAAGAACAAGACCAATGGGGTATTGCACAACTTACAAGAAGAACCAACGGTAGAGGACTTAGCTGGAACACCACGCATTTATGTAGCCTTGGATGGCCGACAAGAATACCATCACACTACCATGGTTGAGATAGAAGGTAATATCTTGAACACTTCTATTTCAATACTAATTGACCCCGGTGCTTGTCGAAGCTATGTATCACCTAAAATTGTTGATCTAGGTAAACTAGGAAAAGAAAAACATGATAAACCTTGGTTGGTGCAATTAGCCACAGGTACAAAACGGAAAGTCTTGGAAATAGTTAAAGATTGTGAGGTAAACCTGAATGGTTATCCCATGAAAGTAAAATTGAACATCCTACCTTTAGGAACATATGATATACTTATCGACATCGACTGGTTGGAAGATCACCGTTTCATGATCGATTGCTTACACAAGTCAATCTTGTCTACAGATAGCCAAGGGAAACAAGTGAAGACTCAAGGCGTATGAAAGAAAGTTTCGGTAAGGAATATATCTTCCTTACAAGCAAATAAGTGCATTAGAAAAGGCTGCAAGTTGTTTCCAATAAATATCCGAGACATAGAGGCTGAGAGAGAGAAGCACTTAAAGGAATTCCCAGTTCTTGTGCAATTCAAGGACATATTCCCTGAGGAAATACCTGGATTACCTATGAAGCGAGACGTAGACATTTCCATAGAACTGACACCAAGATCAATTCCGGCTTCAAAAGACACTTACCGCATGACTGCACCAGAGTTGGTGGAACTCAAACTGCAGTTGGAGGAGTTGATAAAAAAAGAATATATCCAACCTAGTGTGACCCCTTAGGGAGCACCAATACTTTTCGTAAAGAAGAACGATGGTACGATGCTGATGTGCATCGATTACCGTCATCTTAACAAAATGACTATCAAGAACTGATACCCACTCCCTAGGATTGATGACTTGTTCGATCAAGTAGGAGCAGTCCATATCTTTTCAAAGATCGAGCTACGATCTGGACACCATCAGGTATGGATTTGTAGCAAGGATATTCACAAAAACTCCTTTCATACAAGGTACAGGAACTACGAGTTTGTAGTAATTCCGTTTAGTTTGACCAATGCACCTGTGAACTTTATGTGTATGATGAATAGTATATTCAGTAAATATCTAGATAAATTTGATTTGGTATTTATAGATGACGTCCTAATTTAATCTAAGAGTAAAGAGGAACACGAGGAACACCTCTGCAGAGTGCTAAGGGTGTTACTAGAAAACCACTTGTACGCCAAGTTTAGCACATGTTATTTTTACAAATCACAGATAGAGTACTTGGGTCACATTATCTATGAGAGAGGGATAGTTGTGGACCCGAAAAATATTAGAGCCATAGAATATTGGCCTACCCCTACTAGTGTTACCGACATTAGGTCCCTTTTGGGATTAGCCGGATATTATCAAAAGTTAATTGAGAACTTCTCAAGAATATCTTGTCCCATGACTGCTTTGCAGAAAAAGGAAAATAAGTTCTTATGGATGACCAAGTTCGAGGAAATTTTTCAAAATATTAAGCATTTTTTGAAGACTGCACCGATATTAGGAATTGCGGATCCCAATGGGGATTTCATTGTTTGCGTGAATGCAAACAAGGAAGGGATTGGGGAAGTCCTCTTGTAGAATGATTATGCAATCTATAATGAATCATGAAATTTAAAAGAACATGACCAGAAGTAGCCCACACATGATTTTGAGTTAGCTTCCATCATTCATGCATTGAAGATGTGGAGGCAGTACCTCATGGGAAGGAAATTCCTTCTGAAGAGAAACAATATGAGTCTAAAGTATTTATTCGATAAACTAGATCTGAATGCTAGGCAAGATAGATAGTTGTCTTCCCTTAGCGAGTACCATTTCGAGATAAACCATATTAAATGAAAGGAGAACTAGATTGCTGATGCTTTGAGTAAACGAACTCATATGATAGATGAGGTTACTTTAACTCAAACTGATTTGGATTTGCATGAGAGGATTAGAACGGCCAACAGAGTTGACCCTTTCTATGTTAAAATTCTCAACGAATTCCAAGAGGACAGGTTGTTTCAACAACAAAAATAGTACAAGGTAGACGAAACAAGACTGCTATGGTCCAAGGAGAGATTGTATGTTCCAGAAGGAGGGTACATTCGGTCTAGGATCCTCACAGAATTTCATTAGATACCATACTCATGGGATATCAAAAGATTATATTCGTAGTTAAGAGACACTTTTTCTGGCCTAAGTTTAAGGCCGACATTGCGTTGTTTATCGCGAAATGTTAGGAATGTCAGCTAAGCATCAACATCCTTCGGGATTGCTGCAGCCACTACCCATTCCCGAATGGAAGTGGGAGGTCATTAGTATGGATTTTATCACTGGGATACCAAAAAGTAAGAAACAAAATGATTCTATCTTTGTAGTAGTTAGCAAATTTTCAAAAGCAACACATTTCATTCCAGTGAAGTTGACCTACAAGGCAATACACATTGCCGATATATTCTTGAAGGAGATATTTGGATTGCACGGGATACCCAAGGCAATCATCTCTGATCGAGATACAAAGTTTACCGGAAAATTTTGGATATATTTATTCTTTAGATTAGAGATGCAATTGAAATTTATTATTGCCTATCACCCGCAGACAAACGGGAAGATAGAAAGGGTAAACGATATTGTTGAGGACATTCTTAGGATGTATGTCATGAAGAACCCCACCAAGTGGGGATAATACCTGCTTCTTGCAGACTCGGTTTGCGTATAACAACGGTTACGAGACTTCCATCAAGATGAGTCCCTTTGAGGTACTCTATGGACAGGAGTGTAGAACAACGATTACATGGGATAGTGTGGAAATTGAACCTAGGTGTTAGAACAATTACACTCACAACAATTGTCAATTACACATGCAAATTACTCACAAAGGAGACTGAATATGGAGCAGAACACTAATCTATATTGAATAAGTGTACAATAGCCAACACTGTGAAGTCATAGGCTACCACAATAAATAATTACATGAGATATTCGAATGCATAAGGATGCCATTCGAATTTGGTCAAAAGCAGGCTTACTAAATCTAAGCAAATTCCCCATAGGTGCATAAAGCAGTTTCCAAATCTATCTAGGAGCTCACAAATTGGCAAAATCAATTTGGTAAGCTAATAGATGATGGAAGGAGAACTCATAAATGCTTTTCATAGGAGAAAAGAGTGGAGGATGATGAGGACAAAAAAAAAGTTAACTTCACCTAGTCAAACTTTCCCAATTGCCTTAAAAGCAGACATGCGCTAGGGAGGCCAGGAATAAAGCAGATTTCATTGCAAGTGGTTTCCTAAGTGCTCCATGAATCAAATTTATCAATTTTGACCACTTTGGATGTGTGGAGGAAAACTTCCATAAGGTGGAATATGGAAACTGGGCAGATAAGACAAAATTTGGATTAATTAATGTCTAAGGTAGCTAACTATGGGTTGATTATTCTAACACCCCCCCTTAAGCTTGACTTATGAGTAAAATATCAGAAAAATTATGGGGCCCAGCAACAAGGCTTAGTCACCCTTTACATACTGCATGTCCATTTAACCAAGGAAAGAGGCAAAAAACCAGTGGGAAAAATCCTCCCTTAAACATGGACAGTAAAACAAAATTTGGAAATATTGTCATCACTCATGCTTCAGAGCATGATCAGCAATCCTAAGCAGTTATTTGAGATTGTTGAATGTCTTCTCACAAAAAACTTTGGTGAAGATATTTGCTACTTGTTTTGAAGATGAACACAAGAGTAGGTGAATGGTGCCATCATGCACAAGCTGTCTGATGTAGTGCATATGGATCTCAATGTGTTTGGTTCTCTGCTTCTGAACTGGATCATTGTAGATTCGAATGGTACTCTGGTTATCACAATAGATAGTAGTTGAGTATTCTGATTTGAAGCCACGCTCACCAAGTAACCCCTGCAACCATAAACATTGAGTTGCTGCATTTACAACTCCTTTGTACTCTGCTTCTGTAGATGAGAGTGCAATGGCACTCTGTTTCTTGCTTGACCAATTGATTGGCCCTTCAACAAGCATGAACACATATCCTGATGTTGAATTTCAATCTGTGTTTTCACCTTCCCAATCACTGTTAGTAAACCCAATCAATTCAAGATCAGATTTAGCTTTATAGAAGATCCCACGAGTCCTTATTCCCTGAACAAAGTTAAGGATCCTTTTGGCTGCTCTCCAATGGATCTCATGAGGCTGATCCATGTATCTTGAAGCCACACTTACTGCATAATAAATATCAGGTCGAGTATGTGTAAGATACAACAAACATCCAATCAATTTCCTATACAGTGTATTGTTTACCATAGGTGAAGAATCAACTTCTTCAAGCTTAACTCCTGAAAGGAAAGGAGTCTTCCTTGGCTTGCAATCCTTCATATTGAATTTGTTCAGAAAATACAAGGCATACTTGGACTGATGTACTTTGATTCCTTCTTTGGTTTGAGCAATCTCAAGCCCCAAGAATTGGCTCAATAAGCCCAAATCAGTCATTGAGAAGGCATGGTTCATTGCATCCTTCAAGGAAGCAATTTCATCCTTTGAGCTTCCTGTAATGAGAAGGTCATCAACATACAAAAAAATGATCATTAATGAACCATGAATCAGATTCAAATAGACATTTGGATCTGATTTGCATCGAACAAAATTCAGTGATAGCAGAAAGCTATCAATCTTGGCATACCAAGCCCTGGGGGCTTGCTTAAGCCTATACAATGACTTCTTTAGCCTGCACACAAGAGACGGGTTAGTAGCAAATCCTTGAGGCTGGTGCGTGTAAATCTCTTCAATGAGATCTCCATTCAAAAAATCACACTTCACATCCATGTGGTGTACCTCCCACTGCTTTGAAGCTGCAATGGCTAAGGCTAGCCTGATGGAGTCCATCTTTGCCACTGGTACAAAGGTATCATTGTAGCCTATGTCATGTACCTGTGAGTATCCCTTGGATACCAATCTATCCTTGTACTTCAAAGGTGAACCATCAGCAGCAAATTTGGTTTTGTAAACCCACTTACACTGAACTAGCTTCCTCCCTGGGGGAAGATCAACCAGCTCCCAAGTGTTGTTCTTCTGGAGTCAGCTGAACTCTTCTTTCATGGATGATTGACATATTGGATCATTTTCTGCATCTTCATATGCTTGTGGGTCTGATTCAACCATCAGATAGCATTTCTTTGCAAACATATGATCTTTCATGCATAGAGCACTCTCAAACTGAGATCTAGTCCTCCTAGGATCATTGGGATTTCCAGCTAGTTCTCCAGCTGCATGAATGGTCTTTGCTACCCATTTTGGTATTGTAGGACTGTTAGGATATGAAATTAAGTCATCATTATCAGACATATCAGAATCAGCATATTCAACTCTCTCTTCACTTACATTCAGAGGTTCTGGTGGTGAAGAGGATTCTCCAACTTCCACTGCTGCCAGGGGTTCTTCTTGAAACTGAACACACCTTTAAATGAAGGATTTGTTTGTACTCAAATTGATAAGCTTGTACCCTTTTGAATCTTCATAGTACCCAACAAATAGACACTCTTGGATTTGTGGCTGCAAAGCCTTCCTCTTTTCTGTTGGAATTCTAGCCCAAACCCTTGAGCCAAAAATCCTAAAATGGGTCACATCTGGCTTGTGCCCACTCCATGCTTCGAAAGGAGTCATACCATCAAGTTGTTTATGAGGCACCCTATTATGGATATAGGATGCATAGTTTATAGCTTCGTCCCAAAACTTTGGTGGCAAAGTCTTAGCCTCCGCCATGTAGGTTGCCATCTCTTTCAATGATCTGTTCTTCCTCTCAGCAACACCATTCTACTGTGGTGTGTAAGGGATAGAATGTTCCATCTGAATACCTGCATCTACACAATATTGAATGAAATCAGACTTGACATACCCACCACCATTTTCAGATCTGAGGACCTTGAGTTTCCTCCCAGACTGGTTTTCAACCAAAGCCTTAAAGACTTTGAAGAGGCCAAAAAATTCAGACTTGTGTTTCAGGAAGTAAACCCAGCAATACCTGGAAAAGTCATCTATGAATGTCAATGCAAATTTTTCCTGACTCATTGAAATATGAGGAAATGGGCTAGCGACATCACCGTGGATCAACTCAAGAGGTGCAGAGGTTCTCTCATGACTAGCTTCCTCAAATTTATGCTCTGGGTGTTTTCCTAAGATGCAACCTTGACAGACTCCTTTGGAAAACTTAATCTTTGGTAACCCTATGACCATTTCTTTTTCACTAAGATCAGAAAGATACTTGTAATTGAGGTGGCCAAATATTTCATGCCAAAGCTTTCTTGCCTCATTAGCATGAATCAAAAGAGTAGAGGGGTTTGAGTAGGGTAGGAAGTGTGAGAACATGTATACCTTCGAAGTGTGATTTGCAACTCCTTTTGCAATGACTTTACCACTTGAGATCTCTGTGATCTCAACTTCATTAGGGGAGAATATGACCTTCTTTGGAGACCCTGTGTGGGTCATATGATACATTGATAAGAGGCTAGAGGCAAGACCTAGAACATACAATACATTGTTGAACTTACCATGGTCAATATCAATCCTCCATTTGCCCAAACTTTTAGTGAGAGAGTCATCTCCCAGTACTATTGGTGGAACTTTCGACATGTCAAGTGAGGTGAATTCCTCCTTGGTCGAAACCATATGTCTTGAAGCTCTAGAATCAATGATGAAACTAGGTGAGCTTGATGTGCCAGCAACCAATGCATGAACTCTCTCTCTGTCTTCTGAATTTGATCCTCCTTCCCTCTTCTTTGAGCTGTCTGGAAGGGAGATGCCTTTCTTCTCCAAGAGTTGGGTCAGCATGTCAATTTTCTTCTTCATGCAGGATATTTCAGAATGATTTCCCTTACTGCAGTATGTGCACTTGCTCATTTCTCCTTTGTTATTCTTCTTCTAGGGGTTCTTCTTGGAACCTTGAGGCTCCTTTGGAGACTTGTTCTTGTCTCTCTTTTGCTCACGTGGCTTCTTAGCTTTCTTCTTGCCTTTTGAATCCACACTCAAATCTCTAGCAACTAGAGCTTGGTCTTTGGAAGGTTTGATGGTGCCCATCATCACCAATTTATCTTGTTCTTGTGTGAGAGATTCCATGAAATCTGCAAGGCTAGGCATTTTCCAGGCTCGAGCTGTCAACTTTGTGGCATATAAGGTCGATACAAACACTGAATAGTCAAGGCCAAGCTTCAATGGTATAGCCAAAAGCAGTTGTTCATCCTTCTTTTTGATCCCACATTGTTTTAGCTGCAAACCAAGTGCTTTGAACTTGGAAAAATAGAGTTGCAGGGATTCAAAGCTATTGGGACTTAGGGAGATCAATTCATTTTCAATTTGATGTCCCCTCATCTCATCCGTCTTACCAAAAATATCAACAAGCTTCTCCCATACTTCATTTGGTGATGTCAATCCATCAAGATGGAAAAGGAGGTCTCTGGATATGCTCAGACACAGGAGACCATAGGCCTCATCCCTCCTGTTGTGCCATTTAATTTTCTCTGCAACTGCATTGGGCTCTGCTTTTGTTGCCATAGTCACTCTGTAGAGGCTTTTCGCTCTCAATAGTATCTCCATCTCTTCTTTCCATTCAAATAAGTTAAATGGAGTCAAGATGATCTTCTGAGATTGATCCATAGCTCAGAAATTGTCCCTTCAGTCAACAGAATGCTCCCAGT
Source organism: Pseudotsuga menziesii (assembly GCA_001517045.1). NCBI lineage: Eukaryota > Viridiplantae > Streptophyta > Pinopsida > Pinales > Pinaceae > Pseudotsuga > Pseudotsuga menziesii. The sequence continues at coordinate 492,151 of LPNX010285286.1, forward strand.
CAATGATGTCGAACCTACAATAACAAATTGGAAGGAGAAAAATAAATCTACAAAGGCTCTGATACCATGTGGAAATTGAACCCAGGTGCTAGAAAAATTATATTCACAACAATTGTCAATTACACATGTGAATTACTCACAAAGGAGACTGAATATGGAGCATAACACTAATCTGTATTGAATAAGTGTACAATAGCCAACACTGTGAAGTCATAGGTTGCCACAATAAATAATTACATGAGATATTTGAATGCATAAGGATTCCATTTGAATTAGGTCAAAAGCAGGCTTACTAAATATAAGCAAATCCCCCATAGGTGCATAAAGCAGTTTCCAAATCTGTCTAGGAGATCACGAATTGGAAAAATCAATTAGGCAAGCTAATAGGTGGTGGAAGGAAAACTAATACATGATTTTCATAGGAGAAAAGAGTGGAGGATGATGAGAACAAAAAACAAGTTAACTTGACCTAGTCAAACTTTCCCAATTACCTTAAAACTTAGAAAAAGCAGGCAATAAAGCAGTAAAAGCAGACATTCACTAGGGAGGCTAGGAATAAAGCAGATTTGATTCCAAGTGGTTTCCCAAGCGCTCCATGACTCAAATTTAGCAATTTTGACCACTATGGATGTGTGGAGGACAACTTGCATAAGGTGGAATATGGAAACTAGGAAGATAAGATAAAAATTGGATTAATTAATGTCTAAGGTATCTAACTATGGGTTGATTATTCTAACAGATAGCCCTATGGATCGGCTCATGTTAGGGCCTAATTTATTAAAGGTCTTAGAACAAGTGGTTACCAAGGTCCAGGTGAACCTTAAAGAAGCACAATACCGCCAAAAACGATACGTGGATAAGAAAAGAAAAGATAAAGATTATCAAATAGGAAATCATGTCTACTTGAAAGTAAAAGAAAAAAGGAGCTCGTTGATCTTGGGAAGGTGCGGTAAGTTAGAACCTAGGTTTTTTGGACCCTTTGAAATACTGGAAAAGAGAGGGTCAGTGGGATATGAAATAGCGTTACTTGCGCACGTAAGAGTCCATGCTATTTTTTATGCATCATTATTAAATAAATATGTTTATTATACTAAACATGTGATTGATTGGTCCTTATTACAGGTGGAACCTGAAGGGTATTTTCCGCCTGAACCTCTTCATATATTAGAAAAGGGAGAGGTGCAACTTAGGAAGTGCACCATAGTTCAATTGAAATTGCAATGGAATTACTTCAAAGATGATGAGTCTACTTGGGAGAATGAAGCCACCATGAGAAAGGCTTACCCCTCATTGTTTTATGATTTCATTTCGAGTCTTGGAGCCTTTCATGTTGATTTTGAGCATAATATCCAGAACCTCAGATCCTCGGCCATTGTATCCCTAGGTGTATCCTACAAGTACATACTAGCATTAGAGTTGAGAGAGGAGGTCTGGAATTGCACTAAGTATGTAACTCCCTCTTTTTAGCATTGAGTATGGGCTCTGGTAAGTGCTAGGAGTTACTAAAAAGAATTAATGATTCCTGAGTGAAACAAATTGAGTAAATATTGATCTCATCTGACTTATTTATAAGTGATTAAATTAAATATGGATTTTATGTAATTCATCAATTACTAACGCAAAATGAAAACATGAAACGAGGCAGGGTAATCCTTTCCCATGGTCGCTTCGTTCTCCTAAGTAGCCTCATCGGCTTCAAAGTGCTTCCATTTCACCTTAAACTAGACTATGGTGTGCTTCCTTAGCTGGACTTCTCTCTTGTCCAATATATGAAAGGGTTAGGGGGAAAACTCTCCTTCAGGTTCTACCTATAATAAGGACCAATCAATTAAATATTTAGTATCATAAACATATTTCTTTAATAATGATGCATGGAAAACATTATGGACCCTGATGTGTGCGGGTAATGCTAGTTCATACGCCACTGGCCCTCTCTTGGCTAGTATTTCAAAGGGTCCACAAAACCTAGGTGCTAACTTACCGCACCTTCCCAAGCTCAACGAGCTCCTTTTTTCTTTTACTTTCAAGTAGAAACAGTCTCCTATTTGATAATATTTATATTTTCTTTTCTTATCTGCATAGCTTTTCTGGAGGTCTTGTGCTTCTTTAAGGTTCACATGGACCTTGGTAACCAACTGTTCCAAGTCCTTTAATAAATCAGGCCCTAACATGAGTTGATCCACCGGGATAACTCAAGTAACTGGTGTTCAACACTTTCATCCATAGAGTACCTCAAAGGGACTCATCTTGGTAGAAGACTCGTAACCCTTGTTATACAAAAACTCTACAAGATGCAGGTAGTATTCCCACTAGGTGGGTTTTTTCATGACATACATCCTAAGCATGTCCTCCACAATCTCGTTTACCCTTTCTGTCTACCCATTTGTCTACAGGTGATAAGCACTACTAAAGTTCAACTACGTCTCTAATTCAGAGAATAAAGATCTCCAAACTTTTTGGTAAAATTTGTATCTCTATCCAAGATGATTTACTTGGGTATCCCATGCAATCTAAATATCTCCTTCAAGAAGATATCGGCGATGTGTACTACCATGTAATTCGACTTCACTTGAACGAAGTGTGGTTCTTTTGACAATTTGTCAACTACTACAAAGATATAATCATTTTGTTTCTTACTTTTTAATAGATCGGTGATAAAATACATACTAATGACCTCCCAGTTCCATTTCAGAATGGGTAACGGCTACAACAATCCTGAAGGATGCTGATGCTTAGCTTTTACTAGCTGACATTCATGACATTTTGCAATAAACAACGCAATGTTGACCTTTAAATTAGGCTAGAAAAAGTGTCTCTTAACTATGGATATCATCTTCTGATATCCTGGATGCCTAGAGTAGGGTTTTCGATGAAATTCCATGAGGATTCCAAAATGAATGTCACCTCCTTCTAGAATGTACAATGTCTCCTTGGACCATAGCAGTAATGTTTCATCTACCTAGTATTCTTTTAGTTGTTGAAAAAACCTATCCTCTTGGAATTTCTTGAGGATTTCTACCATAGAAAGGGTCAACTCTGTTGGTCGTTCTAATTCTCTTCTGCAAATCCAAATTGGTTTGACTTAAAGTCACCTCATATATCATATGAGTTCATTGACCCAAAGCATTAGCTATCTTGTTCTATTTGTATTTAATACAATTTAACTTGAAATGGTACTCGCTAAGGAAATCCAACCATCTAGCTTACTTAGCATTCAGATCTAGTTGCTCAAATAAATACTTCAAACTCATATTGTTTGTGCTTAGAAGGAATTTCCTTCCCATGAGGTAGTTCCTCCACATCTTCAAGGCGTGAATGATGACACGTAAATTAATATTATGTGTGGGATAGTTCTGCTCATGTTCTTTTAACTTTTGTGATTCATAACATATCGCATAATCGTTCTGCAAGAGGAATCCTTTGAACCCTTCCTTGCTTACATCCACACAAACAATGAAATCCCCATCAGGATCCACAATTCGTAGTATTGGTGCGGTCGTCAAAAGCTTCTTAAGCTTTTAAAAACTTTCCTCACACTTAGCCGTCCATAAGAACTTATTTTCCTTCCTCTACAAAGTGGTCATGGGACAAGCTATTCTCGAGAATTTCTCAATGAACTTTCGATAATATCCAAATAATCCCAAAAAGGAAATAATGTCAGTGACACTAGTAGGGGTAGGTCAGTCTTCTATGGCTCTAATATTTTATGTGTCCACAACTATCACTTTCTCAGAGATAATTTTACCCAAGTACTATTTCTGTGGTTTGTAAAAATCACATTTACTAAACTTGGCATAGAGCTGGTGTTCTCGTAACACCCGTATCACTATGCGAAATTAGGATGTCGTCTATAAAGACCAAAACAAATTTATCCAGATATTTACTAAATATATTGTTCATCATACAAATTAAGTTTATGGGTGCATTGGTCAACCTAAACGACATTACTACAAACTCATAGTGCCCATACCATGTATGAAATGAGGTTTTGTGAATATCCTCATCGTGAATCCGTACTTGATGGTATTGGGATTGCAGGTCAATCTTTGAAAAGATATTTTCTTCTCCTACTTGGTCAAAAAATTCATCGATCCTAGGGAGTGGGTATTGGTTCTTGATAGTCATTTTGTTAAGCTAACGATAATTGATGCACATATGCGTCGTACCATCCTTCTTCTTTATGAAAAATATTGGTGCTCCCCAAGGGGACGCACTTGGTTGGATATATCCCTTCTCTATCAACTCCTGCAATTGCAGTTTTACTTCCACCAACTTTGGTGCACTCATTTGGTAAGGGTATTTTGAAGCCAGAACTAATATTGGTGTCAGTTCTATGGAAAAGTCTAGGTCTCACTTCGGAGGTAATCTAGGAATTTCCTCAGAGAATATGTCCTTGAACTCTACAACAACAGGAAATTCCTCTATGTGTTGTTCTCTTTCATCCTCTATGTCTCAGATATTTACTGCAAACCACTTGCAACCTTTTCTAATGCACTTCTTTGCTTGTAAGGAAGATATAGAGCCTTTCCATCTTTCTTTAAGTGTTCCCTCAAATCATCCTTCTATACTTGTTTGAGATTACTATATGCTTCCTGATTTGTTGGTTACGTATAGCCATTTTGGACAATCTCACATACATATTAACCTATGAAAAGGGCCTTCATGGTTAGAGACCAATATTCATATTTCTTTCCTGAAAAAGTTGGTGTCTGTAGACTTAAAATTTGTGCACAAGAAGTGGAAGCCATTACTTTTCTATTTTTGATAGACATTGTACTATTTCTAAACCTGCTCTAATACTATATCTAGTAAAAAATGCAACAGTAAGAACCATGGAGTTAAAAAATGTAATGTTCCAAAAAATTGAAAATAAAAAAAATTATTAGGCTAGTAAAAATACCTAAACGAAACATTATTCAACTTGTGGAAGATAATGTACACGAGTTGCACCACTGTTTGGTTGTAAGTTTCACTTACATTCTATCGTCTTACTTCAAGCTATACTTATTGTTGTGCTTTAATTAAGATACTTTATTGTTGATTACTTCTTCGATTCTTATAGTTATACATGGTTATGCATGTGTCGTTACTTGATTATATGCTTCCTTCATTCTGCATAGTATTACATGTTATTTATATGGTTCCAACTTAACTGTGTTTGTAAAAACAAAGTGTGTGGAGTGGAAGGACTTGTTCTCCCATGATGGTCTGAGTGGTAAAGTGTTCACTCAAGATGGTGTGAGAGGTCTAAGAGGTCTGATGGAAACTAACTCAAGATCGTGCGTAGGGTAATTCTACTCATGCTCTTTTAAATTTTGAGATTCATAATAGATCATGTGATTGTTATGCAGGAGGAATCCTCCAAGTCCCTCCTTTCTTGCATCTGTGCAAACATCAAAATTCCCATCGGGATCCACAATTTTTAATACTGGTGTGGTCATCAAAAGCTACTTAAGCTTTAGAAAAATTTCTTCGCACTTAGAGGTCCATAAGAACATAATTTATTTCTTCTGCAAAGTGGTCATGGGGAAAGCGATCCTCAAGAAGTTCTCAATGAAATTTCGATAATGTCCAGCTAATCCCAAAAAGGACCTAGTGTTAGTGACACTAGTAGTGGTAGGCCAATCCTTTATGGCTTTAATATTTTCCAAGTCCACAACTATGCCTGTCTCAGAGATAATCTGAACTAAGTACTATATATCTGTGATTTGAAAAATCACATTTACTAAACTTAACGTAAAGCTGGTGTTTTCTCAATACTTGTAGTGCTATGTGAGGTTTTTTTTCGTGTTCTTCTTTATTCTTGGAATAAATAAGTATGTCGTCTATAAATACCAAGACAAAGTTATCAATATACCTATTGAATATGTTGTTCATCATACACATAAATTTTACGGGTGCATTGGTCAACCCGAAGGACATCACTACAAACTCGTAGTTAACGTACCTTGTACAAAAGGAGGTTTTGTGAATATTTTCATCGCAAATCTATAATTGATCGTACCTGGATCGTAGATCAATCTTTGAAAATATTCTAGCTCCTCCCACTTGATCGAAGAAGTCATCGATCCTAGGGAGTGGGTAATGGTTCTCGATAGTAATTTTGTTCAATTGACGGTAATCGATGCACATCCGCATCATACCGTATTTATTCTTTACAAACAGTATCGGTGCTCCCCAAGGAGACACATTGGGTTAGATATACCCTTTCTCTATCAACTCATGCAACTGCAGTTTGAGTTCCACCAACTCAGGTGCACTGATGTGGTAAGGGGCTTTGTAAGTTCGAACTGATCTTAGGGTTAGTTCGATGGAAAATTCTATTTCTCATTTCAGAGGTAATCCTAGGATTTCCTTAGGAAAAGCATCCTTGAACTCTTTAAGAAAGGGGTAATCTTCTATGAGTTGTTCTCTTTCAGGCTCTATGTCTCATATGTTCACTGCAAAAAAATTAAAGCCCTTCTTGATGCATTTCTTTGCTTGTAAGGCACATATTTTCCTTACAAAAAATTTCTTTGGAATGCCCTCAACCTTCACTTGGTTCCCTTGGCTATCAGTACACAAGATTGACTTGTGTAAGAAATCGACCATGAGATGGTGTTGTTCCAACCAGTCCATGGTGATAAGTATATCGTATGATCCTAAAGGTAGGATGTTTAGGTTTAATTTTGTTGGAAAACCATTCAGGTTTACCTCACATCCTTTAAAAATTTCTGAAACTTTTCGTTTTGTACCTATGGCTAACTAAACCAGCTAAGGCTTATCATGTTTTAATTTTCCTAGTTTGCATTCATCAACAATTTTAGGTGAAACATAGCTCTGGTAAGCACCAACATCAGTAAGTATTGAAATAGAAGTGTTCAATATCTTACCTTCTATCTCAACCATTGTATCTTGATGATATTCCTATTGGTCGTCCCATGCTGCATAAATCCGCAATGTTCTAGCTATGTCCTCAATAGTTGGTTCTTCTTGTAAGTTGTGTAAGACCCCAGTGGTCTTGTTCTTACAATATCAGGAATAATGAGGCTTGTTTCATTTCTAGCACTTGATCTGTAGTGGGGTAGCATTGGCTCCACTTTCTACTTGCTTTTTAACACTAGAATCTAGTACATAAGGCTTCATACTAGATTTACTAGAAGTTCTTGTTTGCTTGAAAGCTCTTATTCTTCTTTCTGTATGGATGTGGGTTAGACCCAGGTTTGCAGTTATCAAAAAATTTCTTAGACTTGTCTCTGTTTCGGTTCATTTTCTCTTGATGTAACTTCCCATGCTCATAACAGAGCCTGGCCTTGTGCAGTGTGGCATCCAAAGTCTTAGGCATGTCAAATTCAATCCTGTCTCGAAAGCTAAGAGGAAGACATCCTAAGAACTGTTGGATCTTTACCTTTTCTTCTTTGATGTATGGTACATAATGTAAAATATCTAGAAATATATTAATAAAAGTGTCCATAGTCATGGATCCCATACGTAGCTCATGAAACTCTTTCACTTTTCTGTCAAAGAATCTTTCTAACATATATTTCTCTTGGAAAAATTTTCCTAAGTTATCCGAGCATATTTCTCTTAGCTCATATTTCCTGGTGTGTTTTAAATCTCTCCACCACCTTTCTTCCTTTCCAATCAAGTTATAGATGGAAATATGAGCCTTCATCTAACTTGAGTAGTTATGAACCTGTAAATATTTGTTCATGCCTAGCAGCAACTCTTCATCCTTCTCCCTGGTGTTTACTTCACCTTCATAGGTCAGGGATCTTATTTTTCCAAACACCCCGTCAAGATTGTCATTGCTTATTTGTTTCTTTCTTTCAGGAGAAAGAGAGTCATCACTGGAAGGACTGTCATGATTTCCTTTCGGTGCTTCAAGGTTACATTCCTCTTTTTCTTCTTCTCTTGGGCTACTGGCCCATTTATAGTACGACTCTCTTTTGGATTTGTTTGTGGACTGAGTAGGTTTACCCTGCGGGATTCCTCCCGTCATATTTCTAAGTAATGATACATTTATAGCTTGTTGTTCTTTTCTTTCATTCAGGCTGTCTTATTTGAGACTTTGCAATTTTGCTTGAAGAGTGTGTATAGTCTTCAAAATATCATAATTCAGCTCCACTAGCAGTTCTACTTCTGGGTTGGGGGTGTTCATCTTTCCTTGCAGGTTGTTATCTTCCTCAATATTCATAAACTGAACTCTTTAGTAACAAGTTTCCTGAAATTTCAAAAAATTTAAATAACAGGAAAATTTTCTGTTAGTAACAAAATGAATAACATACTTTATTTTCCTTGCAATAAATGCTTGGTGCACCCATAGGTCTCTTAGTATTGAAACTGGGCTTTTATACCACTTGTAATGTCCCCAAAAATTGAAACTAAAAGATATTATCAAGCTATTAAAAACTACCTAAACGGAACATTATTCAACTTGTTGAATATAACGTACACTAGTTGTATCACTGTTTGGTCATAAGCTATTCTTATGTTCTATCATATTACTTCCATATGTACTTATTGTTGTTTTTTTAATAAGATGTCGTAATGTTGATTCCTTCTTCGATTCTTATAGTTATACATGGTCGTGCATGTGTCGTTACTTGATTATATGCTTCGTTCATTCTGCATAGTCTTACTTGTTATTTATATGGCTCCAACTTAACTCTGTTTGTGGAAACAAAGTGGATGGAGTGGTGTGACTCGTTCTCCCATGATGGTCTGAGAGGTAAAGTGCTCACTTCACTAGTAGGTTTACTTAGTTTTGTTGAACTAAGGCACATCTTTCAGTTCATATGCATATTATACTTAAAAACAGGGACTCGTTAAAGTGTGCTAAATGGTTTCGTTATTTACATACCTACTCTTTCTTAATATGGTGCTTTACCGAATCATCTTGTTAGCGAGGTAAAATCTATTTTCATTATTTATTTATCCAATATTATTTATCTACATGATACCTATCATTCGTTACATGTATTTTTCATGTTTACTTTATTATAAACATTAACATATGTCTTATTTATTTCTTGGCAGGTTGTAACTTGGATTAAGATCAAACTTGGATTCATTTTACATATTAATAATACCATGGCATATTTCATATGCCATGGTTACTAAGCATTAAGCTTAGGGAAAATGAATTGTAATAAGGCTTAAGCCTAAGGTCTAAATGATACATTTCATATTCTATGACTTTGGGTTAGCGTATAATACATGGACTAGGCATTACACTATACATGATACCTTGTATTAGCATTGGGTGGAAATTTATAACATATAGTTTGCAACTTAGACGATGGGGTTTAATTCCCTGCATGAAATGGAAACCATCGTTAATATTTCGGATGCAAACTATGGAATAGTGGGTTTTGGGTTTTTAGTTTCCACCAGGCTCGTGCCATTAATGTTTCTTGGGTTTTGGGGCAGCCCAATATTAGGGCTTGGCTGCAGGAATGGTTTGCAAATTTGGTTTGGTGTGTTGATGGTTGTGGTCTCATCACTCTGCTGTGAAGGAGGAAACTCCCTCGGTGACGAAGGTAAGCTTCATTTGGTTTCAAGACTGAATTTTTTGTTTGTTTCATGGCTCCTTCATTGTCATAGTTCTCATCTCATTGTTTTTGGTTGCATTTGCAGGTGACAGGGTAAGTGAGGATGGGATGGCTCAAAGCTTCATTGTTAGCTCATGGGTGATTCCAATGTGGCCATGGTAATCCTACTCTACAAGCGAAACTTGTCACTTCTTGACATTGTGGGTAGGACTGGGTTATATCATTGTTGTATTTGGGGTTTCGATTTTCCTTCGGGACTTGTTGGAAGTCAGCAACAACGCCTTCATTTTCCATTCAGATGAAGGGAGATCAAATCTCTTTTAAAATTATAAGAGAGTGCCTTAAGAATCTTTGATTCTGAAGGTACTCTTAATTGGAGAAAAGTTAAATGACGTGTTAGAAGTTGATGAAGACAAGTTCATAAACATGGCAATTAGCAGCTGTCAGATTAATAAGTCAGATTCATAAATTTTTATATAATCGATTTAATCATTAAGTTAAATTTTTATGATTATATATGATTTAAGAAATTTGAAAGGATAGTATGCCAAAGGGAAATCAACAAAACACATCTTGAGTCTATTTAAAGCTGGATATGGGTGAGGTATTATGAGTCCTAAGTTCCTAGAACTAAAGGTGACTTATTTTAACCTAAAGTTTATATTTCATGTAATGCCTTACCATGACTTTGTAAAAAATTGTATATATATGTAGTTAGTAAATAAATGACTATCATATGGGAATTTTCATATATTATAGTTTTATCACTTGGTATCCTATCAAATTTAATTGTGGATATTAATCAATGGGATTTTGGAAACATTTAAAACTAAATCTATGAAATTTATATATATACATGACATAAATATTAAATCAAGTCATTAGCTAGTTGTCATGGTAAACATTAGGGTTTATGATTTCGATACTATATCGCCTTGAATGCTACCACCTTTCACGGTAAAACTGGAGAATGCCATTAATTGACAAAATCCATGTGTCAAATTAATAATGCCTGCTACTTAGATTGCTGCTTTGGCATGGAGAGGTGGCTTACACCTAATAATTAACTAACAGCTATATTGATGATTCGCATCCTCAGGATTTAGTGTTGAGAGTCATTCCATTTCATAACGACGTACATGCTCATTATGACCACTATGTGTAATCAATATTTTTGTTTACTATCCATCACGTTGGCTATAACATTCATCATCGCTAAGTTCGGATTAATGGCTAAATTTAGAGCACCCGTGGCTGTCAGATTCGAAGCATGTGAAGTTGTGATTTCGCATCATGTCATGCACTTGGATACCTATCCCCTCCCTCTTCACCTTTTCGTTCATTCCATTTAAAAAATAGGATAGTGTTGAGGAAGCTATGGCCCCGTTGAATCGTTTAAAAATATCAGGTTCAGATCTCATAGAAGCAGACGAGAAGATAGCCTTGCGATTTTAGAAAGTGGGGTGGGGGAAATTCTTTAAGTGTTTTGATAGCCATAATGCAGAGGTAACCAAACTATTCACCTTAAATTTAAAATAAGATGTCGCATGCAGTTCAAAGTTTTGATAACCCTGAAAGAAGTTTATTTCACCATGCCTTAGTTAAAATCATACTACAACATCAACTGTCCTTGAAGAATAAGTCATGGGATGAATTTTTAGCTGAATGCCATTTGGGGCCGACTCAATACTGGTCGAACCCTTCCCCAAAGACTTGTAAGAAACGAAAAGCTACTAAGCCTGAGGTTAATAATTTTCTTGAGATTGAATCAGAGGGTAAAAGGCTTGAAGAATCCAATCTACCCGTAAACGCTGGTATCAGTAGTGACGATGTTGATAATATGGTTCCATGTTGCTCTAAAGTAGTCTTGAATCGGCCCTCATCTGATAGATGTCATAGCACCCCTGCAAAAACAAAGGAAAGGTTAACCGAAAGAAAAACTATTAACATTGTTGAGTGTAAACATCTCTCTGAGCCAGATAGTCCTGGTAAACATGGCAAAGATTCTATGTGTAAACTAGATCATCTAGCTCAAGTATGCTGCGATAAAGGAGGGTTTGAGTCGGACAATCTTGTGTGTTCGAGGGTTACCAGAAGTATGAACCATGTCCCTATAATTTCGGTTTCTATGGCTAAAAGATAGGATACTCATCTTGTAGTCGTCCATATTGAGGACAAAATTCCATCATCGGTTCCTGATACTATTCATGTAAATAATCCCACCTTTATGAAAGATAATGGTGCAAAATTGGGTAAGGCCGATGTCGCTACATCATGCATAGACACTTGCATTTCTGACCCTGAACCATCTTTTATCAGTCCTCAGTCATCTAATCAAAACATTGACAACCCTACTCCTCCTCAGGAAGCTAATTCAGGTCGTGAAAATGAAGAAGAAACTCTGCAACGAATTCTGGACAAGGCATACCAGACCAAGATTATGGAATTAAAAGTTGAACTAAAACTATGTCAATCTAATGCAGCATTAATAGAAGAAGAAAATAGGACATTCAGAGATGAGTTGTTGGGATGGATTAGTAGGTGGAAAGAGATGAATAACAAAAAGAACCAGTATAAAAGTGCCAAAACGTCAATAATAGGTACGAGCAAGTATCTACTTGAACAAATTGAAAAACAAAAGTTAAAGATTATCAGGCTGAAAGCCAAAATAGCTAAAGCCCGAAGAGTAGTTGATCTTCAAAATAAAACTTTATGGTCATTCTCATTTTTCAAAGTACATGGTTGTGTCACTGTCAAACAAGTAATAAAATATTTTTGTTATGCATGCCTGTAAAATCGCAAATTTTACAGGCATACATTTAAATTTTAGTTTATTTTGTTACATCTGTTTTAGCTGGTTTTAATAAGATGCTTCGTTTGTTTAAACACAAGTGGATATGTCATCACTCTTCTCCAAAGCTTCAGGATGTTGTTAATATGTTGGTTAGGAGACATGTCTGTTTATTGAAGGCTGTAGTTTCAACAACGGCCACAAATTTACCAACCACCTTTAAACCAGCAAACATTCAGGCTAGTCGTTTTCATTATTATAGTGACAGGTGTTTTGTAAAAGAGATTCGATTCTCTTGGATAATTATAGGAACCCTATTATGTGGCATGCGGCATTGATGGGAAAACTGAATAAAAAACAACTTATAGTATTATATAAGTTAGGAATTTTGATGAAGGGAGGAGGAGTGACTGAAGAGAGAAATACTTGAGATATATTTTGTTACTAGTTTTATTTCATTACTGAAGTTGGATCTTTGGATGTGGGATACAACTGGACATCTATAGATTGATATAATCACTGGTATTTTGTTTTTGGATATACTTGGTATCTCAGTATATTATCTTCTACATTAATATTAATACAGTATGCTTTGTTATACTTGTGTTTAATTACAATTTTCACTTTGTTAGCTCAATATTGCATTTGAATTAATATATCTTTGTGACTGAATTTATTAGTATTTTTACTATAAATTTAAGCTATAAGGGTATACACTTATGTCTATTGTAAAAATATCATTTGTATTTTTACAGTGATTTTACATTAGACATCATATTTGATTCAAATAGCTATATTGATCATTAAATATTAATTAATGTCAAAAAATTGAAATAATTATTTGTTTTCAGTTTCTCTGTTAAATTGTTTTGTAACAGAAGAATTTCTTATGTATGACTTAAATATTTCTATTTAGATCATGCACTTTATCTTCTGTTCATCATCTATTTAATTAATAATTAATATAGTATTTAGAAACTCTCTGACCTGAGATAGGATAGATAGAATAGTTAAAATAGTTCAGATTAAGTTTTATTTTAGTATCTTTCAGTTAACAGCTGTTAAATCATTTATATAATTTTTAGTATAATTTTAATAATCTTTATATTCAGAAAACTCTTCAAAAATTGGAGTATTTCCTTAAGAAATCAATTATAGGATAGCTTAGATAGTTGAAACTAATTATAGGATTCATTTAAGTAGAAATAACATTAGGATAGGTTAAATTTTGCTGATTTTCATTTCTCCTTAAGAGAAAAATCAGCTGGTAACAGGACCATAACTTGCGAGGTTTTGCTATAACAAACACACTGGACACTGTTTTAAGCTAATTGTGTGGGCATAATCTCCTTGTTGGCCTAGGTCAGAAAAACAGGCCAACAAATGGCACTAGAAGAAGGGCCTGTTAATGAGTAATGGCAGGTGAAACTAATGAAACATTTCCAACCAGCCAACAACTTCCAGAAGTTAGTAGATCACCATTTTTAGAAACTGTTAGGAACATTCTTGAGCGTGATCATGTCACCTCTCCCTTTACTCCTACACAAAGCACTCAAACTTTAGAAGAATCAAGAACTATTCTTACACGAGCATACGCTAATCAGCTTGGTATATCTCCAATAGATTATGGTCTACCTAGACAGCAGCGACATAATCCACAATTGACCATAGTTACGCAAGATTTGGAAGTAGCTGATAGTAATCCCCACCATCAAGTTGAAAGACATCAAAGATAGACTACTCAAACAAATACTGGTAGAAGACTAATTGCAGGAGGCGATTTTGATCAACCACCTTCTCCTCCTGAATCACTACCTGATAGTCCAAGACCATCCGACTCTGGAAGTTCTTCAAGGTCTGAAAGAAGTCCAATGGCAGTAAATGTACCTGTAGGAGGAGGAGGCAATCTTCCACCTAATCCACCAAACCCACAACTCCCTTGGCTAAGAACATCTACTGTAGCAGTCCCTGGTATACAGCATCCTTTGCCTAAACACTCAGATAAACTACTCCCTAAGTTTAACCCAGATGACAAAGAACCTACGGAGGTACATGTTAATAAATTCATGTTGGCTGTTCAAACCCTGAACGTTCAGCATGAAGATGTAGTTTGTCGATTGTTTCCTCTAACTTTGGAAGGAAGAGCTTCTTCCTGGTATTTTTCGTTAGTACAAGGATCAATCACAAACTAGGGGGAATTTAATAAAGCCTTTCTAGATAAATTCGAGGAAGATAAAACACCCGCTTTTTTAGCCCTAGAGTTATCTAAGATTAAAATATTGCCTAAAGAAAGAATCAAAGGTTTCTGACATTAAAAAACAAAATTCCAATTGCTTCTCAACCTCCCAAGGATATAATTATAGAAAATTATACATCATCTTTACCAAAATATTCTGGGATGTTTGTTAAGAGAGCTGGAAAAACAACATTAGTAGAAACGTTTGAGGAATCCATTAAAGTCGAAAAGGATTCTATGTCCTATGAACTAGATAGAAGTGGAAAATTTGATTCTTTTCCTCGTAGGAAGACTGAAAAACTCAATTCAGAAAAGCTCAAAGCATTTGACATAGAACAGCTGCAAAATGTTATTCGAACATTAACTAACGAGGTTGTAGGGTTAAAGAAAACCAATTCTGAAGCTTCTCCTTCTAGGGGATATTTCAGAAATCAGTTTAGACAAAACCTGAATACAAACAATAAAAATACACCACCTGACATAGCAGCAAATGAAGAGATTTTTAATACAATTCGAGCTGTTTTATCTTTGTCTGAAATTCCTTCTAGTCAAGAAATAAATGAAAATGAAGAAGAAGAGGAATCAGAAAATGATGAAGAATCAGAAGAACCCCAACAAGTTAATGGTAATTTCTGGACAGTCTTGTGAAAGAGTATGAGAATAAAAGTCCGCCTACAAGACAAAACGCTTATAATACTCATAGTAGGGCATTTGAAAATACCCCTGGAGCTTCGTCAAGTTCTACTACAAATAATGACAACAATAATCCACAACCTAATAAACAAGCTCAACCCGACAAGCAGACTCAATCAACCAAAGTTACCCAGCCTATTCAAAATGCTCATATATTAGATTTACAATATGATATAATTGAAGATTTAAAGAAAACACGTGCAAACATTAGTATGTACGATCTTCTTCAAATCTACCCAATTCCTAATAGTCATATTATAAATCCATCTATGAGTTCTATTATTCCTAATGTAAAACAAAATGTTGCTGCAAATAGTTCTAATAATGATTCAGCAGCAACTGAAAAAGGAAGAGCAACGGCTGACAAAGCTTCGCTTATAGGTAAGAATTCTAAATCAACCACACCTCCATTCTTACTTACCTTTGAAATTTTCAATAGGAATGTTCATAATTGTATGGTAGACTTCGGAGCATCCTCCAATGTGATGCCTTTATCAGTATGGAAGAAATTGAATGGGAAATATGTTCCATCTAATTCTCAAATAACTCAATTGGACAAGACAAATGTAAAGGTTGTAGGGGAAATGAAAGATGTATTAGTCAGGATTGCTTGTAACCCTTCAGTTTATCAAATTATAGATGTTGTTGTTGCTGATATTCCAGATGCATACGGGCTGTTTTTAAGTAGGGATTGGTATCAACAACTAAATGGATTCTTTGCCACGGACTGGTCAACATTATGGTTACCTAAGAACAGAAAGTCAAATCAGATAAAGATAAATAGAGAAAGATATATGAAACATACTGTCACAGAACTGCTGATCCTAGCGAACATGTTTTATTTTCATATTGTATTATGGGGAATTACATGTATGAATTAGGATTTGGTAATTTTAAAGCTGAAAATTCTGCCCTTTCTGAAAACAAACAACAATCTGAAATTAGTAATGTGACATCTGTTTCTCCTAACTCTTCATTCAAGGAAACCATTAATGATGTAGATAATCTAAATATTGTGAATATTATAGAAAGCAAAGTGACTGTACATAGTTCTATCTGGACTTTATATTTTGATGGTGCAAAATCTAAAGGAGTAGGAGTTGGTTGCCTACTGGTGGACCCTCAGGGAAATAAAACATGTATATCTTGTAGGATGGAGTTTAATTGTACAAACAATACGGTGGAATATGAAGCTTTAATACAAGGTTTGAAAAAAGCAAATGATTTGGGCATCAAAGAGTTAATTGTATACGGTGATTCCGAGATCATTGTCAGGCAGGTTCGTAACTCCATTCACTGCTTATCTGAACATTTACAGAGTTATCAAAGAGAGGTATGGAAACTTATCTCACATTTTGATGCATTTAACATAAATTTTGTTCCTAGAAATCAAAATCAAGAAGGAGATTTGTTAGCGAACGTAGCATCAAAGTTAATTCCGTCATAAAATCTTACACCAAATTTCTTTTCTGTTGAATTGATTTTTAGGCCTTCCATACCTAATAATATTTTTAACTGGCGTGTATTTGACAATGATGTGCAGGTATTGAATTTTCTAATGAACAAGGATACCTTTAAAGATTCAGCAATAGACGAAGTCACTCATGACGAAAATTTGTGGGATTTTTCGGTAATAAATGATTTTTGTTCAGTTGAAAAAGCTTTTGAATAGGTAAAACTAGTCCCTAATTTAGTACTAAGATTAGAAAAGTTTTTTGATCTGTAGGATAAGTTTAGGTCTATTCCTAATTGTAAAACCAACAGTTCTCGAATGAGGTATGAAACCATAAATTTAGGAACAGAACTAAATCCCCAAACTATAAATCTCGGAGTAGATTGCAACCCTGTAGAAAAAACAACATTTATAAAATTGTTTAAGGAATTTAAAGACGTCTTTGCTTGGACATATGATGACCTGAAAAACTTCAACACACAAGTCATGCAACATATAATTCCAATTAAATAGGAGTCAAAACCTTTTGAACAAAAGTTAAGGAAATATCACCCGTCATTAGAACCAACAATAAAAAAGGAACAGAATAAATTGTTAGCTGCCAAGATTATTTTCCCCATCAGGCATACTCAATGGGTGGCAAAATTAGTTCCAGTTAGGAAGAAAAACGAGGATATTATATTATGTGTGTATTTTAGAAATCTGAATAAGTCTTCTGAAAAGGATAATTATCATGTTCCTCCCATGGAACAAATTCTTCAAAAGGTGTCTGGGGCTAAGATACTATCACTTCTTGATGGTTTCTCAGGGTATAACCAAATATTAGTTTCTCCAGATGATCAATTGAAAACTGCTTTTAGAAATCCATGGGGAACATATGCCTACCGCAAGATTCCCTTTGGGTTAATCAATGCGGGAGCAACCTTTCAACGATCAATGGATATTGCTTTTAGAGGCTTAATTAATCATTCAGTCATTTTCTACTTGGATGACATTACTGTATATTCTAAACATCGACCTGATCACCTTAATCATCTTAGAAAAGTATTTGAACGATGCAGAAAATTTGGAATATCCTTAAATCCTAAAAAAACAATATTTGTTGTTTCATAAGGTATCTTATTAGGTTGTGTGGTTTCAAAGCACGGAATCATGATTGATCTTGAAATAACCCAAGCCATTTCCAAAATAACATGCCCTTCTAGCAAGAAAGCAATGCAGTCATTTCTCGACAAAATAAATTTTGTTAGGAGATTCATTCCCAGTTTCTCCGAAATCATTCGTCCTTTGCAGAAAATGATTAAGAAAGATATTGTTTTTAATTGGGGACAAACTGAAAAAGAATCATTTCAGAAAATTTTAGAATCCATTTCAGAAGCTCCTAGCCTTCTAAGTCCAGATTTTAATAAAGATTTCATATTGTATACTTTTGCTTCTGATATTTCATATGCAACAGTTTTAACTCAATTAAATCAGCAGAATAATGAAGTCCCAATCTCCTTCATGAGTTCAAATTTCAAAGGGGCTGAACTTAATTACCATGAAGTCGATAAGCAAGCTTTTGCTATTTTTAAAGCTATTAAACATTTTTGTCCATATGTACTGAAATCTAAAACGAAAATAATTGTCCCTTATTCCTCAGTCAGAAACTTGTTAGTACAAAAAGACTTAGGTGAAAAGAGGGAACCTTGGATGACAGCTCTTCAAGAATATGACTTAGAGATTAAACCCTTGATGATAGTTAAAGGTCAAGGATTATGTAAATTAGCTGCTAAAGCTGCTCATTTACCTGATGATAAAGCTGAAACTGTCATTGATGAGGTTTTATTTACCAGGGAAATTTATTTTTATCCACCACCTCAAGATTCCTGGTATACAGACATAAGGATACTTTTGGAAATAGGAGCTGCTCCTTATTACTTAGAACCAAAGAAGAAAAGAGCACTCAGATTGAAGTCTGCTCCTTATTTATTAATTGATGATATCCTGTTTCGGAGAAATTCTGATGGAGTATACCTTCGATGTCTAGACAAATATGAAACATAAGTAATTCTGAAAGAATTGCATTCTGGACCAGCAGGAGGTCAGTTTGGTGGAGAGACTACTGCACACAAAATTCTAAGGGTTGGCTATTATAGGCCCACCTTGTTTCAAGATGCCTATACTTTTGTCAGAAAATGCCAAGAGTGTCAACTTGCTGCAGGAAGGGTTAAAAAACCTGCTTTTCCTTTACAACCTGTTTCAGCTGAAAGACCCTTTCAGCAATGGGGTATTGATATAGTAGGTCCAATCAATCCTCCCTCATCTATGAAACACAAATATATAATAACTGCAACCGACTATTTTACTCGTTGGGCGGAAGCCGCACCATTAAAGGTTGTCAATACCAATCAGGTTATATTATTTTTGGAATTCTTTATCATAATAAGATTTGGTATTCCATATTCCCTCGTCTTTGATATTGCTTCATATTTTTCATCGATTGAGTTAACTTAGTTTGCTTTAGAAAAGGGAATAAGAATCAGGTATTCAGCTAACTATCATCCCCATGGGAATGGTCTAGCTGAATCGACAAACAAAAATTTATTGAAAATTCTCAAAAGAACTATTTCAGTTCACCATCATAATTGGCATACAGAATTGGTCAATGCCCTTTGGGTAGAGAGTAACTCCTAAGGCTGCGATAGGTAACTCACCATTCTTCTTAGTATACGGAACTGAAGCTATTTTACCACCAAATTTGATCTTACCTTCATTGCAATTAGCTTAGTCTGTTCAAGATGAAGAGTGCCCAGCAATGGAAAAAAGAATTAATACTCTGATAAAGCTTGAGGAAGAAAGAGAAAAGTCAAAACAACACTTTACAAAACATCAATAGATTGTAAAATCTTGGTTTGATCAATCCTTTAGTTCCAATCAAGAATTTCAGGTGGGAGACTTAGTTTTAAAATGGGATAAAGTGCACAAGGAAAAGGGAGATCATACTAAGTTTCAGAAACTATGGCTAGGTCCCTTTGTTATTTCTGAAAAAATAGGTCCAAGTACCTTTCGATTGCAAACACTTGAAGGACAGTCCGAAACATTCCTAGTGAATGGACTGATTCTGAAAAAATATTTCTGTTAATATTTTCTGACTTAAAATGTATATAATTTGTTTGTTGTTTGTAAATAAATTTATATTTTTATACATAAAATATGATTCCTGTCTGTAAATAAATTTATGTTTTGTATATAAACTGAATTATAATCGATCATGCCGTTTTAATTCTGTTAAGTCAAATATTTCAGACTGTTAAATATTTGTATATAATCAGTCAGTATTTTTTTTAACAGCTCTAGAAATATATGTAAATAAATAAAATCAGTTTGCTCATGAACCTAAACATTATGATACTAGACTGAAATCTTTTAAAATTTGTTCAGGATGATCAAATTTTCTTAAATCTGTAAAAGAACTTCATTGTTTTTTGTAAGTGTTTCTCAGATTATTCCTCACCTTTTTATTTTCTTATAAAAGTAGGGATAGCTTATTTAATATCTTCTTCGAAGCTTGTACTTTTGAAAAATTCTTACAAACCTCTATCATCAGTCTTCAAAAGTATTTACAATCTGAAAACTATTTAGGATTTGTTCCAGTCAATAAAATGTTAAAATGAGAGATGAAAGGTCTTAGCAATAAGCCGGTCTAATCAGAATCACAAATATCACTAGTATGACATTATTAGGAAACTAGTAATGGATTTTGGTTTAAAAAACCAAAAGATAAGGGGTCTCATCACGAGCCAGCTGATTCATTTTTCGGTGATATTAATGACTGACATTACCATTTGGTCACCATGCTGGGTAATGATCTCTCATTTTATAAAATTTAAAAGATGAAATAGAAAGAAAAACATTAATTTTGACTGAAGAATAGGAGGTCTCATCACAAGCCGGCCTAATCATGATCATCAGTGCTGTCTGGGATAACTTCATTTCTGATCACCAGGGTGATGGCTTTTGATTTAAAAAATAAAAATTAAAAAATTAAAAGACAAGGGGTCTCATCACGAGCCGTCTTGCTTATTTCAAACAGCTCTCATGAATGATACTATCACAGTGGGACACCATACCGAGATAGTATTCTTTAGTCAGAATGATTGTTTAAAGAAAAGAAAAGCAAACAAAAGAAAATTATTATGTTTATGGGACAAATTTTGGAAAAGTTTTCAGAAAAGTAAATTTCTATACTTTATGCTGATGGTGCAGGTTACTATTACTATAAAGTACTTTGTTTCGATCAATATATTTTTGAGTTTATCCCTAATCAAATTTCTATTTCAAAAGATGGAATATTTCTGAGTTATACTTATGAATATGAATTAGAATAATGCTTTTTGTTCAGATAAAGAATTTTTGATTATTTTCAATAAGTTTTGAGATTTCATTTATATCATTTATAAGTTGTATGAGCAGAGATAACTGGTTCTCCCAGGTTGTCGCCATTTGTTGGCAGTCAACAACAACCCCTTCATTTTTCATTCAGATGAAGGGAGATCAGCTCTCTTTTAAAATTATAAGAGAGTGCCTTCAGAATCTTTGATTCTGAAGGTACTCTCAATTGGAGAAAAGTTAAATGACGTGTTAGAAGTTGATGAAAACAAGTTCATTTTCTTGGCAATTAGCAGCTGTCAGATTAATAAGTCAGATTCATAAATTTTTATATAATCGATTTACTCATTGAGTTAAATTTTTATGATTATATCTGATTTTAGAAATTTGAAAGGATAGTATGCCAAAGGGAAATCAACAAAACACATCTTGAGTCTATTTAAAGCTGGATATGGGTGAGGTATTATGAGTCCTAAGTTCCTAGAACTAAAGGTGACTTATTTTAACCTAAAGTTTATATTTCATGTAATGCCTTACCATGACTTTGTAAAAAATTGTATATATGTAGTTAGTAAATAAATGACTATCATATGGGAATTTTCATATATTATAGTTTTATCACTTGGTATCCTATCAAATTTAATTGCGGATATTACTCATGGGATTTTGGAAAGATTTAAAACTAAATCTATGAAATTTTATGTATATACATGACATAAGTATTAAATCAAGTCATTAGCTAGTTGTCATGCTAAACATTAGGGTTTATGATTTCAATACTATATCGCCTTGAATGCTACAACCTTTCATGCTAAAACTGGAGAAGACCATTAATTGACAGAATCCATGTGTCAAATTAATAACACCTACTACTTAGATCGCTGCTTTGGCATGGCGAGGTGGCTTACACCTAATAATTAACTAACAACTGTATTGATGATTCGTATCCTCGGGATTTAATGTTGAGAGTCATTCGATTTCATAACAAGGTACATGCTCATTATGACCACTGTGTGTAATCAATATTTTTGTTTACGATCCATCAATCAAACGATCCTTGGTTTTCCAGTTTGGTCAAATCTTACTGCTAGTTGTGGCTAAGCCGTGGTTAAGCATGCATATATCATAACAGAACATTGGCTATAACATTAATCATCACTAAGTTCGGCCTAATGGCTAAATTTAGAGGCCCCATGACTGTTAGATTCGAAGCATGTGAAGTTGTGATTTCGCATCATGTCATGCACTTGGATACCTATCCCCTCCCTCTTCATCTTTCTGTTCATTCCATTTCAAAACCAGGATAGTGTTGAGGAAGCTATGGCCCCGTTGAATCGTTTCGAAATCTCAGGTTCAGAGCTCATAGAAGAAGACGAGAAGATAGCCTTGCGATTTGAGAAAGTGGGGTGGGGGTAGTTCTTTAAGTGTTTTGACGGCCAGAATGCAGAGGTAACCAAACTATTTGCCTTAAATTTAAAAGAAGATGTTGTGCAGATTGGGGGTTTTGCGTTCATCGTTAATGAAGACAAAATCGTAGTGGCGACAAAGCTCCGGCAAGTTGGAGAACGCTGGTTCAAGGGTGGTAAGGTTAATAAGAAAAAGTTTTTATCTCTGCTGCTGCCATTACCAGATAATACAAAACTGAAGATAGGGGTCCCTGTCAAGTTCCTGAAGCCTGAATGGCGAGCCTACTATGAAATTCTGGTCAGGTATGTGTCCTACGATGGACGTTTCTCTCATTTACACTATTACCACTTAAGACTCCTATTACCATTACATGCCTGTAGGCTTAATCTACCATTTTACCTATGGAAAAGTTTGAAGAGGATGTCGCATGTAGTTCAAAGTTTTGATAACCTTGAAAGAAGTTTATTTCACCATGGCTTAGTTAAAATCATACTACAACATCAACTGTCCTTGAAAGGTAAGTCATGGGATGAATTTTTAGCTGAATGCCATTTGGGGCCAACTCAATACTGGCCGAACCCTTCCCCAAAGACTCGTAAGAAACGAAAAGCTACTAATCCTGAGGTTAATAATGTTTTTGAGACTGAATCAGAGGGTAAAAGGCTTGAAGAATCCAATCTACCCGTAAACACTGGTATCAGTAGTGACAATGTTGATAATATGGTTCCCTGTTGCTCTAAAATAGTCTTGAATCAGCCCTCATCTGATAGATGTCATAGCACCCCTGCAAAAACAAAGGAAAGGTTAATCGAAAGCAAAAATATTAACATTGTTGAGTGTAAAAATCTCTTCAAGCGAGTTAGTCCTCGTAAACGTGGAAAAGATTCTATGTGTAAACTAGATCATCTAGCTCAAGTATGCTGCGATAAAGGAGGGTTTGAGTCGGACAATCTTGTGTGTTCAAGGACGGTTACTAGAAGTATGAACCATGTCCCTACAATTTCGGTTCCTATGGCTAAACGGCAGTATACTCATCCTGTAGTCGTCCATATTGAGGATGACGTTCCATCGTCGGTCCCTGATACTATTCATGTAAATAATCACACCTTTATGAAAGATAATGGTTCAAAATTGGGTAAGGCCGAGGTCGCTCCATCATGCATAGACACTTGCATTTCTGACCCTGAACCATCTTTTATCAGTCCTCAGTCATCTGATCAAGACATTGACAACCCTACTCCTCCTCAGGCAGCCAATTCAAGTCGCGAAAATGAAGAAGAAACTCTGTAGCGAGTTATGGACAAGGCATACTAGACCAAGATTATGGAATTCAAATTTGAACTAAAACTATGTCAATCTAATGCAGCATTAATAGAAGAAGAAAATAGGACATTCATAGATGAGTTGTTGAGATGGATTAGTAGGCGGAAATAGATGAATAACAAAAAGAAATAGTATAAAAGGGCCAAAAAGTCAATACTAGGTACGAACCAGCATCTACTTGAACAAATTGAAAAACAAAAGTTAAATATTATCAGGCTGAAAGGAAAAATAGCTGAAGCCCGAAGAGTAGTTGATCTTCAAAATAGAACTTGATGGTCATTCTCATTTTTCAAAGTACATGGTTGTGTCGCTGTCAAACAGGTAATAAAATATTTTTGTTATGCATGCCTGTAAAATCGTAGATTTTACAGGCATACATTTAAATTTTATTTTATTTTGTTACATCTGTTTTAACTGGTTTTAATAAGATGCTTCATTTGTTTAAACACATGTGGATATGTCATCACTCTTCTCCAAAGCTTCATGACGTTGCTAATATGTTGGTTGGGAGACGTGGTTGTTTATTGAAGGCTGGAGTTTCAACAACGGCCACGAATTTACCAAGCACCTTTAAACCAGCAAACATTTAGGCTAGTCGTTTTCATTATTATAGTGACAGGTGTTTTGTAAAAGAGATTCGATTCTCTTGGATAATTATAGGAACCCTATTATGTGGCAAGTGGCATTGATGGGAAAACTGAATAAAAAACAACTGATAGTATTATATAAGTTAGGAATTTTGATGAAGGGAGGAGGAGTGATTGAAGAGAGAAATACTTGAGATATATTTTGTTACTAGTTTTATTTCATTACTGAAGTTGGATCTTTGGATGTGGGATACAAATGGACATCTATAGATTGATATCATTACTGGTATTTTGTTTTTGGATATACTTGTCATCTTAGTATATTATCTTCTACATTAATATTAATACAATATGCTTTGTTATACTTGTGTTTAATTACAATTTTCACTTTGTCAACTCAATATTGCATTTGAATTAATATATCTTTGTGACTGAATTTATTAGTATTTTTTACTATAAATTTAAGCTATAAGGGTATACACTTATGTCTGTTATAAAAATATCATTTGTATTTTTACAGTGATTTTACATTAGACATCATCTTTGATTCAAATAGCTATATTGATCATTAATTATTAATTAATGTCAGAAAATTGAAATAATTATTTGTTTTCAGTTTCTCTATTAAATTGTTTTGTAACAAAAGGATTTCTTATGTATGACTTAAATATTTCTATTTAGATCCTGCACTTTATCTTCTGTTCCTCATCTATTTAATTAATAATTAATATAGTATTTAGAAATGCTCTCAGCTGAGATAGGATAGATAGAATAGTTAAAATAGTTCAGATTAAGTTTTATTTTAGTATCTTTCAGTTAACAGCTGTTAAATCATTTATATAATTTTTAGTATAATTTTAATAATCTTTATATTCAAAAAACTCTTCAAAAATTGGAGTCTTGCCTTAAGAAAGAAATTATAGGACAGTTTAGATAGTTGAAACTAATTATAGGATTCATTTAAGTAGAAATAACATTAGGATAGGTTAGATTTTGCTGATTTTCATTTCTCCTTAAGAGAAAAATCAGCTGGTAGCGGGACCATAACCTGCGATGTTTTGCTATTCCAAACACACCGGACACTGCCTCAAGCTGATTGTGTGGGCATAATATCCTTGTTGGCCTAGGTCAGAAAAACAAGCCAACAAGACTGTGTATGCAAGGTTTGGGTTTGTAAATACTGGTGTTGTTAGGAGCGAATGGGGAAAACTTTGGACTTCTAGAAGACTCTATCTTTCATTTATGTAAATCGTATTTCGGTTTGGGGCTTTTCAGCCTAGGCAGCACCATTGCTTGCAATGGTGCCATAGCCCTTGGCGTGACTGTGTCTGTGTAAATAATATCATTCTTGCGTTTTTGGCAATGGTTAATAAATTGGACAGTGTGTAAATTATTATTCTATGGTAGGTGTTTATTTACTTGTTTTGGATGAGGCATTTTCCTTCGTGGATGTTCTGTGTGATTTCTTGTATTTATCTCTTAGCTATAATTAAAGGACAACATATGGGTTGATGGCCATGCCGTGGGTGGCATTACCCCTTCCCATGGTTGTTGCGATAGATTAGTTGGTTGCAATCTTTATTGTTTTGTGTTATTAATAAGATATGTGGAAATATGAAGAATCCATGGGTGAAAACCCACGATGGCTATCGTTACTATACGTTTACTTTTGAATGGACTCTGTTATTTAGTTAATTGTGGTCGTAGTTGTGCTTACAGCATGGGTGCAAAACCTAGGGTCTTGTGACATTGCTGTAGTGAATGTATTTGATTTGTTATTTAATCCTGCATATACCATGTGTATAGTGTGGTCGTGATTTATTGTAAACAAATACTCCACAGGGTTTGAATCCTATTTGTGGTTAATGTAATGAGTTGTATTTTTATGTGGATGCGAATTGGGTCCTAGATTCCAACGGGATTTGATTCCTATCCTCCCTTCTAATTACTTTGGACTGTGTAGAGGTTTTGATATGGTTTATAAAATAGTTATTGTGTATGAATTTATATTAGGGTTTTTAATGTGGCTTGCGACTTGGTTTTGGATACCCATAGGGGTCGATACTGTGAACTTTGAGAGCTTAAGGGTTTTAGTTTAAAATAAAGGAAAGTTATTTGGATTACTGCTTATTATTAGTTACTATAGGTTTTAATATGAAGGAATCATGGTTATGTAGCGATTAACAATGGTAGTCTGGAGGGTTCGTTCCTGCTACGTTAATGTAACCTATGAGTTCATTAATTAATGATTATGGCATTATTTTGATTAATTTTTTTACTATGGCTGTGAGCGATATTAAATGGGACTATTCGATTTTGATGGCATATGTTTGATTTTGTGGATTTATATTATTAGAACTGTGGATTTTTAAATAGTGAAAAGAGATTTCATCTTTGGACCAAACAATGGTCACGATACTTACTTTGTTCATTTTTTTTGTTGGCAAAGTGGTGGAACCCCCCTGACTAGCAGGGTTTCCATTAGCTGAGTGGCCACCAACCAAGGCCATATAAGCCGTCAAAATCACCTAGGGATCGCACCCATCCTAAACCGCACCAACCCTTAACATGGTTGAATTTTTGGTATCTAAAAGGATTAGAACGGGTGACCTTCCAGCTTAGGGGGCGTCTTAACCATACCCTACCACCAATTGTTCTACATCTCGTGGATGATACTTACTATGTTCGTTGTTTATGATGATGTAATTTTAATGTAATGATTTAGTAGTTAATGTGTATTTCCATATGCAGACCTTGGAAGGTCTTTACTGGTTTATTTATCTTAGAAATAATAATAGTCTATACCTAGTTGATTTAATTTATATTTCCATTCTAGAACTGTTAATGTATTCTTATAAATAGTATTCTGATTTGTTTACTGTTGATGTTAATTAGATAGATTCTAATCTATGTTTTAAATGGCACATTAGGTCTGAGCTAGTATTAACTTAACATGGCTCTGCTAACAAATGAAAATATGGAAGTAGAGTAAAAAGTCCAAAAAGCAGATAGATCCTAGTTCTGAAATAAAACCTAGTTTATACTTAACCCAATAAAAACACCACAGGATTTAAAGCTAGGGTGTAGAATCCCTTGATAAACACTTATAAATAAATACATCTTGCAGAAGTAAAGTAATGAATAAACCCTGGATAAAATATGGTATAGAAAATAATTTACAACCTAGGGTTAACATTTAAAATGCAAACCCTAGCAAATTTTTACCAGAGAAACAAACACATTAGGTTAGGAAATACAATATAATTAATTACCTAGAATATCCAACATTTAATCTAGAAAAATGGAATAGGCAATCTAGGGCTTCATACCTGTAACTTGAATCTATTTTAATGGTTGAACCTGCACACTCAAATAACCAACAACTAAAATTCAAAGGCCGATCTGAGCTATGTTTTTTATGACCAAATCACTTGGGAACTACCACGTTCCACCCAACCACGACTCAGAATCATTGTTAGTTTTAATCTAGACCCCCCTAAGCTGGACTCCAACATGCAAGTAGGTTATAGCTCCTAAGGTAGGGTTTCCTATCTGGTATATCAGGTCTAGATTAGTTCTCTTTTTTCCTTCAAGGAAAATGTTCTCCAAGAGTTTACATGAGAGAAAAACAGGAAGAAAATGACTCCTTCCAAAAATAGATCAGCACCCCAAGCCTTTCCTTTTCTTGATTCTTTATAGACATACTATTCAGTCAAAGGGATAGTTAAATCAAGAAACCTTGGTTTCTTGATTTAACCCTTTTCAATTACTTTGGGTAATTTTTTGTAATGTCCCCAAAAATTGAAAAAAAAATTATAGGCTAGTAAAACTACCTGAATGGAACATTATTAAACTTTGTGGAATGTGGCGTACACTAGCTATAGCATTGTTTGGTAGTAAGCTATCCTTACATTCTATCATCATTGTTTCAGTTATACTTATTGTTGTATTTTAATGATGATGTCATAATGCTCATTACTACTTGATTCTTATAGTTATACATTGTCGTATATGTGTTGTTACTTGATTATATGCTTTGTTCATTCTACATAGTCTTACTTGTTATTTATATGATTCTAACTTAACTCTGTTTGTGGAAACAAAGTGGGAGGAGTGGCGGGACTTGTCCTCCCATGATGGTCTGAGAGGTAAAGTGTTCACTTCACTGGGAGGATTACTTAATTCTTCGAACTAAGGTACCTCTTTTATTTCATTGCAAATCATGCTTTGTGATAGGACTTTCTTCTAAGTAGTGTTGAAGGTGTTGATCAATAATGTGTTGGAGTCATTTACCCAAAATGCACACTTATTTGGTCAATTTTGTCCTATTTACCCACTATCCTAAGTTTTATTGACTTACTTGGCATCAGATGAGCACACTATGACATCATCATGAGCTCACCCATGCCCTCCTTTAGTCAAGGAGGCCAACTAAGCCTTCTCCTTCATTCGAGGAGGCTAATTGGGCTTCCTCCTTCAAACCACTTCTAATGACATGTTTACTTCACTGCAAAACATCAGAGCCACTTAGAGTTATGGATGCACTACCTCCTTCAGTTTGATAAGCGGTTACATATGATGAGTCACTTCCAGAAAGACTCAGTCAACTATTGCACTTTGCTTTAGTTAGGACTTAGTTGAGAGTCAGTAATTGATTAGCTTGGTCGTTAACTATGTGGGCTGACTGTGGCTAACATTCAGTTAAGCTACACACATCCATGCAATTCGAATGACCTTCTTGAGTATTTGAATTGCATTGGAATTCATGCACCTTGAATGATAATTGTATTGTATTACTCATTCTTTATTGAATATACAAAGATGCTACTCCTATTGCAACACCGTTATTCCATTTTCAAGCTTAATTGTTTGAAATCTCTTCTGAGACTGTGTTTTAGTCCCATGATTACTGTGAGACATTAATATGATATTAGATCTCATGATGGGACGAAGTTAATTCTATTAAAACACATGGTTTTTGATCGATCTTGCATGAAAAATTGAGCAAAAGCTCAAATTCCAACACTTCACAAGAAGCTGAAAGTTTACCACTTAATACCCCAAGTAAAGGAATTGTTGATGAAGCTTTCTTGATCAATTATGTTGGGTGAGATGAAAACCTGAAATGTGCAGGTTGTTCGACCTTATGATGAATTTCTTGTGTTTTTGTAGGTACAACTTTGAATGGAATCATCAGTCCCTCTTCTCGCCCCATTCACAATCTATTCATAATGGAATTTGAAGATGATTGCATCTCTGAAGAGACAAGGTCTTTATGAGGTGTCTATTGGACTTGGAAAAGAGTCTTATGAGAATGACAATGACTGGATAAATGATGGAGATAGATATTTTGGAGCAATATGTTTGGCCCTTTCTCCTAGGTTACGCTACCTTATTGGTTTTGCTGAATACCCAAAGGATCTCTGGACAAAATTGGACAGAACCTTTGGCAAGCACAATGAGGATCATAATATCACTTTGGAGATCACATATAGCACCACAAGAGTTCTTTACTAAAAATTATCAGCCTCTACTCTCTCTGATGAAGTTGTTTAAGATGAAGAAGAAGCATAATATTCTACACAGTTAATTCGAATTGAAGAAAGTCTCCTTGCAGTGACTCCTTCTCCTGATGCTCCAGAATTTTATGATATCTATGATATCTCATCTCCTCACATGGTTAAAATAGAAGAAGACATTTGTGTTATATTTTTAACATTAATCTAGCATTATATTAGGATCTTTTCACTGAGAGAATAACAAGCACAAAAATCAAACACAAGAGACAATGAACACAATTTTTATCCTTTGGGAAACCATAAAAGGAGAAAACCCCACAAATTCCTCAGATATAGAATCAACACCAAAAGTAAAACCCCAAAACAGTAAGATGATCTCCTGACAGCAGTAACCTCTTTCTTCCTAGCCCGAGTGTCTTCTTCTTCCTTAGATATGCACCACAATTGAGTGTGAGTGAGTGTGTGATAAATGGAGAGGCTAGCTCTCTATTTATAGTAATTCTTGAGTTGACAAAACCCTACTAGGTCCGACTTCTGTAGGAGATTATAATAACCTTAGTGCCATGGAACTACGGGGACTTTAACTCTTGATCAATAGGAGGGTTACCCACAATGACTTGACATGAATTGTTTACATTATAGAACCTTCCGATAGGAATATTGGGGCATGACATGACTCCAGTACATTACAGACACATTCCAAAATAAACATCAGGTTGCAATACATAAGAAATACAAGTGAATACATTCCAAAGTTACAATTACATCAACACTCCCTCTTAACTAGGAAGGTATTCTCTCGACACAATTTATCAGCACATGTCTTCTTCTTTGTATCATTTGGATCAGCATCAAGTCCTTGTCATATTCAGGTCATCCTCATCTTCAATTCATCTTCATTATCAGATCTGGATCATCATTGGACATCATCACTAAATCTGGATCATCATCATTGGATCTACATCATCAGTTGATCTAGATTATCATCACTGGATTTGGATCATCACTTGATCTAGATCATCATTGTTGGATCATCATCATTGGATCATCACGTGTGCTATCTCATGATTCTTCTCGTCATAGGAAGTTCTACAGAGCCAACCCTTTTTCATGCTGGATGTACATCTATAGAGCTAGTCCTTTTTCATACTGGAGGTATCATCACGGAGCTAGTCCTTTTTCATACTAGATGTGGCATCCACACAGAGACAGGCCTTTTTCATACTAGATGAGTCTTCATAGAGCTAGTACTTTTTCATACTAGATGTGGCATCCAAACAGAGCCAGTCCTTTTTCATACTGGATGAGTCTTCACAGAGGTAGACATTTTTCATACTAGATGTGGCATCCACACAGATCCAGTCCGTTTTCATACTAGATGAGTCTTCACAAAACTAGTCCTTTTTCATACTAGATGTGGAATCCAGACAGAGCCATTCCTTTTTCATACTAGATGAGTCTTCATAGAGCTAGTCCTTTTTCATACTAGATATGGAATCCACACAGAGCCAGTCCTTTTTCATACTAGATGAGTCTTCACAGAGAAAACCCTTTTTCATGCTCAATGTGGAATCCACACAGAGCTAGTCCTTTTTCATACTAGATGTGTCTTCACATAGCCAACCCTTTTTCATGCTAGATGTGGAACCCACACAGAGCTAGTCCTTTTTCATACTAGATGTGTCTTCACAGAGCCATCCCTTTTCATGCTAGATGTGGAACCCACACAGAGCTAGTCCTTTTTCATACTAGATGTGTCTTCATAGAGCTAGCCCTTTTTCATGCTGGATTTAGAATCATCACATACATCTAACAATGGAATAAACCAATCCTCTCACCATGTCACATCTCTTACATCTAACCATGGAAGGAACCAATCCTCTCACTATGTCGGAAGGGCATAGCACATACATCTGACCATGGAAGGAACCAATCCTCTCACCATGTAAGAAGGGCACAACACTTACATCTAACCATGGAAGGAACCAATCCTCTCACGATGTTAGAAGGGCTCAGCACGGACACATCACTTCCTCTGGTGAGGAATATCGATCTGAAGAACACCAAGCTTCTCCCTGAAGTACTCAAACTTCACCCTATCCAATGGCTTAGTCAACACATCAGATATATGTTCATCTATTGCAACATACTGGAGCTTCACTATTCCTATTTGCACCATATCCCTAATATAGTGATACTTGATCTCGATATGCTTCGACTTGTCATGGAACACCAAGTCCTTTGATAACTTCACACAACTCTAGTTGTCACAATATATACAAGTAGCATCTAACTAGAGATCAAATAAATAAGACATTATCTTCCTCATCCATACTACCTCACAACTAGCTGAACAAGTTGTGAGATACTCTGCTTCAGCTGTACTCAATTCCACATAAGATTGCTTCCTGATAAACCAAGAGATCACACTTGATCCCATACTAAAGTAGCACCCTGAAGTGCTCTTCCTATCAATGGCACTACCTGCCCAATCTGAATCAACATAACCCTCCAAGTTAATCCTCTGATCAGTCTTATACTTGAGCCGATAATCAACTGTACCCTTCATGTACCTCAGAATATGATTTACAGCAATCAAGTGAACATGTCTCGGATAAGTTAGCAACTGGATCAAGGTGTTCAAAGAAAATCAAATATTTGGTCTCGTATTCATCAGGTACATCAAGGACCCAATCATCTGACGATACATCATGGAATCAACCGATTTAGATGAAGCATCACTCAATAGCTTCAAGTTCGATGCCATAGGTGTGGCTAAGGCCTTGCAATACATCATCCCAAATATCTTCAGGATATCTACTGCATACCACCCTTGTCTGAAGAAGATTCCATCCCCATTCTACCACACCTCCATGCCTAGAAAATAAAGCATCATACCCAGTTATTTCATTTCAAACTCGGTAGCAAGTTTCCTCTTTATATCAACAATCAACCCATCCACACCTATTACTAATAGATCATCCACATACAGTAGGAGTATCATTGGATTGCCATATTCGACCTTGTAGTAATTGTTGGAATCTACTTTACTCTTGGTAAAGCCCAAACTGGATAGGAAACCATCAATTCTATCGTACCATGTCCTAGGTACCTGTTTCAAACCATACAGGGCTTTCTTCAATCTACATACATGACACTCCCTATTATGTGTCTCAAAACTGAGTGGTTGCTCCACATACACTTCCTCTTTCAGTACACCATTCAAGAAGTAGTCTTGACATCCATCTAGTGTATCTTCCATTTCATTACTGCAGTTAGAGCAATTAATGATATGATGGAAGTGTATCTAGATACAGGTGCAAAGGTTTATTCATAGTCTATTCCTTCTTTCTGGCAGAAACCACGAACAACAAATCTTACTTTATATTTTTCTATGCTACCATCTGCAGCATACTTGATCTTGTAGATCCATTTGGAAGTTACAGCTGTCTTCCCTTCTGGCCTTGGGACAATATCCCAAACATCATTCTTCATGATCGATTCATACTCTTCGACCATAGCATCCTTCCATTCTTTCTGTTATGTTGCTTCTTCATAATTGGAGGGTTCTTTATTGATGAAATCACATAATAATGCTACATAGCCGGAGCAGGATCTGGTCCTCTTTCTTTCTCTGTGATTCTCTCCTAGAGCCCCATATCTTTTTGCACCTTGGATAGCTTCTCGTACCCAAGCAAGTTTCCTCTTGTGAGGATTCTTCTCCTGAGGTGGACCTACAGGTTCTTGTGGTTCTTCAAATTCTCGATCTTCTTCTTGAGTTTATTTGTTCATGGTTTTATCATGACATCTGGTTGCTTCTACTTCTTTAGGTTCTTCAGTGGGTCTCTTTCTGGATTTGTTGTAAGCTGAGTCTTCATCAAATGTCACATCCCTGCTGATGTCGATTTTCTTGAATCTTGGGAAGTATATTCTGTAAGCCTTCAAGATTTCAGAGTATCCCACAAATATACCTTTCTTTCTTAAAGGATCTAATTTTGTTCTCTTCTCTTTCAGAATGTGTAAGTACATTAGACAGCCTAATATTCTGAGATGGATGACTTCTAGTTTATTTTCAGAAAATACTTCTTCAGGTATCTTCTTATCGAGTACTCTGTGTGGAGTATGGTTCTGTACATACACCATTGCTCTTGCAGCTTCTCCCCATAGCTGCATAGGAATATCTTGATCATGAAGCATTGCTCTTGCAGCTTCCATGATAGTTCTATTCTTCCTTTTTGCAATCCCATTATATTGTGGATTATATGGAGTGGACAAATCCCTCTTAATCCTTGAGTCTTTGCATAACTCTTTCAATTCATCTGTTGTGAATTCTCCACCATTATCTGATAAAAAATTCTTGATCTTCTTTCAGTGTGGTTCTCGATCAAGGCTTTGAATTCCTTGAACTTGTAGAATACTTCATCTTTGTTCTTGATGAATTATATCCATGTCTTCCTATAAAAATCATCAATGAAAGAAACATAGTATACATACCCGCTCAATGAACTAGATGACATCAGACCGCACACATTGAAGTGAATGATTTCCAAGATTCCTTTTGCCTTGCTCTCACTATTTGGAAATGTCTTCTTTGTGTTCTTTCCTTTTGCACATCCTTTGCAAACACCATCATGTTTTGTTTGCATTTATGGAAGACCTTCAACAACTTTTCTTGCAAGTGGTAGTGCCCTATAATGTACATGTGCAAGCCTTCTATGCCAAATTTCATTTGGTTCTACTGTGTCATGAACCAAATCTTGTTCTTTGCTGGCCCTTTAATTTGTATAGACCTTCTTCTTGTTCCCCAATCACTATTGCATCGTCAAAAGTATTCCCCTTTGGCCACATAAGAACTTGGCCATATACAAAAGCAACCCTCATTCCTTTTGCATCCAATGCAGATATGGAGAGGAGGTTCTTCTTTAGTCCTGGTACAAACAATATATTTTTCATATTCATGGACTTTCCAGAGTCTAGCTTATAGGAGGATTCACCACTACCTTTTATTGGATGCTGGTAGTCATCCCCAAGTTTCACCTTATGAGGTGACTCATGTTCATATAGTTTCACAAATGATTCTTTGAATTGCGTCATATGCTTGGAAGCACCACTGTCTATGAGCTAGTCATTGCTTCCATGTGAGATAGCACCCATGAGAGTGGAGATCAACACATATTCTTCATCACTTGAAGAATCACTTTCTTGTCTAATTCTCTTTGTGGAAGGTTCATCATCCTCTGCAACATGAGCATGATTTCTTCTCGTGTTTCCCTTCTTCTTCTTTGAGTTCCCTTTGTTAGGGAAGTATTTGGATATGTGACCTTTATCATCACATGTGTAACATATAACAGTAGACCAATCTCTTCTAGGGTGATAAGACTTACCTTTGGAGTGATAATGGTCCCTTCTGGTTTTCTTGGTCTGGGTTGTGAGAGCTTGATCTTCACTTCCCATATTTTCTTCTCAAGTTGCTATCTGAGCTTCTTCTTGAGAGAATTCTTCCCATAGTTTGCTGAAATTAACTAACTTATTTCTGGCATATATACCTTGAATGAAAGAGTCCCATGCCCTAGGTAGACCATTTAAGGTGGTCATCAGAATCTCTGCATTCTCCACTTCTTCATCTACTGCTTCTAGTTATTCCTTGATTTGATATACCCTAGTAAAGTAAGAGTAGATGGTCTCAGCATTCTGGATCTTTACATTTTTCAATTGGCTTCTCAGATTCATCTTTATGTTTATGTTCTTCCCTTCAAATAGTTTGGTTAGGGAATCAAACATAGTTTTAGGTGTCTTTAGGGAGGACACATGTGGTATGAAGTGATCCTTAATTGAACCAGCAATAATTATTTTGTCCATAACCAACTTTTTCTTGTGTAAGTCCTTAGCCTCATCTCCCTCTGGAACTGGACCTCCTCATTGATATAGGAGCTCAACTCATTTTCTTCCAAGACCAGGGAGATCCTATACTTCCAGGCTCGGAAGTTATCAGCTCCCTCAATATTTTCATCAAGCTTGGTATGATGAGACATCTTAACTAAGAAGCTGAAATGGAAATACGAAAGATTTAGATATTACCAGGTCAAGATGTCAAATCTGGATTTGGAGCTGAAGTTCTACAGTGCTGGTTTAGAAGTAGATTAGGGTTTTTCTTTTCCAGAGTTCTGTCCAACCAAATGCATTGATCTTGATCTCTAAAATTCGATTTTGAGGAGTTGATCAATCCATTCATGGGGTCACTAAAAAATTTCACTTCTGTGGAAATCCCTAATTTCCAATAGTAGTGTCGGGTCCAAATTTGAAAACCTCAGAACTGGATTCTGCTTCGACAAAAAGATGCGCCCTAGGGAGGAGATTTATTCCAACCTTATTTTTCTGAAAATATGTGGAGAGAGAACCACAAGGTAGATATCCCTAGTTCCCGCAGCTGCACAGTGTCTTCTTCTCAGCTTAGCTCTGATACCATGTTAGATTTTTAACACTAAGCTAGCATTGTATTAGGATCTTTTCACTGAGAGAATAACAAGCACAACAATCAAACACAAGGGACAATGAACACAATTTTTATCCTTGGGGAAACCATAAATTGAGAAAACCCTGTAACTTCCTTAGAGATAGAATCAACACCAAATGTAAAACCCCAAAATAGTAAGATGATCTCCCAATAGCAGTAACCTCTTTCTTCCTAGCCCCAGTGTCTTCTTCTTCCTTAGCTATGCGCTCCAACTGAGTGTGAGTGAGTGTGTGATAAATAGAGAGGCTAGCTCTCTATTTATACTAATTCCCGACTTGACGAAACCCTACTAGGGCCGAATTCTCTAGGAGAGTCTAATAACCCTAGTACCCTAGAAATATGGGGACTTTAACCCTTTATCAATAGGAGGGTTACCCACAATGACTTGACATGACTTTTTTACATTATAGAACCTCCTGATAGGAACATCGGGGCATGACATGACTCAAGTACATTACAGACACATCCTAGAATAAACATCGGGTTACAATACATAAGAAATGGAAGTGAATACATTCTGAAGTTACAATTACATCAACAATTTGAATCTTTGATATTGAAGAAAAACAGTGCTACACTTCCATGCAAACATTCACCAATGATTTTCCTTTGAATTCTGTGAAAATTTGACAGTAATTGCTTCCGAAAGTGAAGAGAAATTTGAATTTTCTACTTCTAATGTTGCTTATGGTGTGAAAATATGTAATATCTTGGATAGTTTGAAAAAAATATCAGATTACAAGAGTGATCAATTTGCTCCCCATGATCTATATCTTCTAGCAAATTCCTGTAGGATTGCATGCACCTAAATTCATAATTTTGAAGAAAAAGACAACTATGCATCCATCGTCTCAGTTGACCATTTATTTGGATTCGATATGAACCTTATTGTATCTGATATGATCTTATTTGGATCTGATCTGACATTACTTGGTTCAATATTTCAGGTTCAAGAGCTTTCAGCACCACTTGTAGCTGTTCTCATCAATTTTGGTCTGAAGAAACAAGTACCGCAAGTCTCCTTCAAAATTGTTGTTGGGGATTTGATTTCATTCCACACCTTTGGATATGATATTATCTCATTTATATCTTATATGATATTAAAAATTTTGAATTTTATATTCCAAGAGCTTTTAGTATAGCTTGAAGCTACTCTCACCAATTTCGGTGTGAAAAATCAAGTACCGCAATTCTTCTTAAACTTTGCCGCTGGGGATTTGGTGCTAGTTTCCTCTTAGGAGGTTGTTGATATTTTATTTTGTGAATCATTAGATATTTATGAAGCTATATATTATTATGGAGCTCAATAATTTGCTCTCCATAGTCCCAGGGATTCTCTACCTTTTGTCACATGCTCATCTCCTCATAGAACTAGTAAAGAGGAAGACATTCTACATCTGCTTGGACACTTGCTCCTAAGAATTGGGTCTGATTTTAACAATCATGGTTTTCTGTTCAAGGCTGACATATATCATATTCTTGGGTGTTCCTCACATGGTTTGAATCCCCAAGAACCTTTTCTCTCTCTTAAGATGATTTCAGCTGCTCTACATGGGTGTAGTTTTCACCGTGCAACTATTTATATTTATGATTCAGTTGAGTGCATTGTTATTCTTCCAAAGAGGAAGATTCCTACAAACATAAGAATATTGTTTGGATTTAGAGGTTCACACGCACAGTCCCAAGATGCTACTATAGAGAAGAACCAAAAATTTCTTGATTTACTGCTTAGTTTTAGGGGGGGTATTTTTCCCATGAGTTTTTTCCCATTTCCTTGGTTATATTAAGTAGTTACTTTATTGTACATGGTGACCTATGGCCTTTGTTTCTGGGGCCCTAGCATTTCATGCAATTTTTTACTCCTCCTGAGTATAGCTTAAGGGGGGGTGTTGGAGTCATCCACCCAACATGCACACTTATTTGGTTAATTTTGGTCTTTTTACCCACTATCCCAAGTTTAATTGACTTACTTGGCATTAGATGAGAAAACTATGACATCTGCATGAGCTCACCAAGTCCCTCCTTCAGTCAAGGAGGCCAAATAATCCTTCTCCTTCATTCAGGGAGGATAACTGGGCTTCCTCCTTTAAACAGGGAGCATTTATGGGGTGACCCGAGTGTCATAAATGCACCTAATTGCTAACTCATTGTTACAGTCAGTTAAGCTGAGTTGTGAAGGATCCTCCATTCATTATTTGATTATTTTTTGTCATTATTTTTGAACTAGAGCTAACACATGCTCCTACAACCACTTTTGATGACATGTTTACTTCATTCAACTCCATCAGATCTACTTCAAGTTATGGATGCACTACCTCCTTCATTTGGACATGCAGTTACATGTGATGAGCCACTTTCAATTAGACTCAATCACCTATTGCACTCCGCTTCAGTTAGGACTTAGTTGAGAATCGATTATTCATTAGCTTGGTGGTTAACTATGTGTGTTGACTGTAGCTGACATTTAGTTAAGCTACACACATCCATGCAATTCGAATGACCTCCTTGAGTATTCAAATTGTCTTGGCATTCATGCACCTTGCATGATCATTGTATTGTATTACTCATTCTTTATTGAATATACAGAGATGCTAATCCTATTGAAGCATCATTATGCCATTTTCATGCTTAATTGTTTGAAATTTCTTATGAGACTGTGTTTTAGTCTCTAGATTATTGTGATAGATTAATATAATGCACCGACTATTCGTTACTATGCTTCATTACATACCCAAATTACTTGCAAGGTAATTATGACCTTCACTAATTATTTAACCTAGATGAGTTATCTATGTTCTACTTATAATTCATTAGGTATTTATGTTCCATCTCTTATATTCTAGTATACTTACATTCTATGTTTATTTTATTAAAACATTAACATAACCTTTGTTTCTATGTGCAGGTTATAAACTTGGCTTAAAAATGAGACCTTTGATTTTTATAAAGGTTTAATTATTAGCATGGCATATTTCATATGCCATGGTTCTTCAGCTTGAAGCTTAGGGCTCATGTAAAGTATTAAGACTAAATCTTAAAGTCTAAACAATACCTATCTTACATTTTACTAGAAAAATGATATAAAGACTTGGGTTGGTGCACATATTACCTAGCCTAACATTACACCATCCATTACATTGTAATATGCCCTCCATTTATACATCGTGGTGGCGAGTTATCATATGGTTGAACCATATAAGAAATGGGTTTTAAAGTATCGCATGAAATGGAAACCGAATATCAATGAAGTGTTTGTAAACTATAGGAATGTGGGTTTTAGTTGGATAGTGGAAACTATACTCGCGCTGTAAATGATCCTTGGGGATTGTGGCAGACCCAACATAGGGTTTGTCTCATACGATGGCTTTCATTTCGCTTGTTTGTTGGTTTCTTTGGGCTTGGCTCTGTGCAGGGGGGAAATTGAGGCGACTACTAGTTTTATAGAGCTAAGCTCTGTTGGTTTCATGATAGCATTTGATATTTGTTTTCATGTCTCCACAGTTCATACTCCTCATCCATATTTTTCTTGGGTGTTTGCAGGTGACAGGATCGATGAAGAGCAGCCTGGCTCAAAGCTTCGTTCCTGGTTCATAGGTGATGCCAACACGTAAGGTAATCCTGTCGACAAGCCTATGCTTGTTATCTCTTGGCCTGTATGCGTTTCATTTTCATCATTTGGTTTGGGGATTCTCTCTGGGGTCTTTATGAGCCTTCGGGCCTGTGTTAACATACTTGGTTTTTTATAATTATTAAGGCTGTTAAGTCGTGGAGTGAGTGTTAGTGCACTTATAGGCTTCATGTAAATATTTGTTATGGTAATTTGTATTTTGGGATTTGGGGCTTTCATTCCTGGGTGTTGATGTATTTGTAACTTCAGAATGTATTCACTTGTATGTCTTATGTATTGTACCCCGATGTTTATTCTGTGAAGTATTTGTAATGCAATTGATTCATGTCATGCCCCAATGTTTTGATCAGGAGATTCAATAATGTAAACAAGTCATGTAAAGTCATTGAGGATAAGCCTTCATTGTCAGTCGGGGTAATAGTCCCCAAAATTGAGTTAAGTTTAACCCTCTTTGTTGATCGAAGCGAAAACTCCCCACAGTTGTGGGGCACTAGGGTTATTATACTCTCATTGAGATGTCATCCCCAGTAAGTAATTGTTAAGTGGGGTCGACTTGTTCGAGTGGTCACTAAGTGAACAAAAGAATATAAATAAAGAGTGAGCCTCTCTATTTATTACACACACACTCATTCACTGGGGTGCATGAGTGAGAGAGGAGAATCTCTCTCAAGTGAGAGAAAGAGAACAAGTTGTTGGAGATCATCTTTATGTTTTCGGGTTTTACTGCTTCCATTGGTGTTCATTCTATCTCTGAGGAAGTTGCAGGGTTTTATCCTTTATGGTTTCCTTGAGGAAAAATCTTTGTGTGTCTTGTCTCTTGTGTTTATTGCTGTGCATGTTATTCTCTTAGATAAGATCCTAAGATCATGCTACTTAAATGATAAAAATCTAACATGGTATCAGAGCTAACCTAATGGTACCCGGATCACAGGTTAATCTTTGAAAATATTTTGACTCCTCCCACCTAGTTGAACAAATCATCGATCCTAGGGAGCAGGTAATGATTCTTTATAGTCATTTTTTTCAACTGACGGTAATCAATGCACATCTGCATCATACCGTCCTTCTTCTCTACGAACAAACTCGGTGCTCCCCAAGGGGACATACTGGGTCGGATATACCCCTTCTCTATTAACTCCTGCAACTCCAGTTTGAGTTCCACCAATTCTGGTGCACTCATGCGGTAAGGGGCTTTGGAGGTCGAAACTGATCCTAGGTTCAGTTCTATGGAAAATTCTATGTCTCGTTTTGGAGGTAAACTGGGGATTTCCTTGGGAAATACATCCTTGAAATATTCAAGAACAGGGAAGTATTCTATTCATTGTTCTCTATCTGACTCTACATCTTGGATGTTCACTGCAAACAACTTACAGCCCTTCCTAACACACTTCTTCGCTTGTAAGGCAGAGATTTGTCTTACAAAAAATTTCTTTGGGATGCCTTGAATCTTCACTTGGTTCCCTTGGCCATCAGTACACAAGATAGAATTGTGCAGATAATCGACCCTGACATGGTGTTGTTCAAACTAGTCCACGGCGATAAGAATATCATACAATCCTAAAGGTAGGATGTTAAGGTTTACCTTAGTAAGGAAACCATTCGGTTTTCTTTCACATTCTTTAACAATATCCAAAACCTTCTGTTTCATACCAGTGGCTAACTGTACAAGCAATGGTTCATCATTGTTTACTTTTCCTAAATTGCATAAATCAACAATCTTAGGTGCAACATAGCTCTGGCAAGCACCAGGATCAATAAGTATTGAAATAGAGGTGTTTAAGATATTACCTTCGATCTCGACCATTGTACCTTGATGGTCTGCCTGTCGGCCATCTAATGTTGCATAGATTCGCAGGGTTCCCACTATATCATCAATGGTAGGTTCTTCTTGCAGGTTATGCAAGACTTCATTGTTCTTGTTCTTACAATCTCGGGAATAATGCGACCCGTTGCATTTCCATCACTTGATCGCTAAAGGGGTAGCATTGGCTCCACTTTCCACTTGCTTATTACCATTAGAAGCTGGTACATAAGGCTTCATACCAATTTTGTTGAAGTTCTTGTTCACTTGAAAGTTGTTCTTTTGCTTTCTATGAGGCTGTGGGTTTGACCCAGGCTTGCAATTATCAAAAAAGTTTCTAGAATTTTCTTTGTTTCGGTTCTAGTTTTCTTGCCATAACTAGCCATGCTCATAGCAGAGGTAGGCTGTGTGTAGTGTAGTATCCAGTGTCTTTGGCATGTCAAATTCTATCCTGTCCCGAAAACTGGGAGGAATACATCCTAGGAACTGCTGGATCTTCTTTGATATATGGTAAACAATGCAACAGATCTAGAAATCTTTTTATAAATGTGTCCATAGTCATGGACCCCATGCGTATTTCATGAAAATCCTTTACCTTGAGGTCAAAGAACCTTTCTGACATGTATTTTTCTTGGAAAATAGTTCAGAAGTTTTCCCATCTTATTTCTCGCAGCTCATCTTTCTTGGTGTGCTTTAAATCTCGCTACCATCTTGTTGCCTTACCATTTAGGTTGTAGATGGAAAGCCTAGTCTTCATCACACTTGAATAGTTATGAACCTGAAAATACTTACTCATTCCCAGCAACAATTCTTCTGCCTTTTCTCCCATATTTACTTCACCTTCATAGGTCGGGGCTCTTATTTTTCAAAATTCCCCCTAAAGACTATCATCGCTTCTCTACTTCTTTCTTCATGGAGAAAGTGAGTCATCACTGGTAGGACTATGATGACCTCCGCTAGTTGCTTCAAGTGTACCTTCTTTTTCTACTTGTCTTGGGCTACTGTCCCACTCATGGTACAGTTCTCTTTTGGATCTGTTAATGGAATAGGTAGGTTTACCTTGCGGTCTCCCTCCCGTCATGTTATGCAATAATGCTTCATTTATAGCTTGTTGTTCCTTTATTTCATTTAGGTTGTCTTCTTTCAAACTCTTCAGTTCAGCTTGAAGACTGTGCAAAGTTTTTAGCACATCAGAATTTAGCTCGACCACCAAGTTCACTTCCAGAGTGGGGATGGTCATTTCTTCATGTCGGCTATTTTCTTCCTCAGTATCCATAAACTGAACAACGCTGTAAATTTTTTCCTGAAACACAAAAAAATTTAATAGCATCAAAAATTACTTATCATACTTTATTTTCTTTGTGTCAATGCCTGGTGTGCTCATAAGTTTCTTAGTATTGGAACCAGGCTCTGATACCACTTGTAATGTCCCCAAAAATTGGAAAAAAATAAAAAATTATAGGCTAGTGAAAACTACCCAAAAGGGATCATTAGTACTCATGCGGAAACACAGGTGCTCCTTATACTTTCGACCTCTTTGGATTTTGCCCACTGTCTTGTTAATCTCTTATCCATCCAGTGACTATTAGTTTGTTTACTTCTTAAATCTTAATTTTGTTATTTAAATTATAGATATATCTTAGTTATTATTGTCGGTGAATTAATGAGTTATATAGATCATTGTTTTTCTGTTGCACATCTATACTTTGTTTATTTAATAAAAACTAACTTAACTTTGTTGATGGGAAAAAAGTGATGGAGTTGCGGGACTCATTCTCCCATGACGATCTAAGAGGTAAGGTTATTATTCATTATGCAGGATTACTTATTTCACTCAAACTAAAGTACCTTATTTATTGGTTCAGAGGTTACACTTACGACAGGGGGATTATTGGGTTCTTGACATGATTCAGTTCTTAGTTATACTTCGTGTTTTGTCTTGCACTTTTCTTACTGATTTGTTTTACGACTC
Source organism: Pseudotsuga menziesii (assembly GCA_001517045.1). NCBI lineage: Eukaryota > Viridiplantae > Streptophyta > Pinopsida > Pinales > Pinaceae > Pseudotsuga > Pseudotsuga menziesii. Next base: position 535,979 of record LPNX010285286.1, read on the forward strand.
AGGTACGCCCTATGTTTGCTAATTATCTTTATTTGTTAATTTACTAGATGCTTATGAATTATCTTACTGTCCCTATCATTATTATTGTCTATCTCTTCTTTAGTTACTTACCTGTCTCTTGTTTCTATTTTGTAGGTTTACCTTGGTTACGAGCTTGTAAACTTATGCTTTCTCTTCCTAGCGAGGGCATCATGGCATACTACGTTTGCCATGATTGCTACATGCTACAAACCTAGACTATGAATTAAGAGCATGTAATACCTATATGAACTAGCATAAATGGCATGTGATAATACTATAAGCTTGATGCTAAGAGAGAACATTGTAACACTATATGATAGTGTTAAGCACTGCGCATACCATAAGGTTGGGACTATGGTATACATACCATGTCACTAGCCTTGGGCCTGCGCTAACATTTGAAGGGTGGCCAAACCATAGTATAGAGGGTTTAACATATGGCTTGCATTAGAGGAAATTTCAACTCAAAATGGGCCTCCTAAAAAATAAAAATAAATAATAGTTAAAATAATAAAATAATATTTATTAATTTTGGAGGAAGAAAAGAAAAAAACTACTTTTTTGTTTTTATTTTTGACATATCTCCCCATGTTTTTACTCAAATTTAGATCGAGAGAGATAGTTGGATCTGGAATTAAATTCCACATCCAACGAGTACCCACTCGGCATACTTTTGATGGACCCCACTACCTCAAAAACAAGAAATACCTGAAAAAATGTGATGATGAGTTTTTTTTTTAGGTATTTCTTGTTTTTGGGGTAGCAAGGTCCATCAAAAGTATGTCGAGTTTGTACTCGTTGGATGCAGAATTTAATTCCGCATCCAACGAGCTCTCCCGATTGAAATTTGAGTAAAAACACGGGGAGATATGTCGAAAATACAAACAAAAAAGTAATTTTTTTTATGATACCTATCCGCAAATTTATATTAAAAAAGTGTTTATGACCTATACGGTATTTCAAATTTAAAGAAATTTCATTGGCTAACACATGATGACATGGAATTTGAATTAGAGTTAAAAGGCCCATTTTGAGTTGAAATTTCCTCTAATGGTCGATATAACGTTGCTCCACAAACTTATGGTTGGGGTTTATGGAGGTGTTAATGGCCACCAGTTGGTGCCATTAATGCCATCGGGGTTGGTGAAAACCCTTGGCAAAGGAATTGGCATTCGTTGTTTGTGTATTATGGTTTTGGCATTGTGTTTTAGTGTGGCCTCTACGCATTTGGATAATGGAGACGACCCCATCAATTTGCTGGTAAGCTTAAAGCAGCTTTGTGTAAAATGCATTTCTTCGTTTGTTTTTCTCCATGGCATGGTCATGATTCTCATGCCATCATGGTTTGTTTGTAGGTGAATGTGAAGGCTCTCTGGGGTTTGCACAGGATGCACTTGTCGATTTGGGATTTATTCTTCACAGACATGGTAATCCTGCTAGCAATATTACTTTCCTTCTCTCATTCTGGGCAATTCTTGAGTTGGAAATATTTACTAGGTTGGGGTCTCGATGGTTCTTGTTGACTCTGCCTTCGGGGTTTAAGATGTAGCTTGTTGTGGTTTTAAATGGACCCTCGTTGAGAGATTTGGCATTAGTTTGGGCCGTGGCTGCACCATTACTTGTAATGGGGCCATTTCTCACAGCGTGCCATTAACATTTTAATACTTTTACTATTTGTAAATAGGTTCCGCGCCTCACTATGTAATTATACTACACGTTGGTTTTTAATATGAAGACTGTAATGATTTGGTATGAAATTCTTACGATTTCATTCAGTGTTTAAATATTGCGTAAACTTGGGATTTGTATGGTTATTTAAATGCTACATTTTATGTGGACTTTAATATGATTGATCGTGGCCTTACAGCCTGTAGAATATTTACTCTATGTATAATATTGTTTTGGGTCAAGGCCATATGCACAACACTCTATTTGTTTGGTTTGTATTTCAATTCGGGAGCTTCTAGAGCTTTAGAGTTATGCCATCGGCTATACCATTGTAACAATGGTGCCGTAGCCCATTGGCTTACCACCACGTGCTCTGCGTTAGTCTATAAATGGAGTATGTGTTTTAAAACAAAGTATTGAACTCTTAGTTGTTATATTGGCTCAACGTGGGTGCAAGCGATGCCATGGATGGCATGTGCCTCTCCCAATGACTATGATATCTTTTAGTTGGAATTTTATATGTAAATTGTTTACTTGAAAATAATAGGGCTGTAATAGCCAGGGTTATGAAAACCCACAATATCGATTTGGTTTATTATCATGACTTTGTGATTAGATTGGAACTTGGACAAGGCCATAGCTAGGGTCTTTACGACCTCACTATTAGTCTATGCATTGTTTGGTTAAAGGATTGTAGCTTAAAAGCATAGCCTGCACATATTAGATGTATAGCATGGGTTGTATAGAGAATGGTTATGCGATTGCTTACTGCTTGAGTATAAAATGCTTATGGTTTTATTAATGTTATTGTATTGAGTCTAGACATCTATAGGATTCGATGTCGCGACCTCCTGTTGGCAATATGGGTTTTAGTTGTTTCAGATGGTTAATATGATATGATTGGCTATGTATAGATATATTTAAATGGGACCTTTAAAACCCTTTATGTTTTTATAATTGGTGACTGTAATAATAGGACTATGAATTAAACATTTGAGTTATGTAAATGGATGCGATTATTGACTGAGCAATTTGGATTGTAAATTTTATATAATAAGACATATTTTTGATATTGGACCACATGGATGGTCATGATGCCTTCTTTGTTTGGTTAATTACGATTATTGTTATTTAATGGAATGTTATGATATTTATTTTGTACTTGTTGAGACAGACCTTGAAGGTCTTTAATGAGTTATTTTCTTAGATTTAGTCTTCTTTGTCTGTACTTAGTTGGTTTAGTTTAGAATATTTAAGTTTTGTGCTTTAGTTTATAAATAAATTGAATAGTATATTAATTATAAAAATATTTGAATACTGATATATATATATATATATATATATATATATATATATATGTATGTATGTATGTATGTATGTATGTATGTATGTATGTATGTATGTATGTATGTATGTANCTATATATATATATATATATTTAACCTGTACTTATGAACAAATCTTGAATTCAAAACAACCCTCTACTGACAAATGAAATATGTCAGCAGAGTAATGCAACCTATAGAATAGGCTAACTAGTAACAATAACTAGGTATGGTGCACATAAACTAAACATGGAGATAATTACAGAATTTTGCTCAAAGTACAAACCCTAGTAATGTACAACATACAATCAAATTTCTCCAGTCTATGATTAGTAAATTGCATATACAACCCTAGTAGATTGATAACCATAAAACATACCCATTAGGGTTAGAAATTTCATTGTGTCCATTACTTAACATAAACAATAATGAAAATTTGGGAAGAAATAGCATAGGCCTTCAAGGGTTTCATACCTGAAATTGAAGCTTTGTCAATGGCTGCACTTGCACACTTGAATAACCAGTGTTAACAATTCAATGCATATCTGACCTCTGTTTGATGACCAAATGACTTGGGAGTTACCACGTTCCTCCCAACCATGACCTGCAACCATTCTTGGTTCTAATCTGGATCCCCCTCGAGCTGGAATCCAACATGCAATTATCTTAGAGCTCCTAACGTAGGGTTTCCTCTCTAGTAATAAGTTCTGAATCAATCCTCTTTTCCTTGAGGGAAAAGTTCTCCAAGAAAACACTTGAGAGAAAAATAGGCAGAATAATAATTCTCCTAGATGAAAAATCAGAACCCCCAAGCCTTTGATTGGCTTGAGTCTTTATAGGAAAACTTTTCTATCAAAGGGGCAATTAAATCAAGAAATCTCTGATTTCTTCATTTAACCCTTTTTAACTTACTGCAGTAATTTTCAATTCTTAACCTATGAACTTTTAACTAGTTCCTAGTTAGTGTTTCATAGTTATTTCACTATTTGTTAATATTTTAATAATAAATAATAATTGGTTGAGATTCTCTTCTTTCTTTATTCATTTATATAATTAATCATACTTAATTCTTTATACATACTATGTATAAAATACATAGTATTAAAATACTATGTTAACATTTGTCTTTGGGCATAATGTATCATGATCCCTGGACTGAATGACACTTCCTTATGAAGGTCAAGTAGATAGATGGATTAGGTCTACTAGGCTAGGAAACTCTAAACATCCTTTCATGTTGGATTTCCCTCAGTAAACGTTGTAGCTCTTCAATACTTGGATGAGAATACAGAATTTGAAAATTTCATTTAATCACTTATAAATAAGTATGATGATGATCAATATTTTTCTTGAGCTGTTTTCACTCAGAAGTTATTAAATTCTTCTCAGTAACCCCTAGTGCTTATCGGATCCCATACTTAACGCCTATAGGAGGGAGTTACAAACATAGTGCAATTCCATATTTTTCGCTCAACACTAAATGCTAGGATGTACTTGTACGATACACCTAGGGATACAATGGCCTAAGATCCGATGCTCCAGAGCTTATGCTCAAAACCAACATGGAATGCTCCAGAGCTTATGCCCAACATTTCCAATTTATATTTTCATGTGTTCCAGATATTTATGCTCAACACAAATGTAATTACTCATGTGCTCCAGAGCCTTTCGCTCAACACAAAACATCTCATCAATCATGCGCTTCAAGGTCCACACCCAACACAAAAAAATTCATCAATCATGTGGTTAAGGGTCCACGCCCAACACAACCAACACATATATACATATATATCATAATTCTCTTATGCCCAATATACAAAAAAAATCATCATGTTCATGTGCAGTGGGGTCTTCGACCCAATATAAAATAAAACATCAATATAATCATCATGATCAATAGGCTCATGCCTATAAATGGTAGGTAAAAAATGTATGATATTAGAGGGTTTCCCTGACAAACCCTAGATCATCCATCTCCAAAACCAGGATAGACACCTCAAATTGGTAAGATATAATATTTTTCTATTTACATTTGACGTTCTTATTTCAAAATGTCTAATCACACTAGATTCATGACAAGCTTGGTGAAACTGACAACTTCCAAACATGGCAGTATTGGATATCACTCATTCTTGAAGAAAATGAATCCAGGAGACCTACATAAGTAGATAGGTTCCAGTTCTAGAGGGATATGAGGCTAAAAGCCTTACACAAGAAGAACTTGGACAAGGCCAAAAAGATCATTGTTGATTCAATCACAGATCACCTTATACCACAAATGTCTTCCCTAAAGACACCAAAAGAGATGATTGATTCATTGATCAAGCTACTTGAAGGAAAGAACATAAATTGGAAGATGAATTTGAGAAAACAATTCAAGAATGTGAAGAACTAGAATGCAGAGACCATATAGTCATACTTTACAAAGGTCTTTCAAATCAAAGAACAACTTGAAGTGGTAGAATAAGAAGTGGAGAATGCAGAAGTTGTGATAATAGCCTCCCATGATCATGGGATTATTCATTCGAGGAATGTATGCAACAAGGAAGTGATTACTTTCAGCAGACTCTAGTGTTACAGAGAGAAATTCCTATGTCTTGGGGTACCACAACAGACAACTTGACTCCAGAAATCAATCCTCTCCAATATGCAATAGAAATTAAATGTCTAACACTAAAGGATCACACCTCGTACCTTATTCTGGACGGTTGAAGTAGATCCCCGTTGAGCTTTACAACTTCACCTTGAATTGATAGATTACTTCCTCAAAAACAATTAAACAATACAAGCATTCTATATATATCATGGTGTTAGATCTATTCTAGAATATATAATCAATAATGTATAAGCATTTGACATAATCCAATGGATAAAATATTCATTCAAACACACATAATTGGACAGGAAAATATATTTCTATTAATATAAATCAGAGATTACAAGATACAACCTCTGTTGGCACGTCTGCCAACTGGAGAAGCTAAATCCCCCACTTGGGCCTCCACCACTTCAATCATCCATCACTAGATAGCAAGCTCACAAGCAAAAGGCAAGCTTGGGAAGAACACAAAATTTCTCCAAGGGACAAACAGATGCAAACTCAAGCAAAAGTTCTGACAACAATGGACTATAGCTTCTTTTCTCTTAGTTCTCTCTTATACCTTTAGTGTACCAATGGGTTCCTTATATAGATTTTAAAAGGGGTAATGAAAGGTTGAATCTGAGTGATCTCAAGCCATATGGAAGGCCAGGAGTCGAATGAGTCAGATCCATGTCAAGGAAAACTCCAAAAGGATTTGGATTTTGTACACATCCCGATGTACGCGGTTTTAGTGGTCAAACCCATGTATATACGCGCTTATAGGTTTAAAATTCTCATGTATCATTTTTCACATGTTTTTAGGGATGGTCAAGGAAACATAAGAGGACAAAAAATGGTCCATGGGGTCTAAGGAGTCTGCAGCGGGACAGGGGAAGGCCATACAAATTGTGATTCACCTAGAGTGGTGAAATCGGCTATAACAGATGCCCCCTAATGTGTGAGGTCAGAGGGGTCATACAATGGCCGAAATAAATTATAAGTCCATCCCAGAAGTGGAGTGATGAAGGATCCCAAATGGAAGACCAGCCACCCAATCAGCATAGTACAAAATACAACTCTGCAAATACATATAGCAGTCCTAGATACATAAGAGTACAATGGCCATGAATAGGCATGATACAAGATATCACATAAGTGGTCATCCCCACGTACAATATACATAGATCAGAATCTCCATGATGAAGATATATAAAGGACCATAATCTCCATAATGGCTGAAGATATATAACATATCAAGATCTCCATAGTGGCTGGAAATATCTGACATATACTGGAATCAAGTCATGAGAGCTGAAATGTCATGAACACTGGAACGATCAAGGAGGTAGCATATAAGAGGTGCCACCAATTTGGAAAGTCTTCTACACAAACCGCTATGAGTACATGTCCTACTATGCGAATAGAGGTGTCGAGGTTGAACATAGTAGTCCATCGTCTGATTGCTGGTCATTAGTGTATACCGTTAACAGACGTGAGATCACCCAATGATAATGAAAATGGGAATCAAGGTACTATAGTGCAAACTAACAAGTGTGAATAAATGTGTTGAGGTTGAACACTTGAGAGGATCCATCGATTAGGGGACATTGATGTATTCCCAAAAACTCTTGATGGCGAGAGAACCTGCCACTAATGACTGCAAGTCTCAAGGCACTCAAAATGACTCTAGATTCCAATCCCAGGATAAATGATCTGAAGTCGATGGGATGAAATCCACTGGAAGGAGGGAATTAAGGCATCCCCCATCATCCAACATGGGCTACTCAACAAAGCTGTATAATGTGGAAGAACTCGATCATAAGGTGCACGAACCGGTAATTGTACCAGGAATGGCCAACATGCAAAGTGAAGATAATTAAGGAATGGGCGACTCAGGTTTCAACTTCCTTTGAACAAGAGCATAACAGCGTATGGTGACTAAACGAAGGCAGCATAGACTTGATATACAAACTGGGACATCTCTGTGACATAGGAGGCATCGACAGAGGCTCCATAGGGACTGGAAGCTTAACCAGTCGGTGGAGATAAACTCAGATAAACGAGTACAGCTCCTAAAGTCAAACTATAACCCAACCAATGGATGTGATATACAGTGGTCTGTTCGAAGGTGACACGACTCGACAGCTGCCAAAGATAAAATCTTTTCTTGTCTGGCTTTTTGGTTTTTTGATTTTTTTTGGACTTTTTCAATTATTTAAATAGCTTGAAAAAGAAGAAAATGGCTCTATAGTTACAGAATAGGAGGAGATGAGTGTCATAAGGGAAAACAAACTAGTTCCAAGTAGTGGAACATAACTATGCTCAATGCAAGGATACATGTGTAGGATATCGACACTCGGGGGAAAAATCCCCTCTCGGTAAAAAGGGAATCAAGCTGCAAAGGATATATAAAATGGATCTACATGGCTAGACATGAGACAAGCTCAAGCTATATGGCTGAAACACAATGTCAGGGAAGCCGACATAAAGCTCAATAAGGTAGAAAAACCTCATGATAATGCAATTACAACTTGACATAAGGGAGTCCCAGGGAAATGGCCAGCATAAAGTTCAAGAGGAGTATGAAGCTCTTGCTCAAGGACATGGCGGGACTAAAAGGGATTCCGAGATCTAAGAGAGGACTCACGGCATGGGTACCAAATGCAAAAGGGAGCTAACTAGGACACCCATGTATAGGAAAGCTCTACCATTCACATAGTACCACTTCTAACAACAGCATGAAGGTTCCGTGATACCATGGAATGGGGTCGTACCTAAGGTTAAGATGGAATGGTCACAAGGAAATGCATAAGTGCAAACGGATGTGAAATCCTAACCTATATGCCAGTTTAGACATAATACCTGTTATAGGAACAAACGGGTCAAAACCTCGAAGAGAGTGTACAAAAAATGGACCCTACATGACAACCATATTAGTCCAAAACAACCAAAAATAGTCAATAAAGAATCCAAACTATAGGATATAGGGAGGAATGATCATGACAACTACACCGAAAGGAAACAATACGATGAATGATGGGACATAAAAAGGAAGGTAAGGTGTAGACCCAACGTTCATGAATCCACTACCACCCCCATGAGGGTGACTACCGATGTAAAGAATGAGCTAAAGGAATAAAAATCCTCCACAAATGGAGTAGAGGATGGAATATGACCATTCCCAAATCCATGAGCATGGTAAGGGGCTGTGATGCCCCCAAGTATGACACTAGGGTCCATACTTCGACTAAGGATGGGTGATAGGATACCAGGCATGCCGAAAATAAAAGGACTCAAACTCAAGAGAGCATAAATATACTCAAGTAACCGCGATCCCAAAGGCCAACTAGCGCACAAAGAGCATACTCCTAAGAAAATCTATAGCCAAAATACAAGAAAACCAAGAGAGGATATGTGAGCTCCCGAATGCAATAGGTATGTCTCACATAGGAGAGGCTAGAAACTCCCATACACCACAAGCGGAGTTACGTAACAAATTATAGTGACCCTTAGCTTCAATGCCTAAAGAGGTTGTGCTGTCTGACCTCTACCTAGCTGGGACACCTGCAAAATAACCTCTGCGAAGTACCCCCTCGATATCCTAGGTAAGGCTACTAAGGTCACCTCAATATAATCAATGCTCAGGCGAACAGTCGCAAGCAGGATTGACAGTATGGGTAAGGTAGAAAAGCCCGAAACTCTTGAAAGAGCCCCCAGATATGAATACAATCCTGGAAATATCTCCAGTGCTACTTAGTTATGACTAGGGGTCATCCCAATCAATAACCACTCACACTACCTTGTGCTTAACTCCCTTTTGAGAGGAGGATTATGAGAAACACTGGTTATACCAAGGATTTCACACACTCACCTGGACAGACACATACATGTTGTTGTTTAGTGATCTTGGAGAATTTACTTACAATGAACTATTCCAAGATCCTAAAATCTAAGCTTGTTGGTGAACCCTATAAAAGAAAAGAGTGTAGTTCATTTTAATTTAGTGTTGATTTTAATTGGCTGTAATTACTCAAAAGGAAATGGCCGTTTAGCTAGTGACATTATGAATCAGCAGTGAAGTAAATATGTACACCATAACAAACAATTCTAAGTGCAATATTTGTCATGTGAAAAATAGGGTATGCCACTACATGAGATGCATAAACATATATTCCTTTCCGAATGCCAATGCAATCCTTCCTATATGAAATCCTAAACACAACTCTCATCCAAGCAATCCAATGCAAGTACATCCTCAAATTCATATCTAATATGCAACTAAGAGTGCAACTACTTTGTATTTTTCAATATAAAAGAATGAAAAATAGAAATAAAAGTCATCTAAAACTATCAGTCTCTGTAGCAAGTATAAAAGACAAGCCCAACAAGACACCGAGACAAAAAAGAGTAATGCACTAATGGAAAAACAAAAAGGATAAATGACTAAAACTACTTTTAAAGAAAAATCAATGAAAAAGCGGTCTCTGGTCACAAAAGAAGCATCCAACAGAAAACATCAGACCCAAGGAAGACCCAACCACACTCACAACCCACCCAACAACTTCCCACAACATCAAACTCAACCAAAAGGGAGGATGTATGCGACTATTTAAGGAACACCTGTGTATGTACATGAATTTTGGCCAAAAATCCGCGTATGTACGTGACTTTTGGCCAAAAACCCGCGTATACAAAGAAGGAAGTGGTAAAAAGAAGGCCAAGGCCAAACCAATAAAGGGGAGTGTCAATGGACAAACACACTATAAAATGCGACACATAAACAGGGATAAACCAAGATCAATTCAATAATATCAATCCCATTGTGCCTGCAAACCCCAAATAAAAACAAGGAAAATCCCTAGCAGAGTCGCCAATTCTGTTATGGAGAGAAATTCCTATGGCTTGGGGTACCACAATAGACAGCTTGACTCCAGAAACCAATCCTTTCCAATATGCAATAGAAATTAAATGTCTAACACTAAAGGATTAGACCTCGTACCTTATTCCGGATGGTTGAAGTAGATCCCCGTTGAGCTTTCCAACTTCAGCTTGAATTGATAGCTTACTTCCTCGACAACAAGTAAACAATACAAGCATTCTATATATCATGGTGTTAGATCTATTCTAGCATATATAATCAATAATGTATAAGCATTTGACATAATCCAATGGATAAAATATTCATTCAAACACACATTATTGGACAGGAAAAGATATTTCTATTAATATCAATCAGAGATTACAAGATACAACCTCTGTCGACACGTCTATGAACCAAAGAAACTGAATCCCCCACTTGGGCCAACACCACTTCAATCCTCCATCACTAGATAGCAAGCTCACAAGCAAAAGGCAATCTTGGGAAGAACACAAAAGTGCTCCAAGGGACAAAGGGATGTAGACTCAAGCAAAAGTTCCGGCAACAATCGACTATAGTTTCTTTGCTCTTAGTTCTCTCTTATGCCTTCAATGTACCAAGGGGTTCCTTATATAGATTTTCAAAGGGGTAATTAAAGGCCAAATCCAAGTGATCTCAAGGCATATAGAAGGCCAGGAGTCAAATGAGTCGGATCCATGTCAAGGAAAAATACAAAAGGATTTCGATTTTGTACACATCTCGATGTACACGGTTTTAGTGGTCAAACCTGCATATATACGCGCTTATAGGTTTAAAAGTCGTGTGTATTATTTTTCACATGTTTTTAGGGATGGTCAAGGAAACATCAAAGTACAAAAAATGGTCCATGGGGTCTAAGGATTCTGCAGCGGGACAAGGGAATGCCATACAAAGTGTAATTCACATGGAGTGGTGAAATCAGCTATAACATCTTGGAAGAAGAAGAAGCTCAACTCATAATAAGAGAAGAGGAGATTTGAGCAACTGAAGATCAAGCTATCATGATTCAAAGAATATCCCTCAAGTGATGAGGAATATGAAGGACTCAATTCTTAAAGAGCCTCTTATCCATCTTGAGCATTTCAATAAGAAATGATGATGCCATGGATGAAGAAGATGATGAAGGCGAAGGATCAAGAAGGATTCTACCCACAAAACAAATAAAGATGAATATTTCATTGTCATTTCATGATATTGTTTTTTTATGTATTTGTTTATATTTAGTTGATGTATTATGCACAATAGAATGTTTGCATTAATGACATTATACTACTAATATGGATGTGACGGGTAAGTAGCTCATGGTGCTATAAAACTCTCCATTGCTAGTTATCTAGCATGAAACCTCTTTGCTGACATATTGGATTAGTGCACAATCTTAATGTTGTCTTGGTAGAGATGGAAGGCATCTAGAAAGTTTCCATGAGATATGGATGAATGTTGTATTGGATAAAATAGTTGCGTGATTATATCTTGATGAAAAAGAATCTTTCATTATGAATATACCTTACGAAATGTTTAGAACCATACATCTAATGCATTTGACTTGTAGGAAAGATCACGTAAAATCTCCTACAAGAAAAAAAGGATGAGACTTGTTCCAAAGAACAAGTGATGATAGTTCGAGAAATAATCCAATAATGAAGAATAATATGACAAATGCAGTGATATCATTGATGCAAAACCTTCCATCTATGAAAAATTTAAGACACATGAAATGAAGAACCATGTGTGCAAATGAAAGAAGGCCTTGTATGAGCTTGGAAGACACCCATGGGATAACACATACATGAGGAGCTTGAATATCACCTAGAGTGATGAAGATCTTAACCTTTTCCACAAGGTTGAAGAGAATGACAAGATCACAGATGGGTGCAAGAAAAACTTTTGAAAAGGTTCAAGACAGAGGATATCAGTATCCAGTGACCCTACATGGATACATAGAATATTAGTAGCAGAGGAAGCTACTTGTCACTCCAGTACAAAATGTTTTAGTGCATAGAGTACAAAAGATAGAGGGATAATGATGCTCCTATTATATGTCGATGACTTGTTCTTGACAGAAAAGAGGAACTCATTAAAATTTTCAACAAGGAGACTTGCTTCCGAGTTCGAGATGAAGGACTTGGATATGATGCACCACTTTCTAGGCATGGAGGTGTGGCAGAATCTCCCTGGGACAAGTGAAGTATGTAGTAGAGATCCTTAATTGGTTTAGGATGATGGAATGCAAGGACATGACAACACCTATGGCATCGAACCTGAATAAGTTGAGTGTTGCTTCATCATAGATGGTTGATGCCATGATGTATCATCAGATTATTTTTTCCTTGATATACCTAGTGAATACGAGACCAGATATTTGCTTTGATGTGAACACATTGAGACATGTTCACCTGATGGTTGCAAAGCATGTAGTAAGGTACCTGAAGGGTACAGTTGAGTATGGGCTCAAGTACGAGGAAAATCAGAACATTAACCTGGAGGGTTATGTGGATTCAGATCGGATAGGTAGTGCCATTGATAGGAAGAGCACTTCTTGGTGTAGTAGGAAGGAGTCCTTCATGTCACTAAGTACAGGTAAGGAAAAATATATTGCCACTTGCTATTTTGGAGGTAGTATGTTTCTTTTGAAAAATACTATTTGATTTGGTTGATCTGACTTCCATTTGTGTATGATGAAGAGAGGAGCAGTGAAGCTCTAATATGTGATATAGATCGAGATCTCTCGAGAGAGGGAGTTTTAGCATATCCGGTGAGACAGGTTGTTTGAGCATAAATCCTGGCGAAGCTCGTAGGTTTCTTAGATGTAATTGGTCCTGTAGGTTGTCCTCGAATGTAATAGGTCCTGGAAAATCTTGTAGGTTATCCTTGGACTTAATCAGCCCCGATATGATTCTATGCCAGAAATGGCCAGAGTGAAGTTTGAGTACTTCAGGGAGAAGCTTGGTGTTCTCCATATTGAGGTTCCTTCCAAGGGGAAGTGATGAGTCTGTGAGCCTTTATGATATGGTCAGAGCATTGATTCCTTCCATGGTCATATATAACTTTGTTGGCCTTTCTGACATGGTCGAAGGTTGATGCTTCACATGGTCAGATGTAAGTGCAGAGATGTTCTGATATGATTGTGGGATGTGTTCCCACATGATCAGTGCACAACCATTCTGATGTGATTGAGGGATGTATTCCCACATGATCAGATATAAGTGTTGAAGGTCATTCTCTAGGAGAATGGAGGCACCTGGTCAGTTACTTGGAACACTTAGCTTAGTACTGAGAGTCCATTCTCTAGGAGAATGGAGGCACCTAGCCATTTACCAGGAACACTCAGCTTAGTGTTGAGAGGCCATTCTCTGGGAGAATGGAGGCACCTGGCTAGTTACCAGGAACACTTAGCTTGATGCTGAGAGACCATTCTCTCAGAGAATGGAGGCACCTGGTTAGTTACCAGGAACACTCAGCTTAGTACTGAGAGGCCATTCTCTGGGAGAATGGAGGCACCTATTCAGTTACCACACTAGTACAAAATGAGGAATTAGCTACTAGGTGACTAAAAATTCTAGTCACCACAGGTTTTCTAAGTGATTTACTACTAAATATGAGCAATTTTGATTGACTCAACTATAAACGACTAAAATTAATGACTAATTTAGTCACCAGTTAACAAATATGACTAGATAATAAGTGACTGAGTTAAAAATGACTAAAATAAATGACTAATTTAGTCACGACATAAAAAAAGACTAGCTAGAAGAATATGAATTAGTCATTTATGTTAGTCATTTTTAATTGTGTCATGGAAAATTGCAAATTTGGCAATGAAGTGTAATTTTTGTAAGCTGTCTACCTTCTATTAGTAATATTAGTGCCATGCACCTCGATCTTCAGAGATCCAACAAAGCAATTGCATGAACTTTTACCTTATGGGGGCTTTTATGGTTCGCAAAAAAAAAAATTTCTCTAGCTTTTTATTTTTGGCGAATCAAAGGTCATGATAATTGATTGGGCCAGAGGTCTCACCAAGTTGCAGTCACTAAGTTATATATGATTGTTGGTTGAAAAGGATTGGGCTCCTATATAAAGAATTGTTTTCTTTCTTTATCCTTCAGGCACCTGTACAGGGAGTTCAATTCTGACGCGGACCTACTGTGTTGAATACTTAGGCTAAAAGGACAAGATTTACAAGTATTAATTTGTCTGAATCTAAGAAGATGCTTGAAGACACATCTAAGAAGAGTAAATGGAATTGGAATTTAGGAAATTCTAAACATGGTGATGAGATTGGTGTCGGTGGACA
>LPNX010285289.1:0-56449 GCA_001517045.1 Pseudotsuga menziesii
ATAATTTTTAAGTTTAAAAAAATACAATTATGTGATATGACTTTGAAAACAGTAATTTTTATCTTAATCGTCTTGTTCTATTCCGCCCTAGGCTCTGGGATTTAAATATCTATCCAGAGGATCTATATCGTAGGTAGATTGTAGTCCTGAGAATCCAGGTCGAGTGGACACTCGAGTGGACACTCGATCGTAGTCCTGAGAATGCCAGAGCTCTTTCCATGGAATTTAGGGCTTCCGACAGACGAAAATACCAGAGCTCTTGCCATGGAGTTTAGGGATTCTCCACTGCGTCAGTTAAAGCAATTAAGGAGCAATTAGAGCTTAAATCAGGGAGCTTTGATGGCCATGCCCATTATGAAGAAGAGGTTCAGAACCAAGTTCACGCAGGAGCAGAAGGACAAAATGTACAGTTTTGCAGAGAAGGGCGCAGGCAGAAATTTGGAATAAAATAACCCTAAACATATTGGATATTTATATACTTAAAAAAAACCCTTATTACCCCTAATATACCACCAATATATTGAATTTAAATTTTTTAATTTTTAACCACCCCAATATGAACGGACGTGATATCATATTGGTCCCTAGGTGGCGCCCCCAGGGTTATTAGTAACCATGCATAGATGTTGCAGATAATGGAGCTAGATATGATGTCTCAGTATTCACATATTGATACTATACGAAGATGATCATAAGATGATTCAATATAAAAGATGATCCAGTACTCATGCAGTGACGAGATAGAAGATTATCCAACATTTATACTCTGACATGGTAAATGATGGTTCAGTATTCACATACTGATGCTTAGAGAAGAAGACCCAGGAAGATGACTCAATATTCACATAGTGATAGAATATAATCTAGAAGACGATAGAAGATGTCCAAGAATGTACGAAAGACAAAGATTACAGAAGATGATCCATCCAATATTGATGATGAAGATGAAAGACGATGTTCCAAAACTTCCTATGGCATATAAAGTCTCACCCGACAGTTGTATAGCTGTAGTAGAAGTTGTTCATGTGGTTGAATGCCTTCCTAGTTAAGAGGGAGTGTTAAAATATTGTAACTTCGAAAGATATTCCAAATGTATTGTTTGTATTCCTCCTTTGGGGGATGATTTTGGTCTTGTTAGTGGCATTGAAAGAATCAATGTAAACCTCTGAATGTAAGTCGGGTCAATATAACCCAAGTGTTAATATAATAAATGTTATTTGTGGTGTCCAATTGGACAAGTGGGGCCAGTCAGTTAGAGAAGTCGACCCTATTAGGTTAGAGGTCAATTCAACTGAAGAATATAAATAGGGAGGTGCTCCAATTCATTTGTACTCATTCACTCAAGTTGTCTTAGCAAGAGAGAGAAAGATTAGTGTGCCAGAAAGAAGAGAGAAGTAGTTGTCTGGGTTTTACTTTGCACTGGTTGAGTTCTATACTGAGGAAGTGTTGTGGGGTTTTCTCCCTTCTGGTTTCCCCAAGGAAAATATTTGTGTGCTTGTGTTCTTGTGTTTATGTTCCTACTTGTTCTTTCAGTGACCTACTTGTACTAATTGTTTTAAGATATGGGCGATTCCATGAAGGTGGGTAACACTTTTTGCCCAAATTTGGCAATGAAAACCTGATTTTTTACTCATGTGCTAGATAGAAGCCCTCGAAATGCATATATTCCATGTGAATTTCAACTTGCAGTGAAAAAACCAAATTGTAGAATATTATGTTGGCTTACCAATGATATTTTAAAAAAAATATTTCATGTCATTTAATGTGTGAAATTTTGCATTTAATGAATTGTGTGACCTTAACAATTTGAAGAATTTAATAAGTCGCTTGTGTCCAACCCCAATAATTCAATATTAAATTAATAATTATATATGTGTGTGTGTGTGTGTGTGTGTGTGAGTGAGTGAGAGAGAGAGCATGATCTACACAAAATGCACTGTGGTCTGCATATTTTTTTTTTAATTTATTTCACAATATACAATTATTTATTTTTTTTGAAAGTGACCACAACTGATTTCAGCATCATTTTATACACATGTGTGTCCATCCCATCTTTTTTTTCACTATTTTCAAAAATTGAAAAGCCAAAGATACCCTTTTGAAAGAGGACACATCGATGTGTGGGCTGTGCATTTTTAAGAAATTTTTGGATGTGTATATTTTACCCTGCGTATTTTTCTTTGAGGTGCTTCGAAGTTGTTGTCTGGTTTTCTAAGTGTAAGTTTTAGAACTAATTAAAAAAAATCCATATGAATGCCAAAATGCATGCATGATATCTCAATGGATAGAGGATTCCATGACGAATCTATCGGTATGAATTCCGCTCAGTTGTGTGCCATAAATGATAGGGTTTACACCCCTAGAAGACACAGAGAAACATTGATTTTTTTGTAAGAGGGCTAATTCTTTGTTTTTTAGGCCCTTGATAGAGGTATGAAGCTTGATCAAGGTATTTAAATACCTCGATCGAGGTTTTAACTGACCCTCGATTGAGGTTTTAATGAAATCTCGATCGAGCTACTGTTAAACACTCGAAGAAAAGAAAAAAAAATTATATGACTACCAAGGTTTTATATGCACACTCACCACATTTATACTTTGTACAAAAAATTGAGGAGATAAATCCTAGCCCCCTAGTTCTCAACATCTTTTGGACACTAACTACCATAATCTGTGTCTAGAAGATTATTCCCATGTAGGCAATTTTAGAAATGGGCTTCAAGGACCCAACTAGAGAATTTTAAAGAAAAATTAGACAAGAATAAAGACCTCTACCTCATTAGGAAAAATAACTAGTGATAAGCATAAGTGTTCAGTAAGTAATTGATTTCACACATTTGAATAAAGAGTAAAAAGAAAAATTAGAAAAGAATAAAGGGGAAATGGGAATTTAAACATCATTTTATTCCTATCAGCAATATATCCAATGTGCATACAATTGCTTCAACCTAATGTTTTCAGAATTAGAGTTACAAAAATGTAGTGAAAGGTTTTAAATACCAAAAATAATTTGCTCCTTCGTATATAATTTTTAAGTTTAAAAAAATACAATTATGTGATATGACTTTGAAAACAGTAATTTTTATCTTAATCGTCTTGTTCTATTCCGCCCTAGGCTCTGGGCTTTAAATATCTATCCAGAGGATCTATATCGTAGGTAGATCGTAGTCCTGAGAATCCAGGTCGAGTGGACACTCGATCTAGATTCTTGGGACTATGATCTACCTATTATATAGATCCTCGGGTCATATATTTAAATCCCAGATCTCGGCGTGGAATAGAACATGACGATTAAGATTAAAATTAGTGTTAAATTCAGAGTCATATCACATAATTGTAGTTTTTAAAAATTAAAAATTATATACAAAGGAGCAAAGTATTTTTACTACCTTTAAAGAGATGAAAATGTGAGCATGAAAAAAAAATATGACCTCATTTCCTCATGATCTCTTAGTGAGGTTCCTCATGCACTAGATTTACCAAGCTAGTCAAGCCCCATTTCCACTCCCAATTCAACACAGACCAAAGCACAAATATACACAACAATTACACAATTTCTGGGTTGATGAAAATGGTTTGGCAACAAAATTAACTGCCAAGGTGGGTTTTTTCCTTTATGGTTTCCCCAAGGAAAAACATTGTGTTCATTGTCTCTTGTGTTTGATTGTTGTGTGTGTTATTCTTTTAGTTAAAGATCCTAATATAATGCTAGCTTGAATGATAAAACTCTAACATGGTATCAGAGCTAACCTGAGAAGAAGACACTGTGCAGCTGCGAAAAATAGGGCTTCCTAATTTTTGGATCTCTATCCATAGTTTTTTAGCAAAAGAAGGATGGGATGACTCTCCTCTCCAGGGCACATCTTTCTGTCGAAGCAGAATCTGATTCTGAGCATTTTCAGTTTTTGACCTGACACTGCTGCCGGAAAAAAGGGTTTTCCATAGAAGTGGAATTTTTTAGTGATCCCAGGCCTAGATTGATCTCCTCCTCAAAATCGAAGTTTAGAGATCAAGATCAAAGCTTTTGGTTGGATATAACTCCAGGAAATTCAAACCCTAATCTGCTCTGGAACCAGCTCTACAGAATTTCAGCTCCAGATCCAAATCCAACATCCTAACCTGGTAAGATATAAATATTTTGTATTTCCATTTTAAGTTCTCAGTTAAGATGTCTCATCATACCGATCTTAATGAAAAGCTTGAGGGAGTTGATAACTTCTGAGCCTGGAAGTATAGGATCTCCCTGGTCCTAGAAGAAAATGAGTTGGACTCCTATATCAATGAGGAGGTTCCAGTTCCAGAGAGAGATGAGGCTAAGGCCTTACATAAGAAGAAATTGGTCATGGCTAAGAGGATTATTGCTAATTCAATCAAGGATAACCTCATACCACAGGTGTCTTCCCTAAAGACACCTAAAGCTATGTTTGATGCCTTGACCAAACTCTTTGAAGGGAAGAACATAAATTGAAAGATGACTCTGAGAAACCAATTGAAGAATTTAAATATCTAGAATGTAGAAACCATCCAGTCTTACTTTACAAGAGTCTCTCAGATCAAAGAACAACTTGAAGCAGTGGATGAAGAAGTGGAGAGTATAGAGATTGTGATGACCACCTTGAATGGTCTCCCTGGGACATGGGACTTTTTCATTCAAGGGATCTGTGCCAAAAAGAAGCTAGTCAAGTTCAGCAGACTATGGGAAGAATGCTATCAAGAAGAAGCTCGGATAGCAGATTGAGAAGAAAAGATGGGATGTGAAGATCAATCTCTCACAGTACACTCCAAGAAAAGCAGAAGAAGCTCTAATCACTCTAGAGGTAAGAACTTCCACCAGAAAAATAACACTAGAAAATATTTATCTAAATTAAGATGCTATACATGTGATGAAAGAGGAAATTTTTCCAAATACTGTCCTAGAGACAAGATTAACTCTCATAAGAAGAAGGGAAACAAGAGAAGACATCATGCTCATGCTATAGAAGATGATGAACCTTCCACAAAGAGAATCAGGCAAGAAAGTGATGATTCTTCAAGTGATGAAGAATATGACTTGATTTCCACCCTCACGAGAACTATCACACATGGAAGCAATGATTGGATTATAGACAGTGGTGCTTCAAAACATATGACAGGATTCAAAGAATCCTTCGTGAAACTATCTGAACATGACTCACCTCACAAGGTGAAACTTGGGGATGACTACTAGTATCCAATAGAAGGTAGTGGAGAATCCTCCTATAAGCTAGACTCTGGAAAGTCTATGAAGATGCAAGATGTATTGCTTGTACCAGGACTAAAGAAGAACCTCCTCTCCATATCTGCAATAGATGCAAAAGGCATGAGGGTTGCATTTGTAGATGGCCAAGTTATCATGTGGCCAAAGGGAAAGACTATTAATGATGTAGTAGTGATTGGGGAACAAGAGGGAGGTCTATACAAATTGAAGGGCAATCTAGAACAAGCCTTGGTCCATGACACAGTAGAGCCAAAGGAACTTTGGCATAGAAGGCTTGCACATGTGCACTATAGAGCACTACCAATTGCAAGCAAAGTTGTTGAAGGTCTTCTAGAAATTCAGACAAAACATGATGGAGTCTGCAAAGGATGTGCAAAAGGAAAGAACACAAAGAAGACATTTCCAAGTAGCGAGAGCAAGGAAAAATGAATCTTGGAAATCATTCACTCTAATGTATGCGGTCCAATGTCATCAAGTTCATTAAGTAGCTATGTATACTGTATTTCTTTTATTGCTGATTTTTCTAAGAAGACATGGATATAATTCATGAAGAACAAAGATGAGGTATTTAGCAAGTTCAAGGAATTCAAAGACTTGATTGAGAACCACACAGAAAATAATATCAAAACCTTTCAATCAAATAATGGTGGAGGAGAATTCACATCAAGTGAATTCAAAGCATTATGAAAATATTCAAGGATTAAGAGGGAGTTGACTACTCCATATAATCCACAACGGAATGAGGTTGCAGAAAGGAAGAATAGCATGTTCATGGAAGTTGAGAGGGCTATGCTTCATGATCAAGATCTTCCCATGCATCTATGGGCATAAGCTACCAGAATAGCAGTGTATGTACAGAACCGTAATCCACACAGAGTACTCGAGAACAAGACACCTGAAGAAGTCTTTTCCGGCAAGAAACCAGAATTCAACCATCGCAGAATATTCAGCCATCCAGTGTACATACACATTTTGAAAGAAAAGAGGACAAAGTTATATCCTTTAGGAAAGAAGGGTATATTTGTGGGATACTCTGAAAGCTCGAAGGCTTACATAATATACTTCCTAGGATTCAAGAAGATCAATATCAACAGGGACGCAACATTTGACGAAGACTCAGCTTACAACAAATCCAGAAAAAGACCTGTTGAAGATCCTAAAGAAACAGAAGCACCCAGAATTCATGACACAACCATGAACGAAGAAACTCAAGAAGAAGATCGAGAATTAGAAGAACCTCAAGAACCTGTAGATCCACCTCAGGAGAAGAATCCTCACAAGAGGAAACTTGCTTGGGTACGAGAAGTTATCCAAGGTGTAGAAAGATATGGGTCTCAAGAAGAAAATCATAGAGAAAGGAAAAGAACTAGATCCTGTTCCGGTTATGTAGCCCTACTGTGTGACATTATGGATAAAGAACCTTCCAACTATGAAGAAGCGGCAGAGAAGAAAGAATGGAAGAATGCTATGATCGAAGAGTATCAACCGATCATGAAGAATGATGTTTGGGATGTTGTCCCAAGACCAAAAGGGAAGTCTATTGTAACTTCCAAATGGATCTACAAGATCAAGCATGCTACAGATGACAACATAGAAAAATATAAAGCAAGATTTGTGGCTCGTGGATTCTCCCAGAAGGAAGGAATAGATTATGAAGAAACCTTTGCACCTGTAGCTAGATACACTTCCATCATATCAGTACTTGCTCTGGTTGCAGTGATGAAATAGAAGATACACCAGATGGATGTTAAGACTACCTTCTTGAATGGTGTAGTAGAAGAGGAAGTGTATGTGGAGTAGCCACTCGGTTTTGAGACACATTATAGGGAGACTCATGTGTGTAAATTGAAGAAATCCATGTACGGATTGAAACATGAACCCAAGACATGGTACAGCAGAATTGATGGCTTTCTATCCCATTTGGGATTTACCAAAAGTAAAGCAGATTCCAACATTTACTACAAGGTTGAAGAAGGTAACCCAGTGATATTCCTAATGTATGTAGATGATCTGTTTGTAACAGGTATGGATGGGTTGATTGCTGATACGAAGAGAAATCTTGTTGTCGAGTTCGAAATGAAGGACCTGGGTATGATGCACTATTTTTTAGGCATGGAGGTGTGGCACAATGTGGATGGAATATTCTTCAGACAAGGGAAGTATGTAGTAGAGATCCTGAAGAGGTTTGGGATGATGGACTACAAGGCCATAACCACACCTATGGCATCGAACCTAAAGCTATTGAGTGATGCTTCATCAAAAGTGGTTGATGCTATGATGTATCGTCAAATGATTGGGTCCTTGATATACATGATGAACATGAGACCAAATATTTGCTTTGCTGTGAACACCTTGAGCCAATTCCTGACAGATCCGAGACATGTTCACTTGATTGTTGCAAAGCATATTCTGAGGTACCTAAATGGTACAGTTGATTATGGGCTCAAGTATGAGGCGAATCAAAAGATTAACCTGGAAGGTTATGTTGATTCAGATTGGGCAGGTAGTGCCATCGATAGGAAGAGCACTTCAGGGTGTTGCTTCAGTATGGGATCAGGTGTGATCTCTTGGTTTAGTAGGAAGCAGTCATGTGTGGCACTTAGTATAGCTAAAGCAGAGTATGTTGGAGCTTGTTCAGCTAGTTAAGAGGAAGTATGGCTAAGGAAGCTACTGTATGATTTATTTGATCTCTAGTGGGATGATACTTGTATATACTGCAACAACCAGAGTTGTGTGAAGTTGTTGGAGAACCTAGTGTTCCATGACAAGTCAAATCATATCGAGATCAAATATCACTATATTAGGGATATGGTGAAGAGAGGAGCAGTGAAGCTCCGATATGTTGTGATGGACAAACAAATAGCTGATGTGTTGATGAAGCCATTAGCTAGAGTGAAGTTTGAGTAATTTAGGGAGAAGCTTGGTGTTCTCCAGATCGAGGTTCCTTCCAAGGGGAATTGATTAGTCCGTGAGCCATTCTGACATGGTGAGAGGATTGGTTCCTTCCATGGTTAGATGTGAGGGCTGATCCATTCTGTCATGGTGAGAGGATTGGTTCCTTCTATGTCAAATATGAGTGCTAAGCCATTCTTATGTGACTGTAGGATTGGTTCTTACATGATCATATATAAGTGTTGAATGACATTCTCTGAATGGAGGCACCTAGTCAGTTACCAGGAATACTCAGCCTAGGGCTGAGGGCCATTCTGATGTGACTGTGGGATGTATTCCCACATGATCAGATGTAAGTGCAGGGCCATTCTGATGTGACTGTGGGATGTGTTCCCACATGATTATATGTAAGTGCAAGGCCATTCTAGTGTGACTGTGGGATGTGTTCCCACATGATCAGAAGTAAGTGTAGAGCCTTTCTAAGGTGTCTGTGGGATGTGTTCCCACATGATCAGATATAAGTGTTGAGCCCTTCTAGCATGATTGTGGGAAGTGTTCCCCACATGGATGGATATAAGTGTTGATCCCTTCTAACATGGATATGGGATGTGTTCCCCACATGGCTAGATATAAGTGTTGATCCTTTTTTATAGGGTTGTGGGATGTGTTCCCGCATGATCAGATGTGAGCACTGAGCCTTTCTGATAGGGTTGTGGGATGTGTTCCTGCATGATCAGATGTGAGTGTTGAGCCTTTCTGACAAGGTTGTGGGATGTGTTCCTGCATGGTCAGATGTGAGTGCTGGTCCTTTCTAACAGGGCTGTGGGATGTGTTCCCGCATGGTCAGATGTGAATGTTGGGCGTGCCTTTCTAACATGGTGTTGGATGTGTTCCTCTCATGGTCAGATGTAAGTGTTGGGTGGGCCATTCTAACTTAGGGTCAGATATAAGCGCTAAAGAAGACCTACATGGAGGCTAGGCCTGCAACCAGCATGAAAAAGGGCTGGTTCTGTAGAACTTCCTATGATGAGAAGAATCAAGAGATAGCACCAGTGATGATGACCCAGTGATGATCCAGATCGAGTGATGATCCAGATTCAGTGATGATGATCCAGTAGTGATGATCCAAATCGAGTGATGATCCAGATCTAATGATGTTGATCCAGTAGTGATGATCCAGATCGAGTGATGATCCAGATCGAGTGATGATCTAGATGCAGTGATGATGATCCAGATCTAGTGATGATCCAGATCCAGAGAAAGATGACGAGGACTCGATGATGATCCAGATGATACAGAGAAGAAGACTTGTGCTGATAAATTGTGTCGAGAGAATACCTTCCTAGTTAAGAGGGAGTGTTGATGTAATTGTAACTTCGGAATGTATTCACTTGTATATCTTATGTATTGTACCCCAATGTGTATTCCGGGAATTTTTTGTAATGTAATTGAGTCATGTTATACCCCAATGTTCCGTTCAGGAGTTTCTATAATGTGAACAAGTCATGTCAAGTCATTGTGGGTAACCCTCCTATTGATAAAGGGTTAAAGTCCTTGCAGTTGTGGAGCCCTAGGGTTATTAGACTCTCCTAGAGAAGTCAACCCTAGTGAGTTATTGTCAAGTTGGGAATTAGTATAAATAGAGAGTGAGCCTCTCTATTTATCACACACTCATTCACACTTAGTTTTAGCGCATAGTTGAGGGACAAGAAGTTGTTGGGGCTAGAAAGAAAGAGACTAATGCTGTCGGGAGATCATCTTACTGTTTTGGGGTTTTAATTTTGGTGCTAATTCTATCTCTGAGGAAGTTGCTGGTTTTTCTCCTTTATGGTTTCCCTAAGGAAAAACATTGTGTTCATTATCTCTTGTGTTTGATTGATGTGCTTGTTATTATCTCAGTTAAAGATCCTAATATAATGCTATCTTGAATGATAAAAATCTAACAAAACTCAACCACAAACAATTACAAAAACGAAATTCTCAGCTTGAGGAAAATAGAGAAACGACTGCCCACATGAGGGAAAATATACACAACAACCCAAAAACAAATTTCACACACAGAAAAAATTCCAACAGTTTGATAGAGAGAGCCCAACGTGGATGATTGATGATGAGAAAATGCCCAGGAGCCCCCAAATCGTGAATGAGAACACACGACATAAAAATTGTGGAGGTAAAAACAACTCCCAAGCTTCACTGCGTGAGGAAAATAAAAAACGTGGGTGATGGCCAAAAGTGCATGAATTTTGGGTGTTTTCTTGCCCCAAAATTCAAAAATGTTTTTCCCCAAAAATGGGTTTCCCCCAAATTCGAATTTCCTGCCCATACTCTTCCCATCACCATGCAATAACTACTTCAACCAATTTTTGGCAGAATTAAATGATTGGGTGAATGAGACAAGAAAGGCAGTTGATTGTTTGATGGGTTCTCCCATTGACATTTGGCTTCACCCCATTGGCCTCAAAGGTTAAATATCCCCCCCCCTCTCCCTTATCCTTAGGAAATCATGCCCCCATCTCATTATTTGTTGCATAGACATAGCTGGTTGTGGGTATTTTAATTAAAATGCATATTTACATGATGCAAAAATTATAATGTGCCGACTAACACGAATATACCATCGGCAACAATTTTAATTGCTGGAACATAAAACATTAAATCAATGGTGGGTATTTTTCCTTTAGCTCCACACCATGGTTAACTACAATATATGCATCATATACATTTAATGCAATGGGGTCAAAATCAGGGTGTTACATTCCCCTCCCCCTTCAATAGCACTATCCTTAGTGCTTTACAAAATTGAACAAAATGCTACACTAGTACTGCCCCAGTGCTCCACAGAATTGAACAAAAATGGATGTGTCAATCGCATGGCATCCTCCAGCTCCCATGTAGCCTCTTCAAGATCGTAGTGCTCCCATTGCACCTTTACCTGCCCTATGGCTCGGTTCCGGAGCATTGTGACCTTCCTATTGAGGATGCACATTGGCTTGATTTGGAAATCTCCCTCGGGTTCCACCTGAATCACATCCCAATTTATCACATGGTTAGGATCATGTACATATTTATTAAGCAAAGAAACATGAAAAACATTATGAGCTCTAGTACTAGCAGTAAATGCAAGTCTATATGGAACTGGACCTATTCTTTCAAGCACTTCAAATGGCCCACAATATCTTGGTGACAATTTGGATCAACTCCCAAGATTCAAGGAACTCTTCTTTTCGCTCACTCTAAGGTAAACATGATCCCCAAAACCGAACTCTCTGTTCACCCTATGCCCATTAGCATAGTTTTTCTGTTTGTTTTGAGCTTCTTTCAGATTCTTCCTAATATTGACAACCTCCTGCTCCATATCCTTGAGCAATTATGGACCAAGCACAACCCTGTTCACTAGATTATCCCAAGTCACTGGTGTCCTACATTTTCTTCCATGCAAAGATTCATACAGACTCATCCCCAAGGATGCTTGCTGTCCATTGTTATAACCAAACTCTACCAAGTGTAAGTAATCTTCCCACTTGGTTGGTTTATCCATCACATACATGCGAAGAATGTCTTCAAGCACCTGGTTAATTCTCTCTGTCTATCCATCCATTTGAGGATGGTAGGCAGTGCTGAAGTACAACTTTGTACCCAAATCTGCAAACAACCCCTTACAAAAATTGGAAGTGAAATGTGCTTCCTTTGTCAACTTGTCCACCACAACCATGATGGAATCATGTGGTCTCCAATTCATTGGAAAACCTATAATAAAATCCATGGAAATAACTTCCCATTTCCATTCTGGAACTAGAAAAGGCTACAACAAACCTGCAAGGTGTTGATGCTCAACCTTTACTTGCTAACATTTCATGCACCTTGAAATATATTCAATCATTTCCTTTTTCATTCCTAGACAAAAGTACTGCTTTTTGGTTGAAGTAATTGTCTTATGATATCTTGAGTGACCAAAATATGGAGTTTGATGTATTTCATCCATAACAACTCTCCTCAACTCTGCTACATTTGGAATATAAATTATGCCTTTATAAGTAAGAAGTCCATCTTCTTCCAATTTATATCCCTCATACCTCTTCTCAAGGATTTACTGCTGCAATTTGTCTTTTACCTGCACATACATTTCATCTTCAGTAGTATGAATAATAATCTGCTGTCTCAAATCTGATTGGAAAATACTAAGAGATTCCACATGCATTTCTTGCACCTTCCTGCTGAGTGCATCAACTACCTTACTCTCTTTCCCCTTTATGTGCTTGATTTCAAAATCAAACTCACATGAAAACTCCAGCCATCTAACTTGCCTAGCATTTAGAGTAGGCTGATCAAACAAACACTTTAGACCACAATGGTCTGTCCTTAGCTCAAATATTCTTCCCATCAAGTAATGCCTCCACATCTTGAGAGCATGTACTATGGCTGCAAGTTCTAGATCATGAGTGGCATAGTTCTTCTCATGCTCCTTCAGCTTTCTTGATTCATAACATATCATGTGGTTGTCTTGCATAAGGACTCCTCCAATCCCTTATCTGCAAGCATCAATACACACCACAAAATCTTTTTCTGGGTCTGCAACTTTCAATATTGGTGCACTGGTGAGAAGATTCTTCAACTGCTGGAATCTTTCTTCACACCTCGATGTCCATTCAAAATTTATCCCCTTCTTTTGCAAAGAAGTGATGGCATGTGCAAATTTGGAGAATCCTTTAATGAATCTCCTGTAGTATCCTGCAAGTCCCAAAAGATATTACATCTGTCACATTTCTTGGAGTAGGCCAATTCATAATGGCTTCAATCTTTTCAGGGTCCACAGATATACCCTCTTCTGAGATAATGTGACCCAAATACTGAATTTTATATCTATAGAAGTCACATTTTCTCAACTTTGCATACAGTTGATGATCCCTAAACAATTGCAATGTCAAACTCAAATTCTCTTCATGTTCTTCCTCATTCTTAGAATAAATAAGAATGTTATCAAGGAAAACAAGAACAAAATTGTCCACATACCTGCTGAAGACATTGTTCATAAGCTACATAAATGTAGCTGGTGCATTTATGAGACCAAATCATACCACTACAAACTCATAATGTCCATACCTTGTTCTGAAGGTTGTCTTATGAATGTCTTCATCCTTTATTCTCACCTAATGGTAACCAGACCTCAAGTCAATCTTGGAAAATGCCTTTGCTCCTCTAATTTGATCAAAGAGGGCATCAATCCTAGGAAAATGATATTTTTTCTTCACAGTGACTTTGTTCAATCATCTATAATCAATACACTACCTGATTGTACCATCTTTCTTCTTTACAAACAGAACTGGTGCTCCCTAAGGAAACACACTCGGCCTGATATACTTATTTTCCAACAACACTTGTAGTTGCATCTTCAGCTCTAGAATTTCTGGTGTACTCATTCTGTAGAGTGTCTTGGACACTGGTGCTACTCACACAAATTCAATTGTGAAATCAATGTCCCTCTTTGGAGGAAGCCCTGGAATCTCATCAGGTAAAACATCCCTGAATTCCTGCAACACATGAAAGTCCTCCAACCTAGGAGTTTCATTCTCTGTTTCCTCCAAAATATGAGTTGCATACAACTGTAAACCTTTCCTACAGAACTTCTTCAACTGCATTGATGAAACCTGCCTCACAGAATTCACCTTTGGAATGCCTTTCACAATCCTTGAGTTTCCTTCTTCATCCAAGCACTCAAAATCCTTATTATAATAGTCAAAATTTACCTTATGAGCTTCTAACCAATCCATTCCAATGAGAACATCATAGGAACCAAGTGGTATAACATTCAGATCGGCACAAGTGAACAATCCATTCATGACCAATGGACACTTCTATACCACTTCACTAACCTTTCTCTTAGTTCTAGTGGTTAGCTAAACTAACCAAGATTTTCTATGCTTTACTTTCTTAAAAGCACAAATCTCCACTACTTTAGGAGTAATGTAACTATGAGTAGAACCAAGGTCAATCAAAATATAAATATATTGATCAACAATATTACTTGCAACTTCAACCACAATTGACTGGTGATATGAGTTTCATTCTTTGTTTCCTCCAGAATATGAGTTGCATACAACTGGCAACCTTTCCTACAGAACTTCTTCAACTGCATTGATGAAACCTACCTCACATAATTCACCTTTGGAATGCCTTTCACAATCCTTGAGTTTCCTTCTTCATCCAAGCGCTCAAAAGCCTCATTATAACAGTCAAACTTTACCTTATGAGCTTCTGACCAATCCATTCCAATGAGAACATCATAGGAACCAAGTGGTATAACATTCAGATCGACACAAGTGAACAATCCATTCATGACCAATGGACACTTCTCTACCACTTCACTAACCTTTCTCTTAGTTCTAGTGGTTAGCTGAACTAACCAAGATTTTATATGCTTTACTTTCTTAAAAGCACAAATCTCCACTACTTTAGGAGTAATGTAATTGTGAATAGAACCAAGGTCAATAAAAATAGAAATATATTGATCAACAATCTTACTTGCAACTTCAACCACAGTTGACTAGTGATATGCCTAGAGGTCCTCCAGTGCTGCATAAATCCTAGGGACGACCCTTGCTGCTTGACCCACTGTTTATGCTTCTTGAATGTTGTAAGATGGCCTTGCACTCTCATTCTCAAGTGGCCAATTCCTATGCATGTGGGGTCCTCCACATTTCCAACATTGTAAAGGTTCTCTATTCTGCTATGGATCTCTAGGCTTTTCTCCCATCGCTTTGGCTAGATGCTTCTCAGCTTGTGATGATTTTTTCTGTTGATTCCTGAAGTTAGAAGGTTTGAAACCTTTCTTCCTTTGGTCATACTTCTCATTCTTCTTATCCTTCCATGTCTTATGGTAATCAGGTTTTCCTTTGCTTTGCTCATTGCAATACTTAGCTTTCCTTATTGCTTCTTCCAAAGTTCTAGGTTCGTAAAACTCAATTATGTCTTTGTAAGACTAAGGAAATCCACTCAACAAATGCTGGATATTCACTTTCTCATCTTTGATGTGCTTGACATACCTCAATAGTTCTAGGAACTTATTTTCATACTCTTCCATGGTCTGTTGTCCCAATCTCAGCTCATGGAATTCTTTAATCTTATCATCATAGTACCTGTCAGAGAGGTACTTCTGCTTGAAGTATTTCTTGAATTGTTTCCACACAATTCTTATTTCATTAACCTTCTTTACTTGTCTGTGGTGTTCCCACCATATGGATGCTCTTCCAGTCAAATTAGATATAGCTACTCTTTCTTTCATATTTCTGGAGTAGTATTGAACTTGGAAATTCTTCCTCATCCCAAGAAGCCAAGCATCAGCTTCTTAACCAGTCTTGACCTCACCACTAAAAGTAGTAGGCCCTGCCTTTTTGAATTCATCTCGTGAATTTTTCTTGTAACGTCTCCTCCTCTTATTCATGTGAGATGGAGAGCTTGAATCCCCACTAGGTTTTTCAGAATCAAATGACCCACTAGTAGGCCATTTTGGAGTATTCCTTTTGTCCCTGGAAGCCCTCCTGGAGACATGGGACCTTTTACAGGAATCTCCCCTGGTGCTACTCATGCTTCTTTCTGGATTAGCTGTCTGATGCCCAGAGTTTATTTGTCCCTGGATGTCTGTCAAACTTTGCAGTGTAGCTACATTTATTTGATTTTGATCTTCTTGAGCCTTATGCATCCTTTCATTGTCTTCTCTGCAACTTTTCAACTCCACCCTTGGGCTCCTCATGGTGGCTGCAATATCTAGGGGAGTCTCTTGATTTCTCCTCCCGTTGGACTCTGTCTCGTCATTTCCAACTCTGACATTTTCTCCCATAGCATCTTCCTCAAACTCATAGGGGTCTTGTGCATCATTCATGTCATCGATTCTCACCTTTTCCCAACCAAGAACAGATTTTTGAAACTTCTCTATGCAGAATGTTACCTTTGAAGGTGACTATAATTCTATGAAATGTGTTAATAAACTCAAATGTTAGCTGCATAACAATCTCATGAGTTCATAATTACTTACTTGCATTGGAACATCATATATTGACAACTTTGTCAAATCATAGAATTGCCTTTTTACAAAGGACGATGGGGGTTAAGGGGGCTTGTCCCCTTGTGGCTTCCCTGTGCCACTGCAGGGTGGGTCAAGGGCAACGCCCTCATTTTCTTTTCTGTAAATAATTTTATTTTTGCACAATTTGGTGCATAATATCACTGCCATTTTTCACCTTTTCAACACCTCTAAATCCCACCAAAATCCTGCTTTTCCATTGAAAAATCCCTCTAAAAACTCAGATTTTCCATCTGATCGGAAAAAATTCAGGTTTCTCACCCGTTGTGTCGGATGAACTTCATACAACTCATCCGATCAGATCCCTTTCGACGATTCATCCGCTTCATTAGGTCACTGTTGACAACTCTTCCAATGCTTCGGTGGATCGATCTTTATTTCCCTTCCAATGCCTTATCGGATCGATCTTCCTTTCTCTTCTGGTGCCTCATCAGATCGATCTTCCTTTCTCTTTCGACGCCTCATCGGATTGATCTTCCTTTCTCTTTCGATGCATTATCGGATCGATCTTCCTTTCTCTTCTGACGCGTTATCGGATCGATCTTCCTTTCTCTTCCAACGCATTATCAGATCGATCTTCCTTTCTTTTTCGATTCCTTATCAGATCGATCTTCCTTTCTCTTTCGACGAGTCAGCTCCCTTCTGGAAAGCCTTGTCGACACCTCAGCTTCGCTTCAACAAACATCTTCCGATGATTTAGACACTTACATAAATTTTCAAAATTTTTCCTTCCGTTTGTTTTGTTGGCTGGGTTTTGGGTTGTTGGTTGATATATCGGCTCAACCCAACCGAGACCATTGGTTCCACCTAGCCGAGACCTTCATCTCCACCCAACCGATACCATTGGAAAAACTCACCACTTCGAGCCGATGAGTGAAACATTCAAACTTAGAAAATTTTTGAAAACTTTTCTCTCTACTTTGGTTTCTTTGTCGAACGGACTTGGCTAAGTCATTCGACGTATCGGATGAACTCAGCTAAGTCATCCGATATTTTCCATACTTAGAATTCTTTTGAAATTCTCCCTATTAGCCTGTGCCTGGCAGGGGTTAATTCTGCCTATGTTAGCTGAATCTCTTGGCCCATAGAGGCCCAATATTGCAATCCTGAGGCTCTGATACCACACTGTAACGTCCCTTACCCACCGACCGGCGAAGAGGATGCTACCGTAATGCTATATACTCGGGAAACTAGCCCCATGAACATACACATGATAAAAATTGAAATGCTTTGAACTAAAACATGCATAGATGCATAATTATTTATCATACAATGGAAGCAAACTACATTCCATTCAAGCATTTAACATGTTCATCATTTTCATTAAACATC
Organism: Pseudotsuga menziesii; assembly: GCA_001517045.1. NCBI lineage: Eukaryota > Viridiplantae > Streptophyta > Pinopsida > Pinales > Pinaceae > Pseudotsuga > Pseudotsuga menziesii. The sequence continues at coordinate 17,541 of LPNX010285289.1, forward strand.
AAATACAATTGCAGAGATGAAATAGACAAGAATACTTATCTTATGAACAAGCTCGTCCCGCAACCAGCTATGTTGCTGCAACGTTCCACCCAACCATAGGCCAGTGTGCTCCTTAATCGCTCAACAACACTGCCACGCCCGAGCTGGGCATGATTCCCCAAGGAAAAGAAAACTAGCAGGCTCACACATAACCAAAGATATGTCAAAACTCAGTCAAGCCAAAGCTATGTTTCGGTTTATCAGACTGCCAAGGGGATGGAAAGGCTTGTTTGCTAGGCTAGTGAGCTCAATCATAGAGCCATGGACACCTACACAAGATCTGACTTGGCTTTTCCAACACGTACACACCCAACAAAAGGAATCATCCCCTTCTCTGTTGTACAGTCCCTCAGACTACGCATTCCCTTCCAGTGCTATTTAGGATGTGCAGTAAGGAACAATCAACCCCCAAAATCTCTCAATGAGGTTCCTCTTGCACTAGATTTATCAAGCTGGTCAAGCCCCATTTCCACTACCAATTCAGCACATACCAAAGCACAAATGCATACACAACAATTACACAATTTCTAGGTTGAGGAAAACAGTTTGGCAACAAAATTAATTGCCAAGGTGGGTGAAAACAACCCACTAATAGAAAATCGTATCCCATGGACATTTTGGCCCTAACGTGGCCAAAAAACGAATTCAATACACAATAATTACAGTATTGAGCGTGGACAAAAACGTCCTGGAAGCTAAAATCAGAAATGGTAAGTGGGTAAAATAGCCCTAAGAGCCAAAATTGATTTTTAGCTTGGAAAACGGTGGAGAAATGCAACAAAAATCATGGGTAAGAAAACCCAACCATAAGACCATTACAAAAAGGAAATTCTCAGCTTGAGGAAAATAGAGAAACGATTACTCACGTGAGGGAAAATATACACAGCAACCCAAAAACGAATTTCACACATAGAAAAACTTCCAACAGTTTGAGAGAGAGACCCCAACGTGGATGACTAATGATGATAAAACGCCCAGGAGCCCCCAAATCGTGAAGGAGAACACACAGCAGGAAAAATCATGGAGGTAAAAACAACTCCCAAGCTTCACTGCATGAGTAAAATGAAAAACGTGGGTGATGTCCAAATGGGCATGCATTTTGGGTGTTTTCTTGCCCCAAAAGTCAAAAACGTTTTTCCGCAAAAATGGGTTTCCCCCAATATCTAATTTTCTTTCCATACTCTTCCCATCCCCATGTAATAACTACTTCAACCAATTTCTGCTTGAATTAAATGATTGGGTTAATGAGACAAGAAAGGTAGTTGACTATTTGATGGGTTCTCCCATTGACATTTGGCTTTTCCCCATTGGCCTCAAAGGTTATATATGCCCCCCCCTTATCCTTAGGAAATCATGCCCCCATCTCATTATTTGTTGCATAGACATATCTGGTTGTGGGTATTTTAATTAAAATGCATACTTACATGATGCCAAAATTATAATGTGTCGGCTAGCATGAATATACCATCAGCAACGATTTTAATTGCCGGAACATAAAACGTTAAATCGATGGTGGGGCTTTTGCCTTTAGCTCCACACCATGATTAATTACAATATATACATCATATACATTTAATGCAACGGGGTCAAAACCGGGGTGTTACGAGGATCTGAAAAACAAAAAGTATGGAAACTAAACATGATACTACATCTTATTTCGACAAGAATTGAAAATGTTCAATGACATGAATTCAAATGGGGATTCAAAATACAAGGTGTCCAAGCATCTTTCGGAAGACTTCATTAAATGAAACTTTACATGATGCATAAGGAAATACACGTGTTTTTAAATACCTCTATGGAATGTTTATGTGTGGTTAGAGAAAAGCTCGATCAAGCTAGCAACTTAATCGAGCTTTTAAAAAATTTAACTAAAAAATATTCGAGTGCCCATATTCGTGTGTGCACACGAATATGTACACCCAAAAATTTATTTAATCAATGTTTTTAAAATCTTGTATTGTTCATGGGAACAAGGTCTTCAAATTCAATTAAAATTAAACATAGAATTATATGATAATAAAATTTAATAAAACATAATTTCGACTAGAAGAATGATACTTGCGGGTAATAGTACATACCTTGAAGAAAAAACAAGTAAAAGCATTACTACCGCCACTTCCTCTAGATTTTATGTGTAGATATTAGTCGTGGAGTAATTGGAGTTATAGATGTGATTGATTGGATCCATAATCACATCTATGACTCAATTACTCTATGGCCCATATCTACAAATGAATATAAATGACCATTTTCTATCCAACAAACGAAGTGAATTAAATGATGGATTTGTTGCCTACTGGTAGATGGTTAGAAATGCTCAATAGAGGTCTTCTTTAACCCTCAGTCGAGACTAATTTTAACCGTCGATTAAGGTCTTAAACCCTCGATCGAGAGTTTAATAAAAGCTCGATCAAGGTACGTTTTTTTGTTTTTGCCAAAATCGTCTTGCCAAAAATTGTAACCCGCCTCCATGAATGCACCCATATCATCTAAGCAATTCAAGAAAATTCAACAATTTATGCATGGTGTATTCAGACACATTAATAAAATTAATGTGGTTGTTGCTAGTAATGGTGGAGCGCTTAGACATATCTACAAAGTATTACTAGAAATAATATTGTTTAATTAATTATAATAAATATTATTATTTAACTATTTTGTAACATTACCTCTACAACTCTTATTCGGTAACATAAAACATAAGGTAAATGTAGAAGTGCAACTTTTCAACCAGAAACTCAAAGATCAGTAAAAATGATAACACTAAACATGAATAATATATGAGATCCAATGAGTGTCCAAAAAAGTTAATTGTTATTATAAACTTGAATAGACTTAAGCTAAACTTTCTCATAAAAAACTATATTATATTTACTTTAATTTTAAAAAAATAACATTTTTGTAGGACACATTTTTATACATTATTTATAAAAACAAATAAGCATTCAAAAGTGGACTTCACTTCACTTTAAAAAGATTCTCATTAACTAAGTTGCAAAGTAAACACTAAACGTGAAAATGTGGAAAGTAAGAAAAACAAGAGTTAATGGGTTGAATCTTTAAACCTTAAATTATTTCAAGATTGGATATAGTTTGGATTTATATAAAAAAAATATGACAGTTAGGGATTTTCCTGGAAAAATGTGAATTCGGTTGAAGAGATTGAGGGAAGCCTCCAAGAGAGGGAGCCAAGCTCAAATGAAGAGGAAAAAATATGTGGATGCCGAGGGAAGTGAAGAGACTTCATTGAATATAAGTTTTTTGGACTTCCACGAAAGAAAAAGATTGAAAGATAAAAGTACAGATAGCGAGGAGGTACGTTGTCAAGAAAGAGAGTCTATGTGTTATAAAGGTCGTGGGTTCAAGGCTGGGTGGTATGTAATTTATTATTTGCAGTTGTTATTTATATATTATTTTAATATGAAGTTACCCTAAGAAGGGAGGAGAATGCTAGGGAGGAGTGCTAGGGAGGAGAATGCTTGGAAAACGTTCCATGAATCCTTGAATATGTTTTATTTATTTATGCTTTTGCTTGTTTAAAATAGAAGGGCAGCCTTAATGCATAAACCCAACTTTATTAAGTACTGGTTTGTAACTTCAAGTGAATATCATTAACCAACTACTATTACAACTAGAGTTTGTAAACATAAATTTTGTGCCTTGACTGCAACTAGGTTGTAAGGAGGGCGGTCTTAAATAACCGAACAATGAAAAACATTGCTTTGAGGACAATTTCTTACTTTTCCTCGGTTGTTAAAATTACTGAATTTACTTTTGTTCAGCCTAACATGTCTGCCATCGAGTAGGATGAAAGACAACTAAAATGCCCCACTTTTTTGGCGAATTTAGGATAGAAACCGGTTTAAAAAGTTTATAAAAATTGTTGTTTTGTTATTTTTTAATTTCTATATTTGATTCAGGCATTCTAGACTAAATGGTTCATTTTAAAACGACCCAGATTACCAAAATCGTCATTTAAAACCTCAAAATTGTTGTTTGAAGAAAAATTGGTATGCCATATGCCATATAGTACAGAGTTGCCAGTGAGAACCCTTGAGAGGTGTTAGGCTCTGTTGAGCGCTCTATGAGATTAAAGTCCTAGGAAACAAGAGATACCAGTGAGCACCCATAGTAGGTGTAAAGCTCTGAAGCATCTGAAAATTTTTATAAGTTAGTACAAAGTTTCGAGTGAGCACCCTTGTGAGGTGTTAAACTCTGTTGAGCGCTCTATGATATTAAATTCCTAGGAAAAGATCTATCAATGAGCACTTAGAGGAGGTGTTAGGCTCTTAAGTAGAACTAACAGAGAGCACCCATGTGAGGTGTTAGGTTCTGTAGTGATATCTTTTGTGATGTTAAGATCTCAGAGTCAAAGACATGTGGGCTTCTAGGTTCTATGTAGGAGATATGTCGGAGAGCTGTAAAAGGATGATGAGGGCTAATATCTTTATATCATATGAATACTATATATACAGGTTGAAGAGGTCTACACGTGAACTTGTGATTCCGCGAGGAGATGACCCTCATGTATATATGCATGCGAGAATTTTTGAAAGAAGATTGTAGCCAAGAAATACTTGGAACATCAATGCCATACACGAGGTGCGTGTGTGAATGATGTGTTTGGTATTTTATGCATCATGATATGATGAATGATGAAACATTGGCTATGAAGTTATGTATGATATAAATCCCCATGTCATCAAAGTGAAAAGAATATTGTTGTTATATGCATTAGTAATGTTTTTTATTCACATATGTTTCAAAAATGTGAGAAAGCTATGTTGCATTAGTTTAATATGATTATCTATGTTGAGACATAAATGCATGGATAATGTTGCCATAGATTATATATGTGTGTGTGTGTGTAACATTGACAGATGTTGCAGGTATATTCTTGATGATAAAACTAATCTTTGAAGAGTTGATGTGAAAGCAACAACAATATGTTGGAAAAGAAATTGGTATCTATATTTCTTTGATTTAAAAAAATGTGTTTCTACATATGTTTTGTACTAAACATTGGAATGCCTCGTAGTGTATGTGTAAAGAACATGTTATGAGAGACAAGAAGCCTTAAAGACATTTTGAAGCAGGAAAAGATAGAAGAAGCTTGGAAATTACAAGGGACAATGTATGTTAAAGATTAAAGCTTTCAAAGAAAATTGAAAACAAGGACGGTGTACCTTTAAGGGGTGGAAGATGTAATATCCCCTTTACAACTCCTATTCTTCAGTAAAATAAAACATAAGGTAAATGTAAAAGTGCAACTTTTCAGCGAGTAACTCAAGGATTGGTAAAAGCATTGTAAGTAATATTTAATGATCACCAATAAGACGAAATGATAACTCTAGATATGAATAATATATGGAATCCAATGAGTGTCGAAAAAAGTTAATTGTTATTATAAACTTCAATAGACTTAAACTAAACTTTCTCATCAAAAAACTATATTATAATCATCTTAATTTAAAAAAAAAATCTTTTATAAAACACATTTTTATATATTATTTATAAAACAAATAAGCATTGAAGAGTGGTATTCACTTCAAGAAGATGCTCATTACCTAAGTTAGAAAGTAAACATTTCACGTGAGAATGTGAAAAGTAAGAAAAACAATAGTTAATTGGTTGAGTCTTTAAACCTTCAAATATTTAAAGATTGGATATAGTTTGGATTTATAGAATGTGAAAAGTAAGAAAAACAATAGTCAATCGGTGGTTGAGTCTTTAAACCTTAAATTATTAAGATTGGATATAGTTTAGATTTATATAAAAAAAATGACAGCAAGGGATTTTCTGGAAAATGTGAATGAGGGCAGCCTCCAAGAGAGGAGGGATCCGAGCTCAAATAAAGAGGAAAAAAAAAGGTGGATGGCAAGGGAAAAGAAGAGACTTACACTGAATATAAGGTTTTTGGAATTCAAGGAAACAAAAAGATCGAAAGATAAAAATCCAGATAGTGAGGAGGCGCATTGTCATCTTCTTCACATTGGCAAGAAAGAGAGTCTATGTATAACGCTAGGTGGTATGTAATTTATTATTTGCAGCTGATATTTATATATTATTTTAATATGAAGTTACCCTATAAAGGAAGAAGAATGCTTGGAAAACTTTCCATGAATCCTTGAATATGTTTCATTTATTTACACTTTTGCTTCTTTAAAAAGAAGGGCAGCCTTGGTGGAGAAAGCCAACCTTATTAAGTAACTATAGCGTTAACCAAATACTCTTACAACTAGTCTGTAAACGGAAATTTTGTACTTTGACTACAATTAGGTTGTATCCTAATTGTAAGGAGGGCAGTCTGAAATAACGGACCGATGAAAAAAAAATTCTTTTGATGAAAATTTATTACTTTCCCCCAGTCGTTAAAATTACTTAATTTACTTTTGTTTCAGCCATTATCATATCTTTCATCACCTTGGTGTATGGGGAGACCTAAAAAAATTCTTTTGATGAAAAAATGGTTTGTTTTTAAGGGACCTAAATAATGAGAAGTATGTTGTTAGTTTTCTAATAACATAATGATATTGAGACTAACGTTTGATGAATGGTGATGTATGAATTGACATAAAAAAATGTATTTAAATCATTTGGATTTGTTACATATTTAGTAGTCATAATAATATGTTATTATTTATTAATAACAAAATAATTTTTAAAAAATAATATAGGTAAAATATTACTAATGTAATGTTTTTCTCTATATTATGTGTGAAAAAATATATTATGAAATTAAATATATCCAATATTATTTATTATATATGTGAGGCATATTTTATTGTTTAATACCTCTCTTTTCAATTATTCCAGTATTCATTTGTAATTAATTAAATAATATTATTTTATTAATATTATATATTTAAATAATTAATTATTATATTATAATTAATAAATAATATTACTTTACTAATACTAAATACATATATATTTTGGAGATATTTATTAATATAATGATATTTTTATAATATAATATTATGCTTTAGATGATGATAATAAGTAATAAGTAATAATAATAATAATAATAATTAATTATAGATAATTATAATATAATTAAGTATAATAATCTAATAATTTTTAATAATACTGTGTTATATTATTCTATTATAAAAAATATTAAAATTAAATTAAATTAAATAACTATCCAAAGTTAGATATAAATAAAAAAATTATTAAATAATATTTAAATAAAATATAAAAGTAAAATAATAATAATAAAACTAAGAAAAATAAATTATATTTTTGAAAACATTATTATTTAAATATAATAATATAGTATACTAATTAAATTTGTTATAAATAATAAAATAAAATTCTATATATGAGGATATTATTATTTAATTATAATGGTATAGTATGGTAATGAATTTTTTTAGATTTATGGTACATAGAGATCTTAAAAATTAAATTTAATGTTATAAAATTAATGTGTTGATAATAGATATGGGTATTAAAAATTGAAGTATTACAACACATTATAATGTTAACAAAGCTATATTTTCTAATTAATGATTGTGTCAATAAAATATTAATATTTAATAATAATATTAATAATGTTTTCACTGTATTTGTAGACTTAGTTCTTTGGTGTTGCACGACTCCCTCTGCTAGGATTTTGGCCGTCTCACCTCGGTCACCTCCAGGCTCTCCATTGGGCCTGCCTCTACTCCCCCCTCAGGATCCCTAAGGTTTAGGACTTACTATGGCTCCTCCCTCCGGCTCCCCTAGCTCTGGTGCCTCCGCCCCAATACCGCCTGCCAATTCCGTCGCATTTTCTACTACCGCTCCCTCTCCTCCAAGTGTTGTTGTCTCCTTCAGTGAGGAATTCAAACATAGCAAGATTTTCTCTGGCCTTCCTCCTTTGCTGGTTGTGGTGCAAGAAGCCCCGACTCTTTCCGATCCTGTCACCCAAGAAGTTATATATCAGGCTGAAAACTACAGAGCTCATGCTCTTGTTTGCATATTCAATGGTTTGTGGCCCCAATTAGAAGATCTTCATTTGTGGATCTCTTCTGAATGGAATCCTCTCTTAGAGGAAGAAGCTATTACATGCCCCTGTGCAAAAGGGTTTTTTGTTGTAAATTTTGACTATGTAGAAGATAAGGAACATATCTTCAGATATGGGCCTTGGTTCTGGGGAAGTCAAGTTTGTCCATGCAGCCATGGACACCTACCTTTGATGCCTCTACTGCGGTTATCTCTTTGACACCGTTTTGGGTTAGGCTTCGAAACCTTCCTTTGCATTTTTGGGGCATTACCTCTCTGCAATCCATAGGGAATGCCCTCGAAAATTTTCACAGTAGAAGTCCAGAAATAGAGACTGCCTTCACCACATATGCCCAGATTTACATCAAAATGGATTTCAGTAAATGTTTCCTAGCAAAAATCATCCTGCAAGGCAATGGTTGTTCATGGACTCAAAAATTATATTATGAGCATTTACATTTTAGATGTAGAGCATATTTTGCAAAGAATTCCCAGATAAAAATAAAGAAATTAAAGATCGGTGAAATCCCACCTGGTTGATCGGGGAAAATACTGAACATCGGTGCATTGGGAAGGACCAGGATGCTGAAGAAATACCAACTAATGAAAAAATAATGAACCATTCCAACAAATGTGGGATCTATTTCAAATTCTCTTTCTGCTCAGGAAATTGTTGAGCCCCCAAAATCGCCTACCTCTAAAACTTGGGAAGATCAAGCAGAAGAAGAAGATTCGCAAGTTTCACCTCTAGATAGTCAATCAAATTTTAAAGAACAAGAGAAATCCAAGGAATGGAAAAAAGTCTAAAAAAAATAACTCTACTCAAACCAGGTAGCTAGTGATGACACGAAGCCAGAATGGCACCTTGAAAGTGTAATCTCTGTCATTTTGTATTTCTGAATTCCTTCTTGGTTAGGAATCAAACCTTGAACTATGTGTCTTTATGCCTCTATTCAGAGGCAACAAACTTGAAATTTTTGTAGATCTTTTTATAGTGGTCATACCACTACTTTTCTAATATAATCTATAACCGTTCTTGTAAAAAAATAATAATATTAATAATATTTTTGTATATTTAATTTTATTTTAAATTACATAGTGGTTATTATATTTAATAATGATTTTATTCAATTAGTAAGGTGGTGCCACATTATAATTATAACTATATTGTGAAACTATAATTATAACTATATAGTGAAAAAAAAAATGATGGACATTTATAATTAGAAGGTGTTTGATTGACATATTATAAACTAACATAATAACATCATATGATCACAAATTCATGATGGAACCTAGCGATAATGCGGCATACTATATTGTTCATGTACCAAGTTAACATTTGTTCATTATGATTAGAATTAGAATTATGAACGTCACAATGTGACATAGACAATGTTCTTCTCTATAGTATGTTTTATGTCGCAAAACGTTGGGGGATGTGACATAAAACCCTTACAAATTGTGAGAATGCGACATAGCCTTTGTTTAATTTCGTAATGTGACAAAGACATTGGGTGATGCAAGCATTCAAATATTGTGTAGGAGGTTCAGGAAGGGTTATGACACTCACCATAACATGTTGAATGCATTTTCTATATGAATGGACCATAATGTGACATAAGCATGGATGAATGTCATATTGTTACAATCATGAAAAATGTTTTTATTGCTAGTATAGGATTATTTTGAGGACAAAATTTACATGACAATAGAAAAAGGATTCAAGGCACATTGAAAATATGAATTGTTATAATTTGATAAAACCATGAAGGAATGTCACAATCGAACTATTATCTCCCAAAATAAATTTATTTTGATAGTATAAAGAATTTGATTTATGTAATGAAAGATCTAAGGATGACTAACAAATTGAAGGTCTTTGTTTTTTATATGGTTGAAAAAATTGGAAGTTATAGCTTTCGATGGCTTAGGCAAGGCTTTTAATAAATCATTAGCCACCGAAAGGCTATGTTTCGGCAGTTAATGGTTTAACACAGGATAAAAGTAAACCACCAAAAGCGGGCCCGAGCGAGTAAAATGAAAAAAACACTTTCGGTGGCTTAGGCAAGACTGCAAATGATTCATTAGAAACTAAAAAGTGTTGCTTTTGGTAGCTTAGGGAGAAGACCAAGAAGGGTATTAACTGCTAAAAGCATACAGAAAGCGGTATTGGTAAAGGCGCTTTCGGTGGCTTAGGCGAGACTCGGGACAACTCATTAGCCACTGAAAGGTGATGCTTTCGGCAAGTTATTGAACAATTCAAAGCAGATTTTAACTGTCGAAAGCAGGTAAATAAGTGTCATGGGAAAAGCGCTTTCGGTGGCTTAGGAGAAATCTTGGGCATTTCATTATCCACCATAAGGACGGGTTTTTGGCAGTTAAAAGGGTTTTTCGGCAAGGCCTCTATTCGTCGAAACCTGGGTTTCACCGCAGTGCTAGGATAATGGTTTCGGTGGCTTAGGTGAAAGGGATATCACTTCATTAGGCACCGAAAGCCATCTTTTTGGCGGCTAGCACACAAACTTCCAAAGCCTATTAACCACCGAAAAGGTAAAATGTGGAAATGGTTAGAAAGCAGTCAAAACAAACCCCGTCAACAAGATATACAATCATTGAAGGGCATGAAAAACCACCAAAAGGACTTGAGCCTGCATAACCGCGTGTGGAAATAAGTGAAGGAGGTCATTATAGAACTGATAAAGGACTGATAGGATTGGAAACCCTCATTTTTCTTCCACCTCTCCAAAAGAACAGCAGTAAGCTCACCGAGTGCCCAGGCTGATTTGTAATATGATTTTTGGGCAAAGGAAATCGAGAAGATCAATTGCTTCCATCACCTTATGACCTCAACATCCATCATGACAGTAAAAACCCTCATAATAAGTGCCAAAAAATCAAGCACATTTCACTTTCGATCTTAGCCTTCCTCTCCACCAGGAAAACCATCTTTGAGAAAGCAGCCTGCTAACACACTGTCATACAGAGCTTAGAATTATTTTTGTAGGTACCCAGGAGTGGCATTCATCAATATGAAGAAGGGAGGACCTACTCTCAGGTAGGAGTTGGGAGATATCATCTATTTGGAAGCATATCCAAGGGTCTGTAAACTCTTCTAAGATGCTGGCTACTACAGGTTTTGTGAGAAGATACAAGGTTTCCATTAGCAGGTGGCTGACGCATTTGCTATCTCATTTGATGGTTCAAAGGTAGTCATAGGTGTTATAGCTCAAAATGACACATCTCTTCTTGTGACCACCTTCCCATGATTCCATCGCATGTCGACACTTCCATGACGACACTTCATTAAAGTCACTGAAAAAACACCTAACTTGGAGGACCCATACCTTGAGTTTTGTAACTCCATTTGACCTCATATCTGCACCGTTGGAAAGATATTTCTGTTAGCTAAAAATTTGCAGAAGACACCAAAGTCTGAAAATGCCTAGAAATACCGTAAAAATGAGTTTTTTTGTGTGTATGTGACTTTCCTTAAGGCAAACCCGCGTATGTACGCGAGTTTCTATATATAATAGTCGCATATGCCTTATGTATACGTCTTTCTGTATTGGAAACCCATGTATGCCTCCTCGTGTACGCGACTGTTTCTTCTGTAACCCGCGTACGCCTCCTGAAAATGTTTAAAAAAACGTCTTTTGAAATTCGGGTAGTTTGGGTAGTTATGCAACTGACTCCTTCAGTTGTAACTACTTTGTCTTCACCCCTAACTCTTCCTGAAGCATATAAATAGAGGTAGGGAGGTCCATGAGAGGGGACTTAAATCTTTTCATTGCTATGCTGAAGGATTTGGAGCTCTCTTTGCCCACACCTTTGCCCTAGAAGCATTCTCCTTGTGTTGCAGAGCTTGGAGGCTGAGTTCCTTGGAGAAGAGAAGTAGCAGAACCAGATCAAGGTCTCGTGAGGTGCCGAACTTGAAGAGAAGGTATACTTGTACTTGTTTTCAAGATTAATAAATATGTGATGCTCTTCTTCTTCCCAAATCATTATTCAATTTGTGGTTGAATCTTTGTTTATGATCAGATTTTGATGTTAATTAGATTATTATTTTAGGTTTATTTGATTATCATTGCTTTATATGTGGTCATATTGGTTTTAGGAAGGTATAATTCATTTTGCAGGTCTCTTGGAGCAAGAGGAGCAAGAGGAGCAAGAAGAGGATTAAAGGGCTGCTTGGATCAACCTTCGTTTGGCTAAGGTATGAACCATTCTAATCTCTGAAACTTGCTTGTATTTACTTGCATAACCATTTGCATCCACCTTTCAACCTCGGTATGTTGATGGCCTCTTAAACCCTAGCCATAAGAAACTTTCCTTTGCAACAGAATTGGCGACTCCGCTAGGGAGAGCCTTGTCTATTTGGGGTTTCTCTGTCTTTCTTTCAATCTTTTGCATTGTTTCGTGTCCTTCTTGCCACTTAGGAACACTTTATAAGTCTGATAGAACACCTCCCCTACCTTCCTAAGGCATTGTTTGACCTTTTTGGGGATTTTGTCCACCCATACACAGCTTGCAAACTGAACAGTCGCGTGTCTGGTTTGGTACATGCTACTGTCTATACTGTCAACCCGCGTATGATACACAACTTGTCAGTAATACAACCTGCATGTGATTGTAAATGCGACTTGCTGTATTGTCAACCCGCGTATGACTCGTGACCTGTTAGTAGTGAAACTCGCGTATGCCCCTTTAAACAGTGTTTTTTCCTCTTTTTTCGTTTTTCTTCTGTTTGAAGGTTGTTAGGTAGGTCTTTTGGTGTCCTCTACAGGTGCATGACTCTATGGAGTTAGTGTCATCCTTTTTGGTTGTTCTTTATCTATGTGGTAATCCTTTTTATAGCATTAGGGTTTCTCTTTGCTCATTCCCCCTACCCCCTTTGCTTTGTTTGTCTTTTGGCTTATGTTTCTGGTCAGCTTATGTCAATGATCTTTGTCTGAGTTCAAAAGCTTGTTGGTGTTTGTTTCCTTCTTCTTTTGTTGGTTAACTTCACCATGCCAAAGTACTTGACTTGTTTTTTATGCAAGCCTTCCCTCCAAGTAGGGTTTATGTTGAATTTAGTTCATTCGAGAGTTTGTTTGGTGGTTGTATAGCAGAGTTCCTTTTGCTTTGTTCTTGTCATATGCATGTTTTTAGTTTGTAGGTAGTTTTTATTTTGCATTTATAAAAGAAAAATAAAAAGAACATATACATGTTTTTGCTGCCTTCCCCCACACCTCCTTCTTTGGCTTGACCTTGTTGGACAAGGTACTGAACAACCTCTGTTTGTAGGTTTAGATTGATACTCAGGACTTCTTGACCTTTGTTTATATTAGTCTTATTTGCTCAGTCTCTTCATTCCAATGTTTTTGGCTTGTTTACCATTGTGAGCCTTCCTTTCAAGAGAGGTTGATATCCAACTTTAGGGAAACCTAGGGTTTGTTTTTGGGGTGTAGAGTAGTTGTCTATTTGCTTTGCTTACATTACTTGCTTGCATTAATTGATAGGTTGTTTTTTCTTTTGCATTTATAAAAGAAAAAGACAAAAACACATGTTTGCTTTATATGCATGTAGATTAGTTTTTTAGTCTAGATTGCATGGCATATCATTGTTTTTGAAAACATAAAAAGAATTTGTTCTTTTGTGGCTTTCAAGTTTCTATTTGAAAAAGAAAGAGGATAGTTTTTTCTTTTTGCATTTCATTTCTCTTGGCTTAGTCATTTTGTTTCAACTTTGAGTCAAAACACCACATAAGTTTCACGCCATTTACCCTTTTACTAAAAACAACCCTTAAAATAAATGATATAATTTAAAAATTACTAGTAAGTTTAATTTTATAGGGTCATACACCAACTAGCTCAGGCTAGACTTGTGGATTAGGGAGTTCAAACTCCCCACAAGTGTTAAAATTTCAGACGTAGTTGGCCAATCACTAGGTAAACCCTTTTCTACATTGATTGTATTTGGGAAGCTCCTCTCAAACGGGAGTTAAGCACGAGGCTGCGTGGAGACTTGGACTGAGGAGATAACCCTCCGATTCCTTGTCAAAATGTAAACCAGGGTTTTTACACATTTGGGGATTCTGTCTTAGACAGGGTTTCGGGCTTTGCTACCCTGCCCATGCGTACGAATCAGGCTTGCGGCTGTCCCCCCAGACTGTCAATATAGTTCGGGTAGCCTTTAGTCTCTTTGACATCTAGGGTTCATACACAGGTACACCAGAAGGCTATTTCTAGTTGACCTTGGACGGGCTTGGAAGGTAACCCCGGTAGAAGGTGTGGGAGGGCGGTGGGTGATTCCTCCACTTGTGCCTAAGAACATCTATAGGGACGCCAAGTAACTATCTCTCAACTTTCTTTTGGAAAGCATATCTTATACCTGGTTGTCTGTTTGGCTTTAGGAGTTTTAGTGAGTGCTCTGTGGTTTGTCTGTACTTAGTGTGCCTTTAGGTGTGGGCTTTGTAATTTTGGTTTCTTATCAACCTCAGACTTTGTCTCCTAGTTTGAAACGATGGCTAGCACCCCTTTGAACACCAACTAAGAGATCCCCATGCTGGGAACTCCTTGTACTATTCCTCTCATAGGGAATGTTGGTGTTCCCTTGATGGCCACCCTGAATCTACCTAGATTCACCCTAGGGATACCGGTGTGGTTGTTTTCCACTCCAACCATCCTGAATGCTCCTAATGCTTCTCAAGTAAGCTCCTTATATCAAGGGCATCAAAACACTACTTCCCCTTCACTTGTAGTTGATTCTCCTCCTCCTTCTACCTCATGCGGTGAAAGTACTGATACTAGTAACCGACAGTCTAAAAGGAGTAAAAGAAGGACGAATAGGAAGAAGGCACATAAGCAAGGGGGCACCCATTCAATGTCTGATGTTCAATTTGAACCTCTCCATCCAACCTCTACAAGTCATGTTGGATCCATCCACCCAGCCTTTGTGGTTCATGTTGGGGGCACACACTCAACTGCTGCAAAGCATGTTGATCCTAACCACTCATCCTCTGTTGTTCATGTTGGTGGTGCCCGTCCAACCTCTGCAAGTCATGCTGGACCCAGTCTCTCAGCCTCTGCAAGTCATGCTGGGGGAAGTCTCTTAGCCTCTGCAAGTCATGCTAGGGGCAGTCTCTCAGCCTCTATGGTTCATGCTGAAGACAATCCATCAGCCACTGCGAGTCATGTTGGCACTGTTGAAAAGACTAACCGTTCAAAACACAAGCCCAAGTTTCCTTGTAAGCTTTGTGAGGGAGACCACCTTACTTATAAATTCCCTTCTCTCATGGAGGTGCGAAGAGTTTGGTTTCATGGTCATCCCATTTTTTAACATCCTGAAGTCTCTCAACAACCAGCCTCTCTTAGTCAAGTTGGACCCAGTCACCCAGCCTCTGGTGTTCATGCTGGGGGAAAAATATCAACCTCTGTAGATCATGTTGAGAAAAAAAAGTCAGCCACTGCTAGTCATGTTGACACCATTGATAAAATTGGTCGTTCAAAGTGCAAACTTAAGTTCCCTTGTAAGCTATGCAAGGGAGATCATCTTACTCACTAGTGCCTTACTATCGCAGAGGTGCGAAGAGTGTGGTCCGAGACTTAAGAATTTCCTTCTCCTGAACAACCTATAGTTTCTCAACAACCTACTCAACCTTTGGTTGATTAAGTGGTCGAACCAATCTCAGTTTTGGTCGATCCCACTCTTCTTTTAGAGAGTGATCCTGATGTGATTGAACCAATTTCACCTTGGTCAGTCCCACTCTCCCTTCAAAGAGTGACTTTCACGAAGCAGTTGAATCGATTCCATTATCGATCAATCCCACTCTTCCTTTGGAGAGTGAAGTGTCTACAAGTCACATTTTCTTCACTGCTAGTTCAGAACTTATTGAACAAGGGGGCATTGAACTCGCTTTGGATCAACCCCCACCAAGCTCTCGGATTGCTTCCTTTGATTGGGATAGCCTAGTTGAGCAGTGCCTTCCTTCTGATGCACCTTTCCAGATAAAGGTCAAAGTTGAATCATACACGATTGCTCATTGTATTGTTGATGAAGAAGCCTCAGTTAGTATTTTTTCTACTCGTGCTTGGTGAGGCATGGGATCTCCCAGCCTTTTGTTGACTACTAATCAGTTACTGGAGTTTGATAGAAGAACTTGTATAGCCTTAGGAATTCTTGCTCAAACACCTGTTACTTTGGGTGGGAAGACCGTCTCAGTTGACGTCATGGTGATAGAAGACCCCTTGGACTTTAATATGCTCCTTGGACGTGATTAAGTCTATGCCATCCAAGCTATGGTGTCAACATTTTTTCGTGTGATGTACTTTAATCATGGCGAAGAAATTGTCACTATCGATCAGTTGGATTTTCTTGATCCATCTCCTGACCCAACTAGAGACCAGGTCTTTCCTTTATTGATTCCCAGTGTTTCTATAGACACTACCCCACCACAGGTGAACTATGTGGCCTTTTGTCCTCTGCATTCAATTGCTGCTGAGAAGCAGCCTCTGTTTTCATGCTTACCTTCTTGGGACTTGGTCCCAGCAGTTGACCAGGTGAGTCATCCTATATAGACCGTGGGGCCTAATCTCCACTCTGTCAATCCATTTGAAAGTTTATACATGTGTCCTATCTTATATGATCTCCTTCCTTTGGATGAAGTCTTCCTAGAGTCTTTGATACAGTCTGACCTTCTTTTGGAGGTTGGTTCAGTTGTGACTAAGTCTAACCTTGATTTGCCTAGTAAGCCTGACCTTTCTTCTTATGTTGGTCTTGTTGAGTCTTTTGACTCTTCCTTTGAATATCAAGTTAGTGATCTTGATGAGTTTGATTTTTCTTATGAATTTTTCAACTCCTATGATACTGAGTTTGTTCCTGTAGACTCTATATCCCTTGCTGATTTTTGCTCTCCTTCTGAGGTTGATCTTATTGATTATAAACCCTTGAGCCTTGGTTCTATAGAATCTTCTTCAGTTGATTCTACCTTGACTTTAAATTTTGTAGAAGATAGCAAAGTCACATGTGTTTGTGCCAAAGTGACCTGCATCGGATCATTTCTTCTGAATATGATCTTGATGTTGTTGTTTCTTGAAAACATGATTTGTAGTTCGATTCACAATTGTTTACTGACCTTGCCTTATTGTTCAAGTTGTAACTGCATTTGCAAGTCCCTTGCTCGCACTTATGAGCTTGATGTCAGCTTCCACGCTTTTAGCTCGTTGTATAAGCCCTCATCTTTATTCTCATCGTTGCTAAGCCTTGTATCATTTTGCCTTTGCAACTTAACACCTTTTACCCTAAGGAGACGTTCCCCAAGTGTCCTTATCTTGCTCACTTTCCTTGCATTATGCATATTTCTATTCCTTGTGCTTGGAACTAGTTTCACCTGCCTATGACACTCATCTCCTCTCATTTAGAGCATTCTTTCTGCTCTCCTTCGAGCTCATTAAAAACAGTAAGGAGGCCGCGAGTTGACTTTTCCGGACTCGTTAAAACTTCACGGGAAATATATTGAGTTTCTTTAGGCCCAGGTCTGACTCCTCAAAATATACTTGACTTCCGAGTAAACTTGTCCATTCAGGCTCGTTAAGAATATGTGAATGGGCATCCACATTGGTGGTAGGTTATCTCTTTCTCGGACCGTGTGGAATAATACGAGAAAGGAACACTCTCTTTTCTTCGGGATTGAGAAGAGTATTCTCAGGCATAGGTTTATCGTTTTTCCAGACCTGAGGGACTAAAATTACAGAAAAGGAACTCCTGGTATGAGCTTAGTTTTCTCTTTTTCGTGCTCTGGACCTAAACATGAAAAATATTCCGAGTGTACTTTGTGTCTTTGTCATGCTTGTTAAAAACTTAAGAACAAAACATTGAGTTTATTGTTGTAAGCCCCATTTCTTGTAATCAAATGGATCTTTCTGAGTGATCTTGCCTTCCTTCACACTCGTAAAACTCAGCCTATATGCTACTTTTGAAGGAGCATTGGGTAGGTGGTAATTTAACCTTTTTCGGACCTTCCTGACTAAATACGAAAAAGGTGTGCCTTACTTCTTCGGAAGCTAAGAGAGTTCTTCTGTGGTTTGTTTTATACTTTTTCGGCCTCAAGAGACTAAATTAGATGAAAAAGGAACCCCTTGGAGTCTTCTTTGGAGTTTTTAGACTCTCTAAACTATGAAAACACCATCGAGCATGTACTAGTTCGGGCTCATAAAATCCATGAATCAGTGCTTTATCAAGCATTCTTCTTTATTTTCTTCGAGCTTGCCAAAAATGAAGATGGTCCCGAGTTTTCTTTCTTGGACTCATTAAACCTTTACAAGAAAGAGGGGAAGGGAAGTTCATTCACATGTTTTTTACATCATGGCAGCAAGTCTTGTTTCCTTGAACAAAGCACCAGTTTTGAGTCTATCAACAGTTGGGCCCTAGAATTTTGACCTTATCCTGATTCAGAGTTTCTTACTCCTCCGGTTGGTTTATTTTCCAATTATATGGGGAATCTATAAATGTATCCTACATTGCAGATTTGTGTCATTGGTCCTTTTTGCGTCAAAAGCTGCCTAAGTCACTTTTTGTGTCATGCTCACTATTCAAGGATTAAACCTTTATCGACCATTCTACAGTTTCCTTGACCTTTTGTGTCGGCCATTCCCTGGTATCAGTTCATTACATCATGTCTTCAACGGTCCTTGTCATGAAATTCAGTTCCAATTCCATATCCAATTAGTCTTTGACTTACCTCGTGTTGGATGATGAGGGATGCCTTAATGCCTTCCTTCCAACGGATCTCTTCCTATCGACTACAACACATCTTGCTCTGGGAATGAAATTTAGAGTTTATGACAGTACCTTGGGGATTGTTGTCATCAGTGGCAATATCCCTCGCTATTGGGTAGTGGGAATACCTTAATGTCTCATACTCGATGGATTCTTCAAGTGTTCTACTTCAAGTCCTTGTAATCACACTTGTTAGAATGTACTAGGTACCTTGGGGACCATTTTCATTAATGGTGGTTTCCCTCGCGTTTGTTAACGGTTCTCATTATTGACCAGTAATCAAACGGTTTCCTCGATGTTCGACTTCAGCTCCTTTATTTGCATGGTTAGGATTCGTAATTTTTGGGCGGTTAGGATTGAAGACCTTGGGCCGACAGTAGCATCGTTATTTTGCTATTGCCCAAGTTGTGCAAGACCTTGTTACATTTTATATGACATTTTGCTGAGACATAGATCCAGCTTGTATTTTTGTTGCTATGATCGATTGTTGAGCATGGATCCACCTTGTTCATTTGTGGCCATGATTCCTTTAGATTTGATATGGCACCTTTTTGCATACTGAGTGACCATGATAGTTTCATCAGTTATACATATGTTGGATCTGCTTGTATCTTTATGGCGATGTTTTGTATATGGACATGTATGTCCTAGAGATTAGTTTTTGCTGACATTTATCTCTCTTACAGGTACCTTCATTCGAGCCTTTTGATCTTGGATTCTCTGCTCTCTCCATACTCAGTTGTTTCCTTTATAATGTATTTCGGCTATCATCTTCCCCTCTAACCTCATACATTAGGGGGCATCTGTTATAGCTCAAAATGACACATGTCTTCCTATGACCACTTTCCCATGATACCGTCGCATGTCGACACTTCATGAAAGTCACTGAAAAAACACCTAACTTGGAGGACCCATATCTTGAGTTTTGTAACTCCATTTGACCTTGTCTCTACACCATTGGAAATATATTTATTTTAACTAAAACTTCGCAGAAGACACTAAAGTATGAAAATTCCCAGAAATACCCTAAAAATGAGTTTTTTTGTGTGTACGCGACTTTCCTTAAGGCAAACCCACGTACGTACGCGACTTGCTCTATATTATACCCGCATACGTACATGAGTTGTAACTACTTTGTATTCACCCCTAACTCTTCCTGAAGTATATAAATAGAGGTAGGGAGGTCCATGAGAGGTGACTTGAATCTTTGCATTGTTATGCTGGAGGATTTGGAGCTCTCTTTGCCCACACCTTTCCCCTAGAAGCATTCTCCTTGTGTTGCACAACTTGGAGGCTGAGTTCCTTGGAGAAGAGAAGCAGCATAACTAGATCAAGTTTTCGTGAGGTGCTGAACTTGAAGAGAAGGTATACTTGTACTTGTTTTCAAGATTAATAAATATGTGATGTTCTTCTTCTTCCCAGATCATTGTTCAATTTGTGGTTGAATCTTTGTTTATGATCAAATTTTGATGTTAATTAGATTATTATTTCAGGTTTATTTGGTTATCATTGCTTTATATGTGGTAATATTGGTTTGAGGAAGGTATAATTCCTTTTGCAGGTCTCTTGGAGCAAGAGGAGCAAGAAGAGGATTGAAGGGCTGCTTGGATCAAGCTTCATTTGGCTAAGGTATGAACCTTTCTAATCTCTGAAACTTGCTTGTATTTACTTGCAGAACCATTTGCATCCACCTTTCAACCCCAGTATGTTGATGGCCTCTTAAACCCTAGCCATAGGAAACTTTCCTTTACAACAATAGACAAAGAGGAATTTCACATAGATGAAACCCTAATCATTGAGGTGACTGAACTCGGCATAGGAGAAAAATGATTCAAAACCACCATACCAAAAGATGTAGAGTTCAAATATTACCGAAAGCCTGAGCATAGAGGAGTGGTGTGGAAGAAGAGTGTGCCATCATCCTGGTTGGAAGAGAGGTGACAACAACTGTTGAAGGCCATTGTGGTCTACCTAACATGTGAAGGAAGATATAACAGAGCCATGATCTACCATTTCAAGTCAATGAACCACTTCACAAGTAAAAGCCCACTAAATTTTCCCTTTTACTTATACAGAAGTTTGGGAAAGATGGCACACCAAGTGAAAGCCCAGCCAACCAAGATTGCTGGTAGACTGTCTTACCATGGCCTTATCCAATTGTTGATCCAAGAGTTTTTGAAAAGTAGGAATATGGCATAGCCTTATTTCTTGTTTTGGAATGGATTTGAGATAGGCCTTCAGGCAGAAGATAAGGGGAAATCTCCTGCCAAAAAGTCTAGCACACCAAGGAGTGGGAGAAGAAAGAGGAGAGCTATATCCCCAGCAGCAACAGAAAAACCTCCCTCCTCTTCCAAAGCCAAGAAGGTAAAAAGGAACTTGGACTTCAGTGAGAAGGGCTAGGAAGCTGAAACACACAATGAGAATATTTTGAATCTACCCTACTCAGATTCTGAAGAGGAGCAAGAGAAAGGTGCAGAACTAGCTCTGCAAATTGTACCAGTGGATGAAGAACTACCATCCCCCACACCAAAGGAGCAAGAGGAACCAACAAAGAAGGCTTCCTCCAGCAAGCCAAAAACTCAATAGATAAATCAATTACTGAGGCAAATTTATGAGATGGAGATTTTGGAAAGGGAAATAAAGAAAAATAATGCTGCACTGACCAGTAGAAACAAGCTATTACAAAATTCTTACCTAGAGCAGAGAGAAAGATATATTTTCTTAAAGAGAATAAATACAAGGTACCTAAAAGACAATACTATATTGTACAAGATGATTAGGTTCCAAAGACTGCAGCAGAAGGAGGCTAAGGAAAACCCTAGCAGCCACCCCACGTTGGAAACCCTAGCTGAAGCTGCAGTTAGCCTTCAGCCTCCAGAGACTAGCCAGGTTGCTGTTAACCCTCCCAACATAGAGCCTACTGAAGAAGAAAGCTGAGAATATAGACCTAAATGAACATTTTTAGAAGAAACTTGATAATTTTTGGAAAACATGGATTTCAGTGGCTTAGGCGGATGCTGGGGCAGTTCATTAGCCACCAAAAGCGCTGCTTTCGGTAGCTAATGGTTTCGATAGTCAAGCCTCTTAACCACTGAAAGTATACAAAGGATTAAAATTAAATTTTGGTTCACAGGACCAGTTTTGGGTGAATATAGATGGCTCAGGGACAAACTTTGAAGATGAAAGACGCAGAAGAAAGCATCAAGAAAGGTCTGTTTCAGTTTTACTATGACATAACAGTGGAAAAGGTCACCAACACCTAGCTGTCAAAAGAAAATAGTGACTTAACCAACAGAGGGCCAGTAGCAGTGATTTCCATTAGTTACCTCAGTTATCTGAAGGTTCATACAATGAACTAATTCTTCAGTTAGTTATATAAGTAGTTAATTAGGGGTTTTTAACCTAATTTGCAAAAAACTATTATTTTGTTTATTTTTCGTAAAAACTAGATCCAAGTTTTCAGGATCTCTATATTTTGTAAAGGTTATAAAGCCTAAGACTTATTTAATGGAAAAAAGTTCGACTTCGGGGACTTGTAGACCATACTATTGTCAGCTTCTCATTTTGCTCATGATTTAATATAAGCTCTTTTGTTATCATTTGTTCATCTTCCACGTTTGTATTTTCTGTGCTTATGCTTGAATGTGTCTTGAGGTTAAATTCAAGTTAATTAATGATTGATAGCTATCACCCTATTGGAATATTGATGTGATTTAAATTATAAGTACCATCCTTATCATGATTTAGCCATTTATATGCATCTGTTTTGTGTGTATCTGCCAGCCTGATGAGTTCTCCATCCTTACACCTTATTGTCAACCTCTAAACAGTGGTAACTAAAAGCCTTTTACATGATTGAGTTTCATGCATGTCTTGAGAGTAGAAGGTCATATAGGTCACCTGACTTGATCCATATTAGAAATCCCTAAAAATATTTAAGTTACTGGGAATCCTCGAGCTACAACCTAGAGGAGTTTCCTTGAGTGATAACAAATTGGCACCATTGCCGGGGAGAGAAGACTAAAGCTCGGCTTTCCTAGGAGATGACATAGACCTTTGCTTTGATGATAGACAAATTTTGGGAATTATTATGGTTGTAAATCATCTTTCTGGTGACTCCATTGAAATAAGGTTGATTCAAGAAGACCAAGTACCAGAGCAAACCCTCAGGGACCACCAGCAACACCGGTTTTAGATCCAAAAGAGATTATGAGAAGAGCTAGGGCTTCACTAAGGCAGACCCGCAGTGCTGCAAAGGAAGCTACATCAAGTATTTCAAGAAATATTTCTATTATTATTTCTTATGCTGAAACACTTAATTCTCAGGAATTTATAAATACATCAGAAAATTCTAGGGTTTAGACATCTTCAAGCATTGTTGCTTGTGAAGATCCAATCCCTCGTGACTCTACTGGGATAAGTTTACCACCACCACCTTCTCAATTACTAGCTATATCAGTACTACCTTCCTCCACCCTTCCCATACCCATTTCCAATATGGCTACCCCTCAATTGACTAAAATGGAAAGGATTCTAGTAGCTAGGTATGCTCCCCCTAAATTTCTTAATCCCCTCTTGGCCATGCCCACTAGAGCTTACCTCAAGTACATGCCTAAGTTCATAGGAGAAGGAGATTTCACAGCTGAAGAACATCTAAAGGCATTTTACAGTTATGCTGAGAACATTAACATAAAACAAGAAGATGTATGGACTAGGGTTTTTGTGCAAAGCCTAGATGGTCAAGATAAGAAATGGCTTAAAGAACTGCCTACTGGGTCAGTGGCAGGCATTGAAGCCCTAGATGACATATTTCTAAAACATTGGGGAGAGAGGAGAGACCACCTCTATTATATAACAGAGTTCAACAACTTGAAAAGAGAAAATGGGGATTTTGTCTCCAACTTCACCAATAGGTTCAACAATATGTACAACAAGATCCCCACTGAAATCAAGCCCACTAATACCTCAGCTAGGATAACTTATGCAAATGCTTTTGAATCTGATTTTTTCCTACTTCTCAAGGAAAGGAGGTCTTCCTCCTTATCACTCATGTAGGATGTTGCCCTAGAGGTAGAATCAAACATTATGGCATCTCAGAAGGTCAAAGGAAAGATAGACAAGAAGAAGCAGCCAGCAGACCCTATTGGGGCTTCTTCATCGAAGAACAAGATTGAAAAAATGACCAAACTGTTAGATAGCCTAACTGCTGAAATGTCTAAGATGAAGGACCAAGGACATATACCTGTGAGGGGTAAAGGGCCAAGTGATTTTGCTCCCCGAAACCCTAATTTTGTCCCTTATAGAAGAGGAAACCCCCTAGTTCAGATTCTCAGAAGGGAAAGGAATCAAGGGAAAGATCAAAGAATAACAGCTCCATTTCAAAATGATATATTAGAAGAAGAGCCAGAATTCGTTGAAGAAGAAGGAGAAGATGAAGACAACATCCATTGCATGGAGGATGAGGTAGACTATTATTTTCTGACACGGGTAGAATATGAGGAAGCCCTAATTGATGAGAATATCAGTGAAGGAGATGTATATCATGCTAATGGTCAAGTAGGGTACAATTTGAGGTCCAGGATAGTTGCTCCTCTTAAAAAGAATGCTATACCTGTCAAACAAGCTGCTGCACCAGGTAAAAAGGATCATGTTTTACCAAAGAAAATGGTTGTCATTCCAAAACCATTGCAAAAACCAGCACCTTCATGAAGTCCTGACCATGTCCAACTCAAAGATCCAGTAGATGAGGTAAGGTTTCCTGATAGGATACATTCTTCTTTCAACCTTGAGTCAGAGATTCAGAAATTGAGGATCCCTTTCCCATTAATTGAGCTAATGAAAAATGATGCGTTCAAGTCTACTGAATTCTCTTCAGCAAAAGGTTCATATTGATACTGAATTTGTAAATCTACAAGATGAAAAACCTATTGTAACCCTAGGCCCCATGATCAAAGACCTAAAGGACTCATGCCCACCTTTCTATATATCCTTGAATATCCATGATAAAGTCCTTCATAACTGTCTGCTGGATTCAGGAGCTTCTCATAACCTAATGCGAAAGGCTATGATGGATGAGCTTGGTCAGCATCACAAAGCCCTACCATGATTTATTATCCTTTCACTCTAGAAAGGTCAAGTGCTTGGGCCTCATCAAAGACCTTGTTGTGAACCTAACTCAGCTACCTTCAAAAAGCATCATGATGGACATTGTAATGGTTGATATCCCTCCAATATTTGGTCTCTTGCTGTCTCGATCATGGAGCAAAAGGCTAGATGGTACCCTTTAGATGGATCTTACATATGCCACCATCCCAATGTTTGAAGGGGAGAACAAGAGGCTTTACAAGGAAAATTAGCTAGCCTACATCATAAGCAATGAGAGCAATTTAGTGAATCACCCCATCTATGCAGTGGACACTAATTTTGGGTCATGCATTCTGCAAATAGATGATTCTCATCAAACATCATTCCACATTAGAGGAAATTTGAGGTCTAAAATGGGCCTCCTAAGGAAAATAATAAAATAATCATTAAAATAATAAAATAATAGTTAAAATAATAAAATAATAGTTAAAATAATAAAATAATAGTTATTAATTTTGGAGGAAGATTGAAAAAAACTACTTTTGTGTTCATATTTTTGACATATCTCCCTGTGTTTTTACTCAAATTCTAAGTGGGAGAGCTCATTGGATGCGGAATTCAATTTCGTATCCAATGAGTACCCACGCTACATACTTTTGATGGACCCTGCTACCTCAAAAACAAGAAATACCTAAAAAAAAACATGATGATGACATCATCATCATGTTTTTTTAGGTATTTCTTATTTTTGGGGTAGCATGGTACGTCAAAAGTATGTAGTGTGAGTACTCATTCAATGTAGAATTTAATTCCACATCCAACGAGCTCTCCTTCTTGAAATTTGAGTAAAAATGCAAGGAGATATGTCGAAAATATGAACAAAAAAAGTAGTTTTCTTTTATGACAAATATGTAAATTCAACCATTATGGTTGACTCATTTTATCGAAATTCTATTGGTTCTTGAATTCCAACCCACAAAATTTATTGTTGGCGCGTTTTCTTATAAGGCCCATTTTAGACCCCAAATTTCCTCTAATGGCTCACTAAGCCCACCTATCAGCAGCCCGAATAAGTGACCACAACAGTCTGGAACATGTATTTTGATTGAGCTAGCACTCAAAGCTTAGTAGGTGCAGGTGTAGTATTGATCTCCCCATCCAAGGAAAACATTCATCTGTCTTATAAGCTTGATTTTAAAACCACTAACAATATAGCAGAATATGAATCCTTGCTGCTAGGAGTTAAAGCTGCCAAGGAGATGGGGATCATGTGCATGAGGATTTTTGAAGATGCAGACCTTATTATACAGTAGGTCAACAACACTTTTAAGACAAAGAGTGTCAGATTAAAGGCCTCCAGGGATGAGGTATGAAAACTTAGAGACTCCTTTATCTTTTTTGAATTGTCATATATACCTAGGGCTTTGAATCACCTAGCTGATTCCCTGGCTGTCTCTGCTACTCTGTTTGTTCCTCCTTTACCTCCTAAGCTCAATTATGATGTTCAGGTTAAGTACAGACCTTCCCTACCAGATAATGTCAAATTTTGGAAGGTGTTTGAGAATTATGATGATCTTAGCAAATTCCTTCAACTAGTAGATTAATTCTTTGATATACATATAGATCAGGAAAACCTAAACATGGAGGAATCCAAACAACTCAAGTTGAAAGATAAAGTGGCTGATCAGAACATTGTCCAATTACCTAACAACTATATACCTCGACGTCTAGTTCCTCTGGAAGAGTTGTTTGATCTTAATGACATCCCTTACAAGCCTGCCAAAAAGGAGCGAGACTGTGCTGTCCAAAAGCAAAACATAGGTAGCCAAATCCATACAAAACTGATAAATTTGTCCACTAAGTTGACTACTGATTAGAGGTCAAAATTTTGCATCCTAATAAAAGAGTTTGCTAATGTATTTGCTTGGGAGTACAGTGACCTGAAAAACTATGACACCAATATCATCCAACACAGGATTCCTTTGGAGAAGGACACCATCCCTTTCAAGCAGAAGCTGAGATCCATCAATCCTCTCCTATTACCAGTAATTGAAAAAGAAATCCATAAGCTCCTCAAAGACAAAATCATAATCCCCCTTAGGTATTCCAAGTGGATTGCAAACCTAGTGGTGGTAAGGAAGAAGAATGGTGAAATCAGGTTGTGTGTGGATTTTAGAAACCTGAACAAATGTTCCAAAAAAGACAACTATCCAATGCCCAAGATGGAACACCTATTGCAGAAAGTCTCAGGGGCTAGTGTCATGTCATTCCTGGATGGCTTCTATGGATACAACCAAGTTGTTGTGCACCTTGATGACCAAAAGAAGACGGCCTTTACCACCCCTTGGGGCACTTTCATGTATGCTAAAATGACATTTGGGCTGATGAATGTTGGGGCTACTTTTCAGAGAGCCATGGACCTAGCTTTTGTAGGGTTGAAAGATAAATTTGTGCTCATATACTTGGATGACCTAACGTTTTACTCTCACAGCCATCATGACCATTTGCAGTTTTTGACGAAGATATTTCTGAAGTGCAGAAGTTATGGGATATCACTCAATCCTAAGAAGTCGCAGTTTGCACTCAGTGAAGGGAAACTCCTAGGTCACATAGTCTCAACTAAAGGTGTAAAGATTGATCCGGTAAGGGTGGAAGCAATCCAGAATCTATCCATACTGAGGTCAAAAAGGGACATTTAGTCCTTTTTAGGTAAGATAAACTTTGTCATGAGGTTCATCCCTAATTTATTCAATCTGGTGAAGCACATAACAGTCATGGTGAAAAAGGATGCAGAAATAAAATGGACTAACCAGGAAAGAAGCTCTTTCGAAGACATCAAGAAGGCTATCATGGAGGCCCCAACCTTGATTAGTCCTAACTATAACAAGAGTTTTTACATCTTCTCTTTTGCATCCTATGACACAGTGGCAGTTGTGCTGTTACAAAAGGATAATGAGGGTCTTGATCATCCAATTGCATTCTTCAACAAAACCTTGAGAGATGCTGAGTTGAAGTATGATCCAATTGAGAAACAGGCTTATGCTTTCATAATGTCATTGAAGACTTTCAGAATTTACATTCTCCATGCAAAAGTCCTTACATACGTCCCTTCAGCTGCTGTGAAGGATGTTTGACTCAACCTGACATTAATGGGAAGAGAGCTAAGTGGATTGCTAAGCTCATTGAGTTTGATATAGAGGTGAAACCCACTAAGCTAGTAAAGGGATTAGGTCTAGCCAAAATCATGGCTAAAGAAAACTGTGAACTAATGGGGATAAACTTCACCCGTGTCAAATAAAAAAAAGTGCATACTGTGGTAGCAACAGAAGTAGATCAAGATTAGAATGACATTCCACCAATAGCTGAAAACCTGTCTTCATGTGAGTGGTACTCAGGTATTATTCATTTTTTGCAGAAATTAGAAGTTCCTCCTGATCTCACTCCTAATCAAGCACGAGCTCTTAAATTAAAATATGTTAAGTTTTGCATAATTGACAAACTGTTGTACTGGAAAGATCATCTTGGAATCTTATTGAGATGTCTAGATAAATAAGAATCAGATCAGGTCATGCATCACTTTCATTCCAGCACATGTGGGAGCCACCATTATTGGAAAACCACAGCCCACAAGATCCTAAGAGCAAGATACTATTGGCTAGTCCTTTTTGCTGATGTATGTAATTTTGTAAGGGCCTGTGACCGATGCCAAATATTTATAGGGAAGCAACTGCTCAAATCCTTTGTAACACCCCGGTTTTGACCCCGTTTGCATTAAATGTATATGATGTATATTATGTAATTAATCGTGGTGTGGAGCTAAAGGCAAAATCCCCACCATCGATTTGGTTGTTTGTGTATCAACGATTGAAAATCGTTGCCAATGGTATATCATGCTATCCGACACATTAATTCTGGCATCATGTAAATATGCACTTTAATTAAAATAAACCCCAACCAGCTATGTCAATGCGACCATAATGAAAAGGCATGATTTTCCTAAGGATAGGGAGGGAAATTATTGAACTTTGGGCCAATGGGGAAAAGCTAAGTGTTAGCTATTAAACCCATTTAGCTGTCACCCACCCTTTTGACTTACTCACTTACCCTTGTCTCAATCAGTCAACTACCAAATTAAAGACATCTATTGTTAATTGGGCAGTTATTACAGAGTAGTGGCGTGTGGCAGGACTGTCAGTCCTTTCCCACACACACACTCCACTAGTAGACTCTTTCACCCTCACGTGGACATGCTTGCATTCTTGCCTATCCCCATGCAGAGACAGTCGTTCTTCTCCTCATGCACAGGTCTTCATATTTTTAATCAGAGCACATGTTGAAGCATGGGCCTCAATGGGCCATGAAGAATCAGTAACAGAGGCAAGTTACCCTCTATCCAACAGCAGAAGAAATGAGAAAATGACAGGAAAATTTCAGAAATGTTTTCTAAGTGTGAAAATAATCAGATGGCTTAGGATGAAGGCCGTTCGATACGTGAGATGATTTAACCGGAAGCTCATCCGATACACCGGATAACCTAGGAGAAATTCCACCTGAGAAGGAACAGGTGGAAAGAAAATTTGAAAGATTTGTCCAAAGTTTGAAATTTGTTGGAAGTCTCGACTGGGAGGAGCCGATGGTCTTGGCCTGGGTGAGCCAAGACACAGCTGAGAAGGAAAACGTAGAGGCAAAATGTTTTGAAAATTTTCAAAGTGTCAATATCATCGAAAAGTGTTCTTTGAAGCAGAGTTGAAGCTCTCGGCTGGGAGGAGCCGAAGCTCTCGAGCAGGCGGAGCCGTGGTGTTGACAAGGCTCACCTAAATGAAGTTGAAGCATCAGAAAAGGATAGATGATCGAACAACCAATGTGCTGGTAGAAGAAAGAAGAAGTTAAGAAGAAAAATTTGGAAATTTTTCTAGGTACAGGAAATCTTGGAAAAAATAGAGGATCAGTCAGGCAATGTGTATCAGAAACTAGAGGAAGATCGGTCCGAAACATCGAAAAAAAATAGAGGATCGGTCAGTCGATGTGTATCGGAAGCTAGATGAATATTATTCTAAAAATTCAGAATAAATTAGAGGATTGGTCTGTCGATGTGCATCGAAAGGCAGAGGAAGAATGATCTGATGTGCATCAGAAGACAGATGAAGATTGGTCTGCCGAGGTATCGAAAGCGTTGTCAACTAGTGATCTGATACATCGGATTGTTTTTTGGGGAGAGATTCGATATTTACAAAAAAAAAAGAAAAAACAAGGGCACTACCCTTGACCTTCCCTGCAGTGGTGCAGGGAAGCCACAAGGGGGCAAGCCCCCTTGACCCCCGTCGTCCCCTTCAAATAGTTTTTCTTGTGGAAAGAAAATCCCACTTGAAATTCTTAATATGAGGTTTTCCAGTCAAGGTAAGTGATTTATGATTAATATGAATGATATGAAACTAACAGTTGTGTTACTAACATGTTTGCAGAATCATAGTCACCTTCGAGGGCAGTATTCCAAGTAGTGCAGTTTGGTAAAGTAAGTTGTGGTTCAACCATTAGAACCCATGACGGATATGATACTCGAGATTCCTGTGAGCGTGCACGTGATTCCATGGGACAAAATGTTCCAGTTGGAAATGATGACATAGAGTCTAATGGAAGGAAATTCCAAGAGACACCACCAGATATTGCAGCCACCATGAGAAGCTTGATTAAATCCCAGGAAGAGTAGCATCAATTGAATCCTGCTATGTTGCACAGTTTGATAGACTTGCAAAGGAAGATAGACTCTGGACAGGGTATAGTAAAACCAGAAGGAAGTGAGAGCAGTACTAGGAGAAGAAGAAGGACTTCTAGTAGATCATCTGAATCAGAAGAATCCAGTGGGGATTCAAGCTATTCTTCTCATAAGGGAAAGAGAAAGAGGCACCATAAGGATCTCTCTTGGGATGAATTTAAGAAGCATAAACCTCATACATTTGACGGTGAGGTAAAGACTAGACAAGAGGCTGAAGCTTGGCTTCTTGGGATAAAGAAGTACTTCCAAGTTCAGGATTATTTGGGAAACATGAAGGCAAGGGTTGTCATATTCAATCTAAATGGAAGAGCATCCATTTGGTGGGAGCACTTCAAGCAAGTAAAGAGGATAAGTGAAAGGAGACTTAAGTGGAAATAGTTCAAGAATTATTTCAAGCAAAAATACCTCTCTGACAGGTATTATGATGACAAGATTAAGGATTCCATGAGCTGAGATTGGGATAGTAGACCATGGAAGAGTATGCAAATAATTTCTTGGAGCTATTGAGGTATGTCAAGTATATCAAAGATGAAAAAGTGAAGGTCAAGCATTTTCTGAGTGGATTGCCTGAATCTTACAAAGACAGAATTGAGTTTTATGAACCTAGAAATATTGAAGAAGCAATAAGGAAGGCTAAGTATTGCTATGAGAAAAGCAAAGGTAAACCTGATTACCATAAGGCATGGAAGGACAAGAAGAATGAGAAGTTTGACCAAAGAAAGAAAGGTTTCAAACATTCTAACTTCAGGAATCAGTAGAAGCAACCATCCCAAGCTGCGAGTAAGCCAATTGGAGTGATAGGGGAAAATCCTAAATATCCACAACAGAATAGAGGACCACTCCAATGTTGGAAATGTGGAGGACCCCACATGTATAGAATTTGTCCACTCAAGAATGAGAGTGCAAGGCAAACTTACAGAATTCAAGAAGCAGAAACAGTGGTTCAAGTAGCAAGGGTCGTCCCTAGGATTTATGCAGCACTAGAGGACCGCCAGGCATATCACCAGTCAACTATGGTTGAAATTGCAGGTAAGATTGTTGAGCAATATGTTTCTATTTTGATTGACCCTGGTTCGACTCACAGTTACATTACTCCTAGAGTACTGGAGATTTGTGCTTTTAAGAAAGTAAAGCATAGAAAATATTGGTTAGTTGAGCTATCCACTAGAACTAAGAGAAAGGTTAGTGAAGTGGTAGAGAAATGTCCATTGGTCATGAATGGATTGGCCACTTGTGTAAATCTGAATGTTCTAACACTTGGTTCCTATGATGTTCTCATTGGAATGGATTGGTTAGAAGCTCACAAGGTAAAGCTTGACTGTCACAATAAGACTTTCGAATGCATGGATGAAGAAGGGAACCCAGTAGTGGTAAAAGGTATTCCAAAGGTGATTTCAATAAGGCAGGTTTCAGCATTGCAATTGAAGAAATTATGTAGGAAAGGTTGCCAGTTGTATGCAGCTCATATTTTGGAAATTATTAAACTTTGGGCCAATGGGGAAAAGTTAAGTGTCAACTGTTAAACCCATTTAGCTGTCATCCACCCTTTTGACTTACTCACTTTCTCTTGTCTCAATCAGTCAACTACCGAATTAAAAACCTACGTTTTTAGTTGGGTAGTTATTGCTGAGCAGTGGTGTGTGGCAGGACTGTCAGTCCTTTCCCACACGCACAATCCACCAGCAGACTCTTTCACCCTCATGTGGGCATTCTTGCATTATTGTGTATCCCCACGCGAAGACAGTCATTTTTCTCCTCATGCACAAGTCTTGGCATTTTTACTCACGCAGAGAGCTGGGAGAGCAGCCTCACATGCATGATTTTGCTGTGTGTATTTCTCTTCGTTGTGGGTCTGACCGTGTGAATTCACCTCCACGTGGGTTGTTTTTCCTTCCTCACACAACTGAGAAATGGATTGTCGCTGATTTCCCCATGATTTTTGTTTGCTATGGGTTCATTTTTGTTTTGGGTTGTTGTGGGTTCTTATTGAGTCATTTTGGCCACAATAGGGCCAAGAAGGACTCATGAATCGAATTTCCTAGTCAGGGCTATGTATTACCTAAATTGTCACCTCGTTGTTTCTGTGGTGTTTGATTTTCTTCCCTAGAGCTGTGAATCACTTGTTTTGTTGTGTGTATGCAATGGTTGGTATTTGGACTGTGTTGGAGTGGGAATGAAGGCTTGGTATGCTTGATAAACCTGGTGTTTTTGGGAGCCACATAGACAGAGCTAGAGGCTAGATTTCTTCTCCACAACCCCTAAATATCACTAGAAGGGAAGTCAGGGCTTGAGGGAATATGTAGTAGAGAAGGGATTGATTCCTTATGTTGGGTGTGTGTGGGTGTCCTAGAGGTCAGGGTAGTTCTGGTGTAGGTGTCCTTATCTCTCTAGTGAGCCCACCAGCTTAGCATTCAGCTTTTCCCAGCTCCCTGATGGCCTGATAAACCCAACTGTGTTGGTTTGGCTGATTTCTGTATTTTTGGCTATGTGTGAGCCTGCTTAGTTCCTTATTCATTGGGAATCATGCCCAGCTCAGGGGTGGCAGTCTTGCTGAGAGATTGAGGATCACACTAGCCTATGGTTGGGTGGAACGTTGCAGCGACGTAGCTAGTTGCGAGACAAATTATTCATAAGATAAGTATTCTTGGCTATCTCATCTCTGCAAATTGTATTTAGTTGTTTCATGAAAATGATGAACATGTTAAATGCTTGAATGTATGGTTTTTCTTCCACTGTATGGTAACAATGTATGAATGTTTTACTTCAAAGTATTTCATTTTTTTTTATGCGTGTATGTTCATGGGGCTAGTTGCTTGGATAGATAATGGTATGGTAGCGTCCTCTTCGTCGGTCGGAGGGTCGGGGACATTACATCCTTTCCCCTTAGGCCTATTGTGGTGAATGGGCCTTTCCAGCAATGGGGTATGGATTTCATAGGTGAAATAAATCCATCTTCCAGTGGACAGCATAAATGGATCCTAGTAGCCACAGACTACTTTACCAAATGGATAGAGGCAGTGCCCACTAGGAATGCCACTCATCAGGTCATCATGAGATTTTTATATGAGAATATATTTAGAAGGTTTGGCTTCACAATAAGGTTAGTAACTGATAATGCACCTGCTTTCAAAGCTGGGGCATTAGTTAAAATGTGTGAGTCAATGGGCATTCAACTGGTCAATTCCACATCCTATTATCCTCAAGGAAATGGCCTAGCTAAGTCATCCAACAAAATCCTAGTCAGGAGCATTAGAAAACTACTAGAGACAAATAAAAAAAGCTGGGATTCTAAGCTTAAGTTTTCTTTATGGGCTGATAGGGTAACAGATAAAAGATCTATAGCGAATTCTCCATTCAAGTTAGTTTATGGTACTGAGGCCATTTTTCCTATTCAACTCATTCTTCCAGTGGAAAAATTCTTTCAGGAAGAGGAAGATGAACCAAATGATATGGTGAGGAGGAGGATGGACTTGGTCGAGTTGTACCAAATCAAAGAATAAGTGATAGGAAAATCACAAGCCCATCAACAAAGGATAAAGGGCATGTTTGACAAAAGGGAAAAGTAGACAACTTTCAGGTTGGAGATTGGCTACTAAAGTGGGCTATTGTCAAACAGGACAAGGGAAAACATGGAAATTTTGATTCTTTGTGGATTTTCCCTTTTGTGATAGCTCAGGTACATAAGAATAACACCTTCAAATTGCAGAATATGGAAGGGGAGGAAGTGAAGTTTATGGCCTAGTGAATGGGCGATTTCTGAAACTTTACTTTATTTGAGGCTCTGAGGCCTTGTCATTGTAAATTAGTAGTTAGTAGGTTGTTTTTGCTTACATAATAAACTCCATGCCCAATGGAATAGTAAGTGATAGTGTTAAGTTTTTAGTTGTTTTCAGGGAAAGGCATTTTGGTCTGGGATTCTTGGGACCTCACTGGGAGGTTCCCATCCCCAAGTAGGAGCCAAATGTTATCTCCCAAAATAATTTTTTTTTTATAGTATGAAGAATTTGATTTATGTAATGAAAGATCTGAGGATGACTAACAAATTGAAGGTCTTTGTTTTTTATATGGTTGAAAAATTTGGAAGTTATAGCTTTCGGTGGCTTAGCCTTGAGGATTTTAATAGCTCATTAGACACCGAAAGGCTATGTTTCGGCAATTAACTGCTTAACACAAGATAAAAGTAAACCACTAAAAGTGGGATCGAGTGAGTAAAATGAAAAAAACACTTTCGGTGGCTTAGGTGAGACTGCAAATGACTCATTAGCCACCGAAAAGTTTTGC
Source organism: Pseudotsuga menziesii (assembly GCA_001517045.1). Lineage (NCBI taxonomy): Eukaryota > Viridiplantae > Streptophyta > Pinopsida > Pinales > Pinaceae > Pseudotsuga > Pseudotsuga menziesii. Next base: position 52,468 of record LPNX010285289.1, read on the forward strand.
TTTCGGCAACTTAGGGACAAAACCAAGAAGGTTGTTAACTGTCGAAAGCAGACAGAAAATGACATTGGTAAAGGCGCTTTCGGTGGCTTAGGTGAGACTCACAACAACTCATTAGCCACCGAAAGGTGATGCTTTTGAGAACTTATCGAACAATTCAAAGCAAATTTTAACCACCGAAAGCAGGCAACTAAGCATTGGGGGAAAATCTCTTTCGGTGGCTTAGACAAAAGCTCGAACATTTCATTAGCGACCGGAAGGATGGGTTTTCGGTGGTTAAAAGGGTTTTTTTGCAAGGCCACTATCCGCTAAAAGCTGGGTTTCACGGCGACACTGGGATAATGGTTTCAGTGGCTTAGGATAAAGGGATATAACTTCATTAGCCATTGAAAGCCATCTTTTTGGTAGCTAGCACATAAAATTTTGAAGGCTATTAAACATCGAAACAGTTAGAAAGCAGTCAAATCAAACCCCGTCAACAAGAAAAACAATCAGTTAAGCGCATGACAAACCACCGAAAGGACTTGAGCCTACATAACCACGTGTGGAAATAAGTGAAGGATGTCGTTATAGAACTGATAAAGGACTAATAGGATTGGAAACCCTCATTTTTCTTCCACCTCTCCAAAAGAACAACAGTAAGCTCACCAAGTACCCAGGTTGATTTGTAATATGATTGCAAGGCAAAGGAAATCAAGAAGATCAGCTGCTGCCATCACCTTATGACCTCAGCATCCATCATGATAGCAAAAACCCTCATAATCAGTGCCAAAAACTCTAGCACATTTCACTTTCGATATTATCCTTCCTCTCCACCAAGAAAACCATCTATGAGAAAGCAGCCTGCTAACACACTATCATATAGAGGTTAGAATTATTTTTGCAGGTACCACGAAGTGGCATTCATCAAGATGAAGAAGGGAGGACCTGCTCTCAGGAAGGAGTTCATAGATATCAGCTATTTGGAAGCACATCTAGAGGTCTATAAACTCTTCCAAGATGTTGGCTGCTACAGGTTTTGTGAGAAGATACAAGGTTCCCATCAGCAGGTGGCTGAGGAATTTTCCCTCTCGTTTGATGGTTCAAAGGTAGTCATAGGCAAAGAGGAATTTCACATAGATGAAACCCTAATCACTGAGGTGAGTGAACTCCCTGGCATAGGAGAAAAATGGTTCAAAACCACCATACAAAAATATTTAGAGTTCAGGTCTTTCCTAAAGCCCGAGCATAGAGGAGTGGTGTAGAAGAAGAGTGTGCCATAATCTTGGTTGGAAGAGAGGTGACAACAACTGCTGAATGCCATTGTAGTCTACCTAACATGTGAAGGAAGATATTTCAGAGCCATGATCTACCATTTCAATTTAATGAACCACTTCATAGGTAAAAGCCCACTAAATTTTCCCTTTTACTTATACATAATTTTGGGAAAGATGGAACACCAAGTGAAAGCCTAGCCAACCAATATTACTGGTAGACTATCTCACCATGGCCTTATCCAACTGTTGATCCAAGAGTTGCTGAAAAGAAGGAATATGGAATAGCCTTATTTCTTGTTTTGGAATGGATTTGAGATAGGCCTTTAGCTAGAAGAGAAGGGGAAGTCTCCTGCCAAAAATTCCAGCACACCAAGGAGTGGGAGAAGAAAGAGGACAGCTATATCCCTAGTAACAGTAGAACAGCCTCCCTCCTCTTCCAAATCTAAGAAGGTAAAAAGGAATTTGGACTTTAGTGAGAGGGGCTAGGAAGCTAAAACACACAATGAGAATATTTTGAATCTACCTTACTCAGATTCTGAAGAGGAGCAAGAGAAAGGTGCAGACCTAGATCTACAAATTGTACCAATGGATGAAGAACTACCATTCCCCACACCAAAGGAGCAAGAGGAACTAGCAAAGAAGGATTCCTCCAAAAAGCCCAAAAATCAAAAGATAAATCAATTACTAAGGAAAATTTATGAGATGGATATTTTGGAAAGGGAAATAAAGAAAAATAATGCTGCATTGACCAGCAGAAACAAACTCCTATATAAGTCTTACCTAGAGCAGAGAGAAAGATATATTTTCTTAAAGAGACTAAATACAAGGTACCTAAAAGACAATACTAGAATGTACAAGATGATTAGGCTCCAAAGACTGTAGCTGAAGGAGGCCAAAGAAAACCCTAGCAACCACCCCACGTTGGAAACCCTAGCTGAAGCTACAGTTAGCCTTCAACCTCCAGAAACTAGCTAGGTTGCTGTTAACCCTCCTAGCACAGAGACTGCCAAAGAAGAAAGCTAAATAGACAGACCTAAATGAACATTTTTAGAAGAAACCTGATAATTTTTGGAAAACGGGTCTTTTGATGGCTTAGGCAGACATTGGAGCAGTTCATTAGCCACCGAAAGCATCACTTTCGGAAGCTAACCATTCCGATAGTCTAGCCTCTTAACCACCGAAAGTAGACACATGATTAAAATTAAGTTTTGGCTCACAGGACCAGTTTTGGGCGAATAGAGATGGCTCAAGGACAAAGTCTGAAGATGAAAGACGTAGAAGAAAGCATGAGGAAAGTTCTATTTCAGTTTTACTATGACATAATAGTGGAAAAGGTCACCAACACCTAGCTGTCAAAAGAAAACAGTGACTTAACCAGTAGAGGGCCAGTAGTAGTGATTTCCAGCAGTTACCTCAGTTATCTGAAGGTTCATATAGTGAACTAATTCTTGAGTTAGTTAGACAAGTAGTTAATTAGGGTTTTTAAACCTAATTTCCAAAAAACTATTGTTTTGTTTATTTTTTGTAAAAAACAGATCCAAGTTTTCAGGATCTGTATATTTTGTAAAGGCTATAGAGCCTAAGACTTATTATATGGAAAAGGTTCGACTTTGGGGACTTGTATACCATACTATTGTTAGCTTCTCATTTTTCTCATGATTTAATATAAGCTCTCTTGTTATCATTTGTTCAGCTTCCATTTCTGTCTTTTCTGTGCTTATGCTTGAATGTGTATTCAGGTTAAATTCAAGTTAATTAATGATTGATAGCTATCACCCTATTGGCATATTGATGTGATTTAAATTATAAGTACCATCCTTATCATGATTTATCCATTTATATGCATCTGTTTTGTGTGTAAATCTACTAGCCTGATAAGTTCTCCATCCCTGCACCTTATTGTCAACCTCTGAATAGTGGTACCTAAAATCCTTGTACCTGATTGAGTTTCATGCATTTCTTGAGAGTGGAAGGTCATATAGGTAACCTAAATTTATCCATATCAGAAAACCCTAAAAATATTTAAGTTACCAGGCATCCTCAAGCTACAACCTAGAGGAGTTTCCTGGAGTGATAACACGAACATTATGATATATTTCACAGTTTCTTAATGTACCAAACCAATAGATCGTCACATTATCAATGCATCGCATCTTGCGCATTATTGTAATGCCATGTAAACCTTGGAAAATTTCATAGTATGACATAAAACCCTTGACAAATGTTGCAATGAAACATAACCCTTGATAAACATCACAATGCGACATCATCCTTAATGAACATCGAATGTCACATTATGCATGTGTCACATCTTTGGTTGTTTTGGCATATACCAGACACTGTAGCAAATCGTGAATGACTTTGGCCAACCATGTTTGAATTAAGTTTGACCATAGACAACCATGGTTGACATTATAAAGGCATGTTTCACTTTAGAACCATGTGGTCGTCTTTCACATTGCAACATGAAATTTTCTAAACATCAAATTGTTGGAGACATTTACCATCATACACACTATTTTGGTCAAATTTTCCTAGTTAAACCACTATCCTAAGTTTAATTGACATCAGTGGAGCATTAATTTCCATCATCTAGTCACACCCACACCTACCTACAGTCAAGGAGTCTAACTTAGCCTTCTCCTATAGTCAAGGAGGCTAACTGGAGCACTCCAGGGGTGATCTGTGTGACATTAATGCACCTAATTGCTAACTGGTGGTTACAATCA
>LPNX010285289.1:56496-83864 GCA_001517045.1 Pseudotsuga menziesii
ACCTCCAGTCATTAAATATATTATTTTATGATTATTTAATGATTATTTATTATTATTTAATGATCTAGAGTCAACAAGGCGCCTCCACCAACTTCTGATGGTTAGTTCAGCTTTAGTTAACCTCATCGAGGTTCATTGGAGTCATGGAGCACTAGCACTTGATGGTTGGATTGCTATGACATGTATTTGATCTCCTTCAGTTGAGATGCAGTCATTTATTGCACTCCGACTTCATTTAGGGTTTGGTGAGTCAATTAGGGTTTTGGTCAAGTGGTTAACTGAGTGAGATTGAATGGTTTAGAGTCAGTTAAGCTAGACTCACTCACTAAATTCAAATTGTCTCCTTAGGTATTCGAATTCTTCATGGATTTAAGCCATTTCTCAGCATTGGAATTGTAACCCTTTATTGTTTATTAAATATACAGAGAGGAAACCAATTCTGGTTCCGATTATTTCCAATTCATGAGTATTTGTTAATTATTCTTTGATGATTTTGATTCCTAGTTCCTAGATCATGTGCAAGAATTAATATGGTATCAGAGCATACGGCGGGACGAAGATCAATCTCTCAAAAATAAGATTTTTGACAGATTTCTCCATGAAAAGTGAGCAATAGCTCAAAATTCCAGCACGGCACTAGAAGCCAAGGCTTACCACTCAATATCCCAAGTAAAGAACTTGTTGATCAAGCTTGCTTGATTGAATATGCTGGGTGTGATGAAAGCCTAGAATGTGCAGGCTGTCCTACCTTATTTTTCCCTTTCTGTTTTGATTTTTAGGTTTCTACAGGTGAATCATTTGCTACAGCATATCCAGATGGCTTCCTCGGTACCTCTGTTGACTCCATACAATTTCCACACATGGAAAAATAAAAATGGAAACTCAGTTGCGCTCCAAAGGACTCTATAGAGTCGCCATGGACACTGAAGTTGAGCTTGGACCTGCCATAGAAAAATCAAGATTCTTGAACAAGAAGGATGAAGCCTTCGGTTTCTTATGCCTCTCTATTTTCGATGACCTTCTCTTCCATCTTACGGATCTGAAGACACCAAAAGAAATATGGGACAAATTGGAATCTCTGTATGGAAAGCATGATGACTTGAGAGTTTACCAACTCGAAAATGAACTCATGTCTCTCCAACCTTCCAATTTCGAGACTCTGAATGATTTCTTTACAAATTTCAAGCATACTATTTTTCTCTTGAAGAAATGCAAAGTGGAGAAGGAGGATGATCAGCTCATCCTAGCCATCCTCTCCAAACTCGGGGCTGATTATTCAGTTTTTTTTTCTACATTCCGTGCAGGGAAGCTCACAACCCCTGGATGGAAGATGCCTACACTTAATGCCTTCATTGAGTCCCTAAGTAGTGAACATGACAAGCTTGTCCAGATGGGGATCATCCAATCTTCCTGTGATCAAGCCCTCCATGTCTCAGGGCCCAAAGAAAAATCAGAAAACTAAAATTGATGCTCCCAATCCTAGAGTTGAAAATCAGCAGCATGATGAATCTTCCGGCTTAAGGAATAACAAAGGAAAATGGCGCAATGGGAAAGAAAAAGTCAGGTGTTCTTACTACGGGAAGTTTTTTCACCCTGAACATGCCTGCATGAAGAAAAATCTTGATGAAGCAACCTCTCTCCTTGAGAGGAATCACATCAATCGTCCGGAGAGCTTTCGGAGGAGAGATCACCAAGATCGGGAACCACAGCATGAGAAAGGTCATGCCCTCATGGAAAGCACTTCGAAGTCCAAATCACTGTTGATTGATAGTGGAGCTTCGAATCACATGATGGCTTAAAAAGACTCCTTTTCATCCTTGGAGACTGGAAAATCCATCCCCATCCACATGGGAGATGACTCCACCATCATTTCCAACGGATAAGGTACTGTAGATCTAGAAAATGGTTTTTTTTCTAATGTTTTGTATGTACCATCTCTAGCAGCAAATCTCCTTAGTGTCTATCAAATGACACATACAGGAATGCCTAAGAGAGTCTCTTTCATCCCAAATGATGTTGAGATAACATAAATTGCATCCGGGAAACTCATTGCGAAAGGCCATGCAAATCATCATGCAAAAGCCTATGAGTTCTCTCACTTTGGTGCAGATGCAAAGCCCACCGCTCTGCTAACTCATGGAAATAAGGTTAGTAGGCTATGGCATGAGAGGTTTGGCCATATTAATTTCAAATATTTGTAGCAATTATAGAAAAAATCCATGGTTGAAGTCCTCCCGGTCATCAAGGCAACCACGATAGTCTGCAAGGGTTGTGTGATTGGAAAACACCCTGAGCACAAGTTCGATCGGGGGAATGCAAACCGAGCTACAAGAATATTGGGGCTGATACATTCTGATATCAGTGGTCCACTACTTGTCACATCCATGAATGGATAAATTTACCTCCTTACCTTTATTGATTATTTTTCAAGGTATACATCGGTTTTCTTTCTCAAACAGAAATCAGAGGTATGTGAAAAAAAATTTGAATTGAAGGCTTTGATCGAAAATGCCTCTGGGATTAAGATCAAGATCTTGAGATCTAATAATGGAGGGGAGTATGTCAGTAATGAGTTTCTTTACATATTATCCCAAAGTGGTATTTAGCTCCAACATTCAATTCCATACACTCCCCAGCAGAACAGAGTAGCGGAAAGGAAGAACCGGTCTCTCAAAGAGATGACCACCTATATGTTGGAGTCAAAGAAGCTTGCTAAAAATTTGTGGGCTGAAGCCATGCATGCTATAGCATACATTCAAAATAGGGTGCCACATTCATCAGTGAAAGGAAAGACTCCTTTTGAAGCATACTTTGGACACAAGCCAGATGTGTCGAACCTACGGGTGTTTGGGTCCACTGCATGGGCCCGAATTTCGCTTGATAAAAGAAGGGCTTTGCAACCGCAGAGCATAGAATGTATGTTTATTGGGTATCTTAATGAATCTAAAGGATTCAAGATGCTGGATATCAATACCAAACATATCATCATCGAGAGAAGTGTCAAGTTCGATGAGCCTCTTCAGGAGGTGGAACTAGTGAAGGAGAAAACTGCTGAAATTCCTTCCTATTCCACTGAATATTTGGATGATGAAATTGGGGGTGCTGACCCTGATTTGGATCCTCTGATTTCTGATATCAGTGTGTAGAAATCATCAAATACTGAATTAGAACCTGAAGTGAAAAATCATCTTCCTACATGGGCCCAAAAGACACTCTCCTCCGCAGGAGACAACATTGGAAATCCGGATGATCCAAGGAAAACCCGGTCTGATTTCCAAAGAGAAGGTATTGCGCTCTCTTGTTCTGATAATTTGTTGTCCAAAAATTGCTACTTGATGACTATTTCAGATCCAAAATCCTACTACCATGCTCGGAATGATCCGAGATGGCAAGTTGCTATGGATGAAGAGATGAATTCTCTTCAGAAAAACACTACTTTGGAGCTAGTTCCTCTTCCTTCGGGAAGGAAATTGGTTCAATGTAAGTGGGTGTTTCAGAAAAAGGTTGCTGCTGATGGAAGAACCTGAAAATATAAGGCAATTCTGGTAGCAAAAAGTTTCTCTCAGGTCCAAGGAGTGGACTACCATGAGACCTTTGCACCGGTTGCAAAAATGGACTCCATCCGCCTTGTTTTGGCTATTTCCGCATCCAAGCACTGGGAGGTGCATCACATGGATGTTAATTCAGCCTTTATGCATGGAGATATTCATGAGGAGATATAAATGAAGCAGCCTAAGGGCTACATCACTGATCCATCTTTGGTTTGCAAGCTAAAGAATTCACTATACGGGTTCAAACAGGCCCCAAGAGAGTGGTATTCCAAGATGGATGCCTTCCTTCTCTCGCAAAACTTTCAGAGATGTAGATCAGATCCAAATGTGTATTTACAGTAGGATTATGGTCATATAATTATCATTGTTTTATATGTTGATGAATTACTAATCACAGGTAGCACAATTGCCTCCATTTCATCCATCAAAACTGCTCTCCACAATGCCTTTGAAATGAGTGATTTGGGGTTTCTAAAACAATTTTTGGGGCTCGAAATCGAGCAAAATTATGATGGGATTATGGTCACTCAGTAAAAATAAATTTCATACCTGTTAGTAAAGTTTAGCATGGCTGAATTTAGGCCTGCACCATTCCCTTTCCTTTCAGGGATCATCCTTGAAGAAGGAAAAAGCACAACTCCCATGGACTGCACTATCTATCGATAGCTGATTGGTAGCTTGTTGTACTTGACACATTCTAGGCCTGATATTTGTTATGCCATGAATGATGTATCAAGATACATGTAGCAGCCTCATGATATTCATTGGAAGGCAGCCAAGAGGATCCTCTAGTACATTCAGGGAACCAGGACCTACGGCATTCACTATGCTGCAGACTCCGAGCTAGACCTAGTTGGATATATAGATTCCGATTGGGCGGGTGATTCTATTGGTCGAAAGTCAACTTCTGGATATGTATTCATGTTTGGTGGTGGCCCTATTTTCTGGTAAAGCAAAAATAAGGCTGCCATAGCACTATCTTCAGCAGAGGTCGAGTATCGAGGAGCGGTGAATGCTTGCATCCAAGCAGTTTGGTTGCAAGGCATTCTTTCAAAGTTTGATCTTGGTAGTACTTTGTCCACTGTCCTTTTTTGTGACAACCAAAGTGCTATTAAGACATCCATGGATCCAGTTGCCAGGCAGAGGACCAAGCATGTAGAGATTCACATGCACTACATCGGGGAGCTAGTGCATGACAGGACCATCATTCTGCAATACTGCCCGACTGATGAGCAGATTGCAGACATAGTCACCAAGAGATTTTCAGAAAATAAGTTCACTTACCTCCGTTCACTGTTTGGGGTGATTTCATCAGGGTGATCCAGACTAATTTCAGTGTTCAGCTTGAGGGGGGGTTTTTCCCACTGGGTTTTCCCTCTTTTCCTCACTTAGTTTGTTTTGAGCATTGTTTCAGTTTCAGCATTATACAGGGTGACCTATGGCCTTAGTTTCCAGGGCTCTATCATTTTTAAGCATATATGTTTTCTAACTCTTCCTGAGTATAGCTTAAGGGGGGGTGTTGGAGAAATTTACAATCATACACACTCTTTTGGTCAAATTGGCCTAGTTAAACCACTATCCAAGTTTAATTAACATCAGTGGAGCATTACTTGCCATCATCCAGTCACACCCACGCCTACCTACAATCAAGGAGGCTAACTTAGCCTTCTCCTACAATCAAGTAGGATAACTGGAGCACTCCAGGGGTGATCTATGTGACATTAATGCACCTAATTGCTAATTGGTGGTTACAATCAGTTCAACCAGTCAGTTACAATCAGTTAAGGTGCTTCCAGTCATTAAATATATTATTTTATGATTATTTAATGATTATTTATTATTATTTAATGATCTGGAGTCAACAAGGCACCTCCACCAACTTCTAATGGTCAGTTCAGCTTCAGTTAACCTCATCGGGGTTTATTGGAGTCATGGAGCACTAGCACTTGATGGTTGGATTGCTATGATATGTATTTGATCTCCTTCAGTTGAGATTCAATCATTTATTGCACTTCGACTTTAGTTAGGGTTTGGTGAGTCAATTAGGGTTTTGGTCAAGTGGTTAACTGAGGGAGATTGAATGGTTTAGAGTCAGTTAAGCTAGACTCACTCACTGAATTCGAATTGTCTCCTTAGGTATTCAAATTCTTCATGGAGTTAAGCCATTTCTCAGCATTGGAATTGTAACCCTTTATTGTTTATTAAATATACATAGAGGAAACCAATTCGGGTTCCGATTATTTCCAATTCATGAGTATTTGTTAGTTATTCTTTGATGATTTTGATTCCTAGTTCCTAGATCATGTGCAAGAATTAATACAAATGTCACATTACTAATGTGTCACATCTTGGGCACTATCACAAAGCAACTTAATCATTCACCAATTTTGCAATGTGACATAACCCTTGATGAACTTTGCAATGAAATGTAATGTTTGATACATCCCAATGCGACATAAACCTTGATGAATATCAAATGCTGCATTATTCATGTGTCACATATTTTGTTGTGTCAACATATACTGAATATTGTAGTAAACAATGGCTGAATTTAGTTCATAATCCTTGATGAATGTTGCAATGCAACAATTTACCATTAAGGAATGTACAATGAAGGAATCATGCAATCCAACTATACCCACTATGAATGTTGTAATGAGAGAAAACCATTAACGAATGTAGCATGGAGGAATGTTGCAATCCAACATAAGCATCGATGAGTGTTGCAATGTGAGAAAATCATTAAGGAATGTACCATGGACAACTCTCGTAATCCCTCTTAAGTGTCGATGAACACTGTAATCCAACATAAGGATTGATGAAATTCATAATACAACATAAGTGTTGATGAATGTCACAATCCTACAAAAACCTTGATAAATGTTGCAACGCGACAAAACCATTAAGGAATGTACCATGGAGGAATGTTGTAATCCAACATCTACCTCGATGAACATCACAATGTGACAAAACATTAAGCAATGTACCATGGTTGAGGAAGGTCATAATCCAACATAAGCCTCTATCAATGTTGTGATTGAACATAAGCCTTAGTGAACACCATAATTCAACATAACCCTCGATGAACATCATAATGCTATAAAACCATTAAGGGGTGTACCATGGAGGAATGTCCCAATCCAACATAAGCCTTGATGAATGTTGGAAACCAACACAAGAATTTATGAATGTCACATTGTGACAAAACCATTAAGCAATGTACCATGGAGGAATGTCGCAATCCAACATAAGCCTATATGAATGTTACAATGTGAAAAAACTATTAAGGAATGTGCCATGGAGGAGTGTCATGGTTGACTATTATTTAACCATGGATGACTTTATCCAACCATGTTTGACTTAGGTTAACCATGCTTAACTTTATCCAATCATGTTTGTCTTAGGTTAACAATGGTTGACTTTATTGAACAATAGTTGACTTTTTGAACATGAAATTTTCACAATGCAAAATGAAATTTTATGAACATAGAATGTCACATTATTAATATATCACATCTTGGGATATGTCACAATGCTACATCACCCTTCAACAATGTCACAATGTGACATAAACCTTGCTGAACATCACAATACAACCTAACCATTAGTAAACATCATAATGTGACACAACCCTTGATGAATTTCGAATGTCACATTATTCATGTGTCACATATTTGGTTGTGTCGACATATACTGTACACTTTAGAGAACCACTGTTGACTTTAGCATGTCATGTTTGAATTTATTTAACCATGGTTGACTTTGGTTAAACATGGTTAACTTTGGTTAATCGTGCTTGACTTTAGTTTGACAATAGTTAGTCATTGTTAACCAACCATGGTTGAATTTATCTAACCAGGGTTTACTTTAAGGGTTATATCACAATGTGACATAACCCTTAACAAACGTTGAATGCCAAAGTATTAATGTGTCACATTTTGGGTTGTGGTGGGGTTGTGTTGGCATAAAAATGACACTGTAGCGAACCATGGTTGAATTTTGTAACATGACATAACCCTTGATGAATGTCGTAATGAAATGTAACCCTTGATAAACATCGCAATGTGACATAACCTTTGATGAATTTCAAATGTCACACTATTAAGGTGTCACATCTTTGGTTTTGTCAGCATATACCAGACACTGTAGCGAACCATTATTAATGTGTCACATCTTTGGTTATGTCGGCATGTACCAGAAACTGTAGCAAACCATGACTAACTTTTGTCAACAATATTTGACTTTAGTTTGACCAATGTCGCAATCCAGCATAACCCTTAACCAATGTCACAATGTGATATAATCCTTGATGAACATCACAATATTGCAACATAACCCTTGATAAACATCACAATGCGACAAGACCCTTGATTAACGCCAAATGTGACATTATTAATCTGTCACATGTTGGGTTGTGTCGGCTTTAACTAGACACTGTAGAAAACCATGGTTGAATGTCGTAATGTGACATAACCCTTGATGAACGTCGCAATGCAACATAACCCTTAATAAAAATCACAGCTCGACATAAATCTTAATGAATGTCGAATGCCACATTATTAATGTGTCACACCTTTGATTTTGTTGGAAAATAATAGGCACTGTAGCGAATTTTGGCTGACTTTGGTTAACCATTGTTTACTTTAGTTTGACCAATGTCGAAATGTAGAATAACCCTTGACCAATGTCGTAATGTGACATACCCATTTATGAATGTCAGAATGCAACATAACCCTTGATAAACATCACAATGCAACATAAACCTTGATGAACACCGAATGTCACATTATTAATGTGTCACATATTTGGTTCTTTTGACATACACCAAAAATTGTAGCGAACCATTATTAACGTGTCACATCTTTGGTTGTGTTGGCATATACTGAACATTGTAGGGAACCATGGATGACTTCGGTTAACTATCTTTGAATTTAGTTTGACTATAGTCAAACATCGTTGACTTTAACGAGTCATGATTAACTTTAGTTAACCATTATTAATTTTAGTGTGACCATAGTTAAGCATGGTTAACTTTATTGAACCAGGTGGTCATAGTTCACAATGCAACATGAAATTTTCTAAACATCGAATGACACATTATTAATGTGTCACATCTTTGGCATTTTCGCATTGTAGAATAACCCTTCACCAATGTCGCAATGTGAATTTTGGTGAATCATGAAATATCACATTATTAATGTGTAACATTTTGGGAATTGTTGAAATGTGGCATAACCCTTCACCAATGTGACATAACCCTTAATGAAAATCTATTACAGCATAACTCTCAAGAAACATTACAATGCAACACAACCCGTGGTGTATGTCAAATGCCACATCTTTGGTTGTGTCAACATATATCGAACACTATAGCAAACATTGTAAGGAATGTATGATGGAGGAATGTTGCAATCTAACATAATCCTTTATGAATCCATCAAGCAATGTACCATGGAGGAATGCCACAATTCAACATAAGCCTAGATGAATGTCACAACATGACAAAACTATTAAGGAATGTACCATGGAGGAAAGGCATGATTGACTATTATTTGACCATGGTTGACTTTATCCAACCATGTTTGACTTAGGTTAACCATGGTTGATTTTATCCAACCATGTTCGACTTTATCCACCCATGTTTGATTTAGGTTAACCATGGTTGACTTTAGTTTAACCATAACTAAATATGGTCGACTTTATTGAACACTGGTCAACTTTCTGCACATGAAATTTTCTAAACATTGAATGTTTCATTATTAATGTGTAACATCTTGGGTTTTATCACAACGCTGCATAACCCTTCACCAATGACACAATGTGACATAACCCTTGATGAACATCGCAATACAACTTAGCCATTGATAAAAATCATAATGTGACACAACTCTTAATGAACATCAAATGTGACATTATTCATGTGCCGAATTTTTGGATTTGTCAATATATATCGGACATTGTAGTGAAACATGGTTGAATTTGGACATCTTTCGAGGTGAGTTGTAGAATAATCTTGGTATATTTTTAGTTTATATCTCTAGTGTTCTTAGAATTAGAGATGTGTAGAAACCTAAAGATTTACTTTGAATTCTATAAATATGTTTTTAACATCATTTTTTTTACTAGGGGAATCGACAACTAGGGACTAGGTTGGTACTCACGTGACATAGGGTCCAGGGATCCAATCCCGCTACCACTATACTTCTAGATCCATCCACAAAACCCAAACCATGGATCATGGGGAAATTTGGGTGGATCTGAACACGAGACCTTTCATTTACAACCATTTCAACTTTACCACATGCTCTACCCCCATGAGATTTTTTAACATCATATTATTAATATCTCTCATGGTTTTACTATTTTTTAAAGTAGTTTTATTCGGTTAAAATTTGCATCACTTCCATTTGGGGGTTTTTATTTTGTGTTAATTTTACAACTTATGGTTTTATGTAAAAGGAAAATTGTATTTTATTTATTTTTCTGGTGGGGCGGCTATTTCATGAACGTGATGTACCATGTTGTTGTGTATAAATGAGAAGTGTTTTAATTTTATAACCATGTTCTTGTTATGACGTTTGATGAATATATCAGAATGATATTCTAATTAGTTTTAGATTGAAAGGATACTTAAGTTGTAGCAGGGTTTGCATTTAATGATCTTATTGTGCCAATTTGTCTAAATTGAGAAAGTTATTGTTCTTTGATTTGCATAATCATGTTTTTTTGGATTGTAGAAATTCTAAAGCCTTAATTGCATAAGGAATTTCATAAACAGGCTAAGGATCTAGGCACACAATTAACCTCACATAGAATTGTAGAGAATTAACATAAGGAGAGAAGAAGAAGAATTAATGAACACACATGAATGAATGATCAATAAATGATAATTGATATTATTACATAGGTAATACATCCTTATAAAGGAAAAAGGAGTTGCTAGAAGACAACTCAAGCTAGCTCATAAAGCAGGATTACTAATTATGATAAACCCCATAGTTGACTAAAGCACTTTCCCAATCTGTCAAGAACCTCATGAATTAGCAATAGCATGTGGAGTGATGATGAGTGAAGGAAATAATTTCTAATCCTAGAATATCGAGAGAAAATAATGGATGATGGGTTGGAAACAAAAGCTACCAATTTCCTAGTTGACTAGCTTTACCTTATCCATAGAAAAGCAGGATAAAGCAGAAAAAACAGAGTAAAGCTGAATTTGTTGTAAAGCGCAGCTACCAATTTCAAATGGCCATAAAGTGGTCAAGATCAACCCAGAATCAGAAATAGATCACTCCTAGGATATAGAGAGCAAGTGTTGACTCTAAGGTGCAAGTGGATGCCAACTATCTAAGCTAGTGGGTAGGAAATTAATCAAATAATGATTAGTTATTTTATGAGTGGGTTTATTATATTCCAACAGCCCCCTTTAATCCTGACTTTATGATGATATTCCTGAACTAATCAGAAATATATATGCATATAGGGCTCAGTAATAAAGCTATGGTCACCCTTTTACAATTTATCGTGTCCAAAGAAATGAGGAAAGAGGCAAAACCTCAAGGGGAAAATCATCCATCAAGAAAAGACATGAAAAGCAATACCAAAAATGTTGAACTGCTGATGTTGCTGCTGCTCCAATCTAAATGCTAGTGTCTGGAGGAATCTTCTTCTTGGGAAGAAGATAAATCTACTCGCCTGGATCAAGGACAGTTGCAGGATGGAAACTAGGACCATGTAGAACAACTGAAATCCAATGATGTGAAGGCAATACTGAAGGATCTTGAGACTTGTAATCAGCTCCAATATGATGAGATGACTTGAAATTTGAACTAGTAGAAATGAAATGAGCTCCAGGTAGGTGAAATAACTGTCCAAGCGAATGTATAATGTCTCCATCTTCATTTACACAAAGAGGATGTGTGGAAGTGATCTTGTAGGAACATAGAGAAGGCATAGGATCAAAGAGTGTGAATGAATGGGCTCCATGGGTTGATCTAGCTTCCAAAGAATCCAAGAGATCAAAAATAAACACAACAGTAGACTCATGGGAATATACTGGTAAAGAATCCTCTATGGTAATTTATTTTATAAAAGTTTAGTATGAGGGTGAAGTGTAATTTTGTATATGGCATTTTAATAAAATATTAAGTAAATAAATATTTTATAATGTTGACCTTAAACTAAACTTGATAATTTCTCTTTTTATTACAACTAATGGAGCTACCGCAGGTTGAACAAGTTGTTGCACTAATTAGTTACATATTAAATCAGTGTAGATCCATGGTAACTCAATCTACCAAGTTCTAAAAGGGATCAAATTTGTTGAAGCGCAAACTCAAGTCCAAAATTTGGGGATAAGTTTGTGTGTCAAGTTTGATCGGTCTTGGATTTTAAGATGGATATATACTAGTTATAGCTCAAAATGGCCTTCATGTTAGCATAATTAAGCTTATTTATATGAAGTATTTGATAAAGTAGATTGGTTGTATTTGAAATTGATGCACCCTTTAGCTCTCATTAGCAGGAATATAATGTTACAAGTTACTCTCATGTGTTAGCATTCCTTGGCCTATATGTTGGGAAGGGTATCAGAGAAATTAGTGAGAAAATGTTTTAGCATTATGTTGAATGGGAAATGGATGCAATATCTTTAATAAAATGAGAAATACTTACAAACCCAAGGCTCTTCGATGTTGGGGACTATAAAATATACATCAATATGGGAAATCCCAAGTAATGACAAGCTTATGAAAGTTGACATTGCTCAGCACAATGCACCCTTGTAACCTAGGGTCTCTAGGGTTACCAACTTACTAAGATAGTTGCAGACAATCAAATTATCTAGAAAATGACATAGGAATATGAAGGAGGCTTGGATTACTTGGTTTATGATGATTTATCCAAGCTTGGTATTCTCCTTTTTCAGTTTCCATCAAAGCTTCCAGGGCATCTCCAATTCTCCTGTAAAAGACAAATTATTTCAGCAATATCTCATATATATATTAATGGTTAGTGAAATACATATTCATAATAACATAATTGAAATCATTCATAATCCATCATACATGAGAAAGAAACAATACAAAGATTGGAAGAAGAACTTTCTTTATTCATAAATTGAGAATGGTGAGATTACAACCTAGCTTCTTAAACAAGGACTCCTATGCAAACTAAGGACATTGAGTTCTTCTACTCCAAGAGGTATGAAGGTGTACCACCAGCATAACTTTGATCTTCTAAGAATGATTGATTAGCCCCATCCCATTCCCTCTATTTATACATGGGAAAACATAGAGGTTTCGAAGGTTAGGATGGTTGAGAACGTTGAGATATTTATTGATTAAGGCTCTACTGATCTCGACTAATCATGAATTATATTTTTTATCATTGAATTAAGGTAAACGCGAGTATGTATATAGGAAACAAGTGTGTGAAATGCTCCTTGCTCAAAGGAAACTCACGTGTCTGATGTACACGCGGGTTGCAATACAAATAGTCACATATCACATGTGGGTTGCAATATAAATAGTCTCATGTGCAACCTTAATCTCCAAATGAAAATACATGAAGCTAGTCATGAGATCATGTATCATTAGTAATGTACATCTATAGTGTTTGGGAAACTTCAATCCTATTGTCCTTTTGTGTCTTGACATATTGGATGTCAGTACTCGAATGGAGAAGTCCCATTTTGGTTGATAAAAATTGCCCCCTATTGTGTAAGGTCAGAGCAAAGCGATGGCTGAAATACATTACAATCTTTTAATCTTGGATAACTCAAGTGTCCATGGTAGCAAAGGAAGTACCTGAAACAAATACATATCAATGTCATATACAAAATCGTATTCAAGGATGCTATGTTCAATATAATGGAACACAAGCTCCTTTACAATATTTGATTACATCATATGATACGGGTACAAGACCACGTATATTACAAAGGTGGATCGAAGCCACAACATACAATGATGAGTCTTCAAAATCTAAAAGACGTGTAACTGATCATAACATAGTCTTGCGTAACTTAGGTTATAAATGTGAACCTAAGGTATTCATTGAAATCCAAATGAACAAGTACAATCTCTACCATGTGAATAGGTGTGTTGAAGTCGAACATGGAAGAGACTCAACATAATGTCAAATAATGAGTGAAACTAACAACTAAAGCAAAATAGTTCACCAATAATGATAATGACTCCTAAGGTACCATAGTCAAAGCTCTAGGTATTCATTTTCAGGAAGTACTAATGAGAAACCATATTGTGATGAGGAAGGTAATGGATCTTCCACTGGATCACAAGAGTGACTAGGAACTGGATACGAGAAGGTAGACACAAGTAATACTTAGATAGGATAACGATGGAATTAGGATAATAGTTAGATGAAGGGATATATCCTTGAACAGTGAGCATGACATAGAGATGACCCGAGGAAGCTTTTAACTTATAGATAGAACAACTAGACTTACCTATAATGTAGGAGACATGATCATATTCCCCATGTATAAAGGTCAAGTGGAGGAGTAAAGACTCGAAGTGATAGCTGAGCTAAAAGTGTAAACTGAAACATGAGTACCGAAAAGTTCAGAGAGTACTATGTTCAAGGAGAACATGCTGCTAATGTTTCTAACCCAAAGAGAGTTCTTCTTCTTTATCTTTCCTTTTAAATTTTAATGAGTCCAAGAAATTCAACTCAGGTCTCTCTTCATTTTTGACAATTTTGAAGAGGGGAGAGAATAATGCTTGATAAAGCCACTGATTTGTGGATTTTACGAGCCTGAACAAGTACATGCTCATTGTTGTTTTGATATTTTGAGAGTATGAAAACTACGAAGAAGACTCCAAGGGGGTGCTTTTTCATCTAAATTAGTCTCCTAAGGCCGGAAAAGTATAAACAAACCATAGAAGAACTCTCTTAGCTTCCGAAGAAGTAAAGCACACCTTTTTTGTGCTTAGTCAGGAAGGTCCAAAAAAGGTTAAATTTCCACCTACACAATGCCCCTTTAAAAGAAGCATATAGCCTGAGTTTTACGAGTGTGAAGAAAGGAAAGATCACTCGGAAAGATCCATTTGAGTATGAGAAATGGGGCTTACAACAATAAAATCGATGGATTCTAAAACACTAGCATTTGCGCAAGAAGAGAGTGTAGGGAAACGGTTGAGCGCAGAGAACTGGATAGATGAATATATATATTCTGATATTCATGATATCTTCTTTGTTGAGTTCTCCATTTTACTGCATGAATTGTTTTTAAGATTGATGACTAAGTAAACAAACTTTCAGAGAAGAGAGATTGTCGAGTGGAGAAATCAGTTGGTTCATGAGGTAACCATTGTAAGTAACACCATTTCTAGAGCTGTTGATTTTTGGGTTGATAGTATATTGCAAGGATATATTACTTAGTTTGCAGTAGATACTATAACCTCATATAGTGAAGCTGAAATGTTTTTTTCCAAGGACCCCAAAGAAGATACTTGTTACGTATCACTACATGGATAAAAATGCTTGCCTATGAGAAGGGTATTTTGCAGCTGAGTAGTTGATTTGCATGCCTAAGAAGGCAGCTAATGTCGCAGATGACCTACTTAGAAGATGGGAAAGGGTGAGTTGAAATGTTCCCAGGAATCACAGAACCTGAATTAGAAGTTGGAGTCCTAAGGAGTGGAAGAATATTGAGATGAGGAAAGAGAAGGAAAACTAAAAGGGGATGACATAATCCTAGCTTGTTTGAGGAGAATGAACATGAACTTCCGTCATACGAATACGAAGGGCCTTGCGATGAAGAGTAGGACTATAGCCCAATTTTGGAAGGACCATAATATTCTGAGGATTCTGAGGAGAAAATAAGGTCATGAGGCAACTACATAACACCAACAATATCACCAAAGGTAAGATCTAGAGTTTCATCCCTAGAAAGGACTACTAATACAGATAGTGCTAGCCTTGTAACTAGTGCACGAGAAGGTACATCCCCTTTGAATGTTGTAGAAAACCCCGATGCCAACTCAAAGGATACGACAGATATCTGGTTACCCACATTCAATGGAAATGGAACAGAGGACCTTGAGTAGCATTGTTTCCTCTATGAAGCTATTTGGATGGTGCATTTAGTCCATAATGCATATATAAATAAGGCATAGATGATCACAACCTTGAGGGGTCACATGATGGATTGGTTCATGAAGTTCTGTGCCGTACCAATCGGAACTCGAGCAGCATTGGTTCCTCTATGAAGCTGTTTGGATGGTGCGTTTAGTCCATAATGTAGATATAAAGAAGGCATAGATGATCACAACCTTGAGGGGTCGCGCAATGGATTGGTTCATGAAGTTCTGTGCCGTACCAATCGGAACATCGCCGAAGACCCTTGAAGAGATCTGAGCTAAAATGATCTCTGAATCTAGGAAACCTAAATTGGAATTGCAGTGTATTACTGAGATCAAATAAATCAAACAAGCATTGATGGAAATGGTATGGGATTTTTACCAGCGATTTAAAACACTGATGGCCAAGGTAAGCTTCCAAATATCAGATGTGGAGCATAAAGAGTGGTTTATTGCTGCGTTGTTGCCACACATCCGAGGGTCGTTAATGCAGTAGAAGATTGAACCACAAACATAAGCACTAGAACTGGCAATGAAGTTAGAGGCCTCACCCATTGGCAATGGTGCTGCAGGGATGGTGCAGATTCGGTCGCAGCTGGCCAATCTGATGATACAACTTCAAGAAATCAAGAAGGGTAAAGAAGGACAAGAAGATTTATGGTGCACAAAATGTAGGACGGATGGACACACTAAGGATAACTATCTGACAAGGATAATTTTAGGGGCGAAATTTAGCCCAATGGGCTATTTTTCCATGTTTTTCTCCAAAAAAGATTCTCCATTTTGCATTTTTTGAAGCCCTGTTTTGCCCAATTTTGATGGGGTAAAATATTTTCACCCTAAAATCGCCAAATTATGATATAAACAATATAAAATCCTTGGAAATTAAAATATTTTTTGAAAAATATCGCCAAACATTTTATAGTTGGTGTTTTAAGAATAGGTAAGATTCGCCAACATTTATACACTTTTAAATAAGTATGGTTCCTTAAAATCATCCCTGCTGTCTGACCTTCCTAAACTACGTCGCATCAGGTGCACCCAACCCATTAAACGAACATGGGCTACCGTGGTGTCTCATATGCCAGTCAAGAGGCCATTGCGACGAAGAATGTTTATATTTGCAAAAAGTTGTAAGTACCCCTGCAAACCTATTATGTAAATTTTGTAAATCAGTAGAACATGATGAGAAAGACTGTAGAGCATATCAGCTCTTGAAAGAAAATATTTTCAACACCTACTTAATGAAAAATGAAGGTTTTGCGCAGGCTGAATAGGCGCAAGCCTCGTATCATCCTGCACAGTTCCCACCTAATCAGTACCAACCGTAGTACGCGCCTTAGCAGCTGTACGTGCAACAAAATCCCTATCATCCACACTACCAGCAAAACCAGTACCCACTACAGCAACCACACCTACAGGGAAGGGGTGGCATAAACTTCAAAGGAAGAGGTGGAGGAGGAGGATTTAGTAGAGGAAGAGGTCATACGTGTTATAACTGTGGAAAACTGGGTCACTATGCCAAAGATTGTTTAGATCCTGTGAAGACATGTTCATACTGTCAGGGAGAGTACCATAACGTTGAACAATTTCCTTAGCTAATCACAAAATGACAAGCAAGGACCATTACAGGACCTAACCCTGCACAAAACTCGAACCTGAATATGAATGTGAATGTTTAGATGATTTAGGCTAAACCACAAGACCTGAACATCACTATCGTAACTCGAGGATGTGCGGCAACTGGAGAAGACCAGGATCAACCGCAAGAACAACCACAGCCACAAGTAAGGCCAGCGTCACAGAAAAAGGAGCCACTAAATGTCCAGAAATAGAAATAAGTATTCTAGGACGTACAATCAGAATTTATAAGCCCAGAAATACTGTCGAATTTCGTAGAAGTCAAGGACGTGCCTAAACGGTTTCAATGCATATTCTAGAAGAAGGTTCCACCAAAGGTTAGTAATCTAAGAACCTTTCTGTTAATTTGTTTAACACTAATGCAAGGTAAAGATGCTATTGTAGATTTACAAGCAATGATAAAAGAGATACCTGTAGAGCCACGACCTGAAAAGAAAGTTAACCAAGTACAGAAAAAATTTAAAACTGCCCGCGAGTTGAGGATGACTGCGCAGATAGGTGACTATGACATGGATTATATCATCTTAGATCTGGGCTCATATGATAATATTTTGACACAACAAACTTGGGAAAGTATGGGCAAGCCGCGCTTGGACTAGTCTCCTATCCAGTTGTGACTTACTAATCAGAAAAAGGTCCTACCCATTGGTCGATTGAGTAATGTCTCTGTTGATGTTGAAGGATTGTGCACATTTGTAGACTTTGAAGTCATTAACTTTGTTTATGACATGAACCCATACCCATCTCTGTTAGAAATAGATTGGGCCATAGACAATCAAACCATCATAAATTTCAAGAAAAGGATTCTCTCATTCGAAGATGATGAAATGAGGGTGGTATCACCCATCGATCCATTAGAGGGACATAAATACGTCGAGCCTGTCTATAATGAGGGACAGGGTGACTACCTCGACTAGACCTACAATGTCACAAGTATGCAGGAAGATTATACCAATCCGACAGCAGATGGAAACCTGAGTTGGAGATGGAGATGCACGAGTTCATGTACATCTAACTCAAGTGAGGCTTTAGAGGGTTGGAAAAATAGATTACATGAAGTCTCTATAGTATAAGAAGCAAGTTGATCTGAATTTCCCACACTACATTCAGCCAAGGAGAATTTATGTAGAGGAGAGGGCACTACCAAAGAAGGTGGTGACTGCTCTTGTGGCGTCATGAATTCCTATTAGCATTCCCTTGCTAAAGGATATCCTGCTTGAGTTGGATAGGTTGAAGTTCGAGGAATTTGACACTCCACAGCAGGAAGGACTATGGATAATAGATTGCATGGTCATGAACCAGTCTTCTACAAGTGGTGCCTAGGTGCTCAGGATAATGGAGTGGGCTGAGGGACTTTCCCACACAGGTCTGACAAATATGTTGTTCATGCCTCACTTTGGCCATAGCGTACAAGTCAGTATGTATGTGGAGCAGTTACTAGTCTTCTTCTAGAAATATTTCATATGGTTGGATCAGCCATATCCGGTCGACGTCGAGTTAATTTCAAGGATCACTGGCCTTCCAAACAAAGGTGACGATCCTATGCCATTCTTGGCCAACCCTATCAAGTAGAAGCATAACCTGTGAGTGGGTGCGGGCTTCTTGATTCGGACCATCTAGGAAAAAAGTGTGCCTATCATCGCAAAGATCCTATCCTATAAGATTCTCCACAAGATGATACCCAATCAATGTTCGGCAGCAGTGGTGGATCTCGCATATTTATGTGCACTAGGAGGAGTATTCAATTGGTCACAGTACCTGCTGAACAAAATCATAGATGATGCAATGCAGGCCTAGCACAAGGACGCCTACAAATTCCACTATTCCTAGTTGCTGATCTCAATTTCATTCAATATGTGGGGTAACCTGTTGGACTACATCCAGATGGATGTCCCACTATCTTTCCTTGGTTCAAGGTACCAGAAATTATGGGAAGACAAGGTGGAAAACAATTGGCAGAAGGATAACAACATTGCATTCTTTTTGCACACAAAGGTGCTGTGTGATTTTGTTTGTCGATCCCACAGAATCTGCGCTGTGATGGCACATAGGTACACCCCATTCATCAAGTTTCAAGCTGAAGCACATAATATGATATTAGAACCAACAATGGACCCAATCAAGCAGGTGCACCATGCAAAATTCATGGTGACAAATGAGGACGTGGATGCAATTATCAATATTTGGTAAGAGGAATGGCGAGGCCCACTAGCAGAGTCTCTACCTAAAGAGAAAAATGTAGAGGAACCACCGCTTCACCAATTTAATGGCGAAGAGCATGAAGGCGACGAAAAACCAGATGATCAATTGCAAGAACACAATGAGGAAAATGATGATATTAATGACTTAGAACATCATGCATTAGAACACCCTCCAAGTCAAGAGCATGTGCAAAAATAAATGCACACACAGTAAGGAGAGGGCCACTCATCCCGCAAGAAGCAAAAAGATGAAAAAATAGCGAACACAAGCACATTGACTGAAGATGATGTGCAGAAACTTGCTGACGTTGTTGCTAAGGTTGTGCAAGATAACCTCTCTAGTCCACAAATGCAGCAATTAATAATTTCTACACAAGTCAAGGGCATCTCAATAAGTTGATAGAGGCCATCCATGATGTCAAATCCACTGTGGAGGCCGAGACATATGATGTTGCTCCCAGTATTCCACTAGTTACACCAGCATTAGTGTTTCCAATCAAAGTGATGATTCAGAGGCAAACACTAGAGACGGATGCAGAGACAAGCACAGGTCCTAATGACAACAGTGCGTAGATAGACTTCTCCAAGCTAGCCTTGGATGAAGTGTATGACATCCAGCAGCAGGTCGTGTTCGAAATTTGGCTAAGGGAAAATGTTGTTTCTTATCAGGAAACAAAACAACAGTGAAAGCTAAAGCTGCGCAAGGCCTTGTTGAAGGAGAAATAGAAAGAACTGTAGGGGCACATCACCCTTATTGCTGAAAAAGAGTAGGAAATACTAGCGCATGAACAAAGCCGCGTCACATTAGTGGACTCTATAAATAATTCCATTGCAGCATTCCCACCAGAAGTAGGACAAGAAGATGAAGAATCCCTGGCTAAAGTAACCAGGCTTGCAAATATCACCCAGGATCTTCGACAGCAAGTGGAGGAGCTGCAAGCCAAGTAGATGTCAAGAACACCCCTAGAGGTACTTGAGGAAAGAAGAAGAGAAACATCTGAAGGTACTAAGAAAATCATAGAAGGTGAAGCACTCTCCATAAAGGCCGCAAATGCTATCCCTACCATTTGGGGAGCGTTTCTCGAAGATGAAATAGCTGAGGAAATTAGGAAGAGTGTATGAGAGGCAGATGAGAAAATCAGCATTGCAAAGGCATAAATGAGGAAGCTACCCCTCCAGGAGAAGATCACAAAAAATTCAGAGATCAAGAGACTGCAGCAAGAAGTGAAGACCCTTTGTGAACGAGAACAGGCTAGGGAATATGAGGTAGAAACACATCAAGTGGAAGCCAAGTGGTTCACAGACTTTATTCAACCTCCATAGCAAACAATTCAACACATAATACAATCAATAGAGGTAGAATCGTTGGAACATGTCCATTCCGACCGTGTTGAGCAGTTGGCCGCACAAGCAAAAGAAGTTGCAGAGGAAGTCGCTAAGGTTCAGCAGATGGTGAAGACATTCTAGGACAAGGTTCGTCCTACTGTGCAGCTTGAGATGGCATCGGCAACTTAAAATTTTGCAAGGAAATAAAGCCGATCCGCGCAACAAAAAAAAGAATCTCCAGAATTGAAAGAGGAAGTTGCATGAAAAGACGAAGTTGTGCAGAAAGAATGGTGCACTATAAACCTGCCAACAAACCAGCTAAGAGACAACTAGCGGGAGGTCACAGATAGCTGACGGGAACCAGTAGACTGTTAAATGCATGAGGATTCAACAAAGTTTGGTGCTCGCAATAGGACAATGCCCAGGATGGAATGACTAGCTCATCAGGTGTGGGAAACTCTGTGATGGTGACCGACCATCACATCAATACTCGATCACGGATGCCAGTGCGGGAGAATGACGGCATGATTAATCATAGCAAATCAAAGAGGCAGATCTAGTGCACCAGAGGAGGGTCCTATCCTAATGATGCACTTAGATAAGCCAAGATGGCATGTGACCTGATGCTCCTTTTATAAAATAAGGGTGCACCTAGAGCAAACATCACTTGGTCGTGCTACTTGAGCACCAGTTACAGATTTCACTTGGTGATGCTACTTGAGCACCAGTTATAGATGGGTTGGGGTGTGCCATGGTGAGCAGCCCTGCCAGAGAAAGAAGTGGCCACAGCCTTAATCCTATGGGTTATCTTAGAAGATGGGAATAAGGAAGATGCTAAAATTCTACAAGTTATTTTGATCCAACTAGAAGTATCTGGCGAAGTCATTCTTGGCTATTTCTTTATCAATTGGTTAGAATCCCTAGCTATGGCACCCGAAAGGAATCCGGTGGGGATCCAAATTTTTTCCCCACTTCACTAAGTCTACAGGGCTGGCGAGCAGGCCCAACTTCAGGTAGTCTAGGAGATGCCTCCATGTGTGGAAGGAATAGAGAAGGGCTAAATGGCCAGATATGGCTAGTAAACCATGATGCTGAGGTGAAATTCGTCAAAGTTTAGGAATCATTCATCTCTGATCACTCCCTTGAATTTAGGTATTTTCTTGTTTTCAATATGGACAATGCTTCATTCTTCAAAGTTCATATCTATGGTACATGCAATCATCAGTTGGGCACTGACCCATCCAGCTATGAAGAATAGGAAGTGGAAAAGAACAACAGAAAGACAAGCTGAAGCAAGCACAAGGAAAACCCCAGGAACATGAGAATGATAATAAGAATTGGATTGTTCTGTCAAAATTGGACACTAACAACCTTGGTGAAATTCAGAAGTGGAACTCTCCATTAAGAGTCTTCAGATGATGCCGAGGAAGAAATTGTATGACTAAAGTAACTAAAGTTTTGTAAACTAAAAATTCTTGTAAGTATGGGATGAGGCCGTGGTGTAGGAAACACCGCAATATATATATATATAATATTCCATGCAGGTCATGCACCCTCCTATGTCCATTGCTTCGTGGCTTGGGACGAGCCACATGTGAGTGTTGGGGACCTGTTGGCCTGGGAAAGGAGCACAAGGGAGAATTCATACGCAAGCAAAAGAAGGTACGCCATGCATGCGACAGAAAGAAAGCAAGGTTGTGAAGGAAGCAAAGGACCAACACAAGCAAAATGGAGAGGTGCACGACAAGGGAAAGGCAAGCACATGAGTGTGTAGGTGATAACGGCCAAAATATTTTCCATACCTGACGAATATGAGACCAAATATTTGCTTTTCTATAAACACATCGAGACATGTTCACCTGATGGTTGCAAAGAATGCAATAAGGTACTTGAAGCATACAGTTTAGTATGGGCTCAAGTATGAGGCAAATCAGAACATTAACCTGAAGGGTTATGTGAATTCTGATTGGGCAGTCAGTGCCATTGATAGGAAGAGAACTTCTTGGTGTAGCAGGAAGCAATCCTACATGGCCCTAAGTACAGCTGAGGAAACATATGTTGCCACTTGCTATTTGAGAGGTAGTATGTTTCTTTTGAAAACTACTATTTGATTTGGTTGATCTGACTTGCATTTTTTTATGATGCAGAAAGGAGCAGTGAGCCAGATCGAGATCTCTTGAAAGAGGGATTTCTAGCATAGCTAGTGAGACAGGTTGTTTGAGCATAAATCATGGTGAAGCTCGTAGGTTTCTCAGACATAATCGGTCCTGTAGGTTGTCCTCAGATGTAATCAGTCCTGCCAAAGCTCGCAGTCTATCCTTGGACGTAATGATCCCTAATGTGATTCTATGCTAGAAATGGCCAGAGTGAAGTTTGAGTACAGGGAGAAGCTTGGTGTTCTCTAGATTGAGGTTCCTTCCAAGGGGAAGTGATGAGTCTGTGAGCCCTTCTGACATGCTGGAATTCTGAGCTTCACATGGTCAAATGTAAGTGCAGAGATGCTCTGATGTGATTGTGGGTTGTGTTACCACATGATCAGTGCAGAGCCATTCTGATGTGATTGAGGGATGTGTTCCCACATGATCAGATATAAGTGCTAGAGTCCATTCTCTGGGAGAATGGAGGCACCTGGTCAGTTACCAAGAATACTCAGCTTAGTGCTGAGAGGCCATTCTCTATGAGAAAGGAGGCACCTGGTCAGTTACCAGGAATACTCAGCTTAGTGCTGAGAGGCCATTCTCTATGAGAATGGAGGCACCTGGTTAGTTACCAAGAATACTCAGCTTAGTGCTGAGAGGCCATTCTTTGTGAGAATGGAAGCACCTAGTCAGTTACCAGGAATACTGAACTTAGAGCTAAGAAGCCATTCTTTGGGAAAATGGAGGCACCTAGTCAGTTACCAAGAATACTCAGCCTAGAGTTGAGAGCCCTTCTGACATGTATGCTGGATTGGTTCCTTGCATGGTCAGATGTAAGTGTAGAGCCCTTCCATGGATGGTATTAGTGGTGTCCTACCATTCCACTGGATTTAAGTGTTGGGCCCTTCCATAGATGATAGTAGGTGTGTCCTATCATGCTGATGGTTGTAAGTGCTGGGCCTTTTCACAGATGATAGTAGGTGTGTCCAATCATGCTGGTAAATGTTAGTGCTAGGCCTTTTCGACATGGTTCTTGGATGTGTTCCTCCCATGGTCGGATGTAAGTGCTAGGCCTTTCTGACAAGATGGTGGATGTGTTCCTCTCATGGTCAGATGTGAGTGTTGGGCATGCCTTTCTGACATTGTTCTTGGATGTGTTCCTCCCATGGTCATATGTAAGTGCTAGGCGGGCCTTTCTGACATGGTTCATTCCATGGTTAGATATAAGTGTTGAAGACGTTGAAGACCTACCTAGAGGCTAGGCCTGCAACTAGTATGAAAAAGGGCTGGCTCTGTAGAACTTCCTGTGACAAGAAGAATGAAGAGATAGCACCATTTGATTGAGATAGTGGAAGCAGTGATGTTGATGATGATCAAGTGATGATCCATACTTGATGATGATCCAATAACAATCCAGACTTGATGACGATCCAGTGATGCTCTAGATCAAGTGATGATCCAGTGATGCTCCATATTAGATGATGATCTAGATGATACAGAGAAGAAGACTTGTGCTGATAAATTGTGTCGAAAGAATACCTTCCTAGTTAAGAGGGAGTGTTGATGTATTTGTAACTTCAGAATGTATTCACTTGTATATATTATGTATTGTACCCCAATGTTTATTATGGGAAGTATCTATAATGTACTTGAGTCATGTCATGCCCCGATGTTTCGATTGGGAGATTCAATAATGTAAAGAAGTCATGTAAAGTGATTGAGGTTAACCCTCCATTGTAAGTCGGGGTAATAGTCCCCATAATTGAGTCAAGATTAACCCTCCTTATTGATCGAAGGGAAAATTCCCACAGTTGTGGGGAACTAGGGTTACTAGACTCTCATAGAGATGTCAGCCCTGGTAAGTAATTGTTAAGTGGGGCCGACTTGTTGGAGTGGACTTAAAGTGAATGAAAGAATATAAATAGAGAGTGAGTCTCTCTATTTATCACACACACACACACACTCACTGGGGCGCATGAGTGAGAGAGGAGAAGCTCTCTCAAGTAAGAGAGAGAGAAAATATGTTGGAGATCATCCTTATGTTTTCGAGTTTTACTGCTGCCATTAGTGCTCATTCTATCTCTAAGGAAGTTGCGGGGTTTTCTCCTTTATGGTTTCCCCAAGGAATATTATTTGTGTCTCTTGTCTCTTGTGTTTATTTCTATGCATGTTATTCTCTTATATAAGATCCTAAGATCATATTGCTTAAATGATAAAAATCTAAAAAACTTATAGGGAAATTTCACTTTTTTCTTATCTTTCTTTCCCCCATCAGCATTGTTCATGGGATTAGGCTTGTTTTGGTTTCCCTCACCTTTCTTCCCCTTTTTCTATTTCCCATCGGACTCCTGATTTCCCTTTTGGGAGGATTGCGCAAAAAAATGCATTTTGGGGTTAAGGGGTAGCCTTTGCTTCCTCCATTTTAGACTGCTTGATGGACAACTTGTGGATTTTCTTATCCAATGATTCTACAGTGGGAGAATTCACTGAACCAACCACTCCCATCAGCATGGGGTCCAGGATTATTTTTCTCGACACTATGGGTAGACTGTGGTGCCTCAAGTATCATTTCATATAATATCCCAGACTAAGAGTATATCAAATCCATCTGCTGGGCCCTGAGGATGGCCTCTTATTCAGTGGTCACCCCTGAAATGGATACATCCTTAGATATATAAGGAAGCAAATATTTAAGGAACCACTCTAACATAAACTAGGGGGGGTGGTGGATTTTATAAGCCTCTTCCATCTTCACCACTCTTGGATATGATCCAGAATGTGAGTGGCTTTGTCTTTCCTAAAGGTAGAAAAGAGGTCTGTGTCGGCATAATATTGGACAGGAAGCTGGAATTGGTTCAAGAACACATTAGATAAGTCCCAAAAACTATCAAACGCAGTAGAGGGAAATTCAATATACCACTTTGTTGCAACACCAGTCAAAGTTATTTGGAACAACCTCAATCGAATGGCGTCATCATTCAGTGACTTGGAAGAACACCATAAATGGAAAGTGGTGATATGGGAACTTGGATCTTCACCAATTTTTTCCTCAAACTTGGGAATGTCCGACAGTAACTTGCTTGGGACAGGTGTCCATGTGGCACTATGTTTCACCAAGTCATTCATCAACTTGGTCAAATATGGCAAGTTCAAAGTTGCCAGGAATGAAATTTTAGGCCTAACTAGAGTCTGAAAATCATTAGTTTGGGAGGTAGAAGGACCTTCCCTCTGGTTCCCAAAAGTAAAGGTGGTGTTTCCCCCAGCTACCATTTGTGAAGTAGTTGGACTACTTTGAAATGGATTCCACCCATAAGCAAGTGGATTATTTTTGTGTGGTACAATATAATTAGTTTGATCCCCTCTAGATGAAACTGGAGTCTAAAATACTAGAGAGGGTATCCCTCTGCTAAAAAGTGAAAAAGGATAGCTCGTAAACGAAGCTGAAACTATAGTTTGGAAACCTTGGACATAAGTGTTTTTATTTCTAAACTGCATCCCCACATATGCAGGTGTAGGGCCTACATAAGGAGTGGATGGGGGAATATGCCCCCCATTCCAAGGGAATCCCTAGACAAATGAAGAGGATCCAATAGGACCACACTGAGCAATATGCATGAAAGAGGGTGAAGCAAAAGGCGCACTAGGAATCCCACTGACAACCCCACTAGAAGGACCTACTACATTATAGGAAGTCAGTGGTTGAACCACTTGACTACTTGGTGATAAAGGTTTAGTAGATGTACTTGGTCTAGGAGTACCAACCGAGGGAGGTGGCACTCCTCCAGCCAACACAGCTGAAGTAGGGGTAGATGTACCCTCTGCAAAGCTTACCATAATTCTACTCATGGGAACACCAATCACAGGTTAAGTGAATGGAAGAACTTGGACGATCACATGATCGTTTAAGTCAGTAAGAGGGGGGTTAAAGTTTCTTGCAAACTCGTCACTTTGCAGGTCCTCAATATCTACTTGGGTTATATCAACCTGATTTGTCCTAAGTTTTGATTCTCCTAGAACTTCGCTTACTCCTACACGTTCGAAAGAATCGTTAGTATCTAATCTTCGCCTTTGAGGGGGCGATGGAGGCTCCACTGTAAAAGCTAGAGGAATTTATTGCAACCTTCTTGACCTTCTGAGAGGTTGGTCCTCCATGGCTAAAAATTGATTCTTCACACACCTAAAGGCATACTAAATACAAAAAAACCACATATAACTCACTAAAAAATCTCCTAAAGCTAGACACACAAGCGGGTATAAGATGTTCCTTCTAGAAGAAAGCTGATAGATGGTTACTTGGAATCCCTATAGATAAGGTTTGCTGAGATTCCGCAGTAAGAATTCATGGCATCTGATGGAGAATCTGCGGTTAGAGAGTTTATTGTCGACGTTTCGAACCAAGCGTGGCTC
>LPNX010285289.1:85111-130979 GCA_001517045.1 Pseudotsuga menziesii
GGCAACGGCAAAATTAAGACCTTTCTCAAGGAGTCTTCTGGTGGGAATGTTTAGTTCACAGGTTGAGAGATTGACGACAAGTCTATTCGGGTCCTTGAATTCATGGTTAATGTTGCTTTTAATTTCATGTTTATTTTCATTATTTTTATTATTTTTAATTTTAATTTTATTTTTATTTTTATTATTATTGTGATGGTCCCCCTTCGTGGTTAGTGCGTTATTCTGATCATGGTCTTGGTCTTTTTGCCATGGATGACCTACTTTCTTAGGCACAAGTGGAGGAATAACCCAACCACCCTCCCACACCTTCTACCGGGGTTACCTTCCAATCATGTCCAAGGTGGACCAGAAACAGCCCTCCGGTATACTTGTGTATGAACCCTAAATGTCAAAGAGACTAAAGGCTACCACAACTATACTAAAATTATAGGGCGACGGTCGCACGCCTGATTCGTACGCATGGGCGGGGTAGCAAAGCCTAAAACCCTATCAATACCGGCACCACATGGGGCCTAAGAGGTGGTATTGAAAAAAGTCTCTAGATGGGTAAAAATCATGGTCTACGCTCGAACAAAGAATCAAAGGGTTATCTCTTAACTCTAGGTCCTCACACGGCCTCATGCTTAACTCTGTTTGAGAGGAGCTTCCAAAATACAGTCAACATAGAAGAGGATTTACCTAGTGATTGGCCGACTACATCTGAAATCAAACACGTGTGGAGAGTTAAAACTCCCTAATCCACAAGTCTAGCCTAAGCTAGTTGGTGTAGGAGGCTAAAAAGAGAATTTACTAATAATTTTTCATTATATCATTCTTTTTAATAGGCTATTTTTAGTCAGAATAAAATGGCATGAAACTTATGTGGTGTTATATAATCAATAAAAGAAAGAATAAATGATGCATAAAAGTAAATTTTCAAAGCAAATTGCAACTACTAAGCCAAATTTTCTTTTCTTTTTGTAAATGCAAGTTAATGAACTTTAAAACTAAGAGTGAGAAACTACAAGACTTTTTAAGAATGTTTGAAATTTTCTTTGAAAAATAAGCAAAATAAATACTACATGCAACCTAATGCAAAATATTTTTGTCTTTTCTTTTCAAACAACTTCAAAAACTACAATGCAAATGAATGCAAACTTGAGCAAATTTGACTAATCTAAACATACAGCAATGAAATAAGAAAAAAGGATCCCAAAGTGACCTACTTCAACCAAGATGAAGAAGACTGGAACAAACAATGACTTGGAGAAACTAACAAACTTAAAAGCTCACTAGATCCACAAAGAGAAGAGTGACAAACTGAGACCAAAGGAAGCAATATAGATTATAAAGAATTCAATGACTTGATCACTGACCTACACTACAACAAAACCCAGTGATTAGCATCCCTTTTAGCTTCCTTTTTAGCATCCACTATAACTTTTAGTGTATTTTTCATCATTTTTTGGACAAAGTGGACGCTTTTCCACGAGATGGCGCTTTTAATGGCATTATTTGTGTCCATTTTTAAAATTTGACGCTATTTTGGACACCAATTAGAATCCCAAATAGCATCCCAATTAGTCCTTATTAGCATCCCAATTAACGTCCCAATCAACATCCCAATTAGCATCCCTTTTTAAAAGTTGGCACTATTTTGGATGCTAATTAGCATCCCAATTAGCATCACCCTTAGAATTCCAATTAGAATCCCAATTAGCATCCCAATTAGTGTCCCTTTTTAAAATTTGGCATTATTTTGGATGCTAATTAGCATCCCAATTAACGTCCCAATTAGCATCCCAATTAGAATCCCAATTTGCATCCTAATTAACATACCAATTAGCATCCCAAATATCGTCCCTATTTAAAAGTTACCGCTATTTTGGACAATAATTAGCATCCCAATTAATGTCCCAATTAGCATGACAATTAGCATCCCAATTAACGTCCCAATTAGCATCCACAAAAGCATCCCATATAATGCCAATAATAGCCTCCAGAAAAAACGTCCTGAATAGCATAGCATCATATATGAATCCACGGTTAGCAACATGAATTGCGCCATGAATTTCGACAAGAAAAACATTCAACATAGATCCAAGTATAGAGCCAGGAAATGCTAGACCTGGAGTTGATTTTCTAAACATTAAGTGCTGCTGCTGAGTTGATTTTCTAAACGCTAGTACTACTATTGAGTTTGATTCCCTTAAAATATAAGGTTTTACAATAATTGTCAACTAATATTCTACCTGAAATTTGGGGATATATGCCCCACTATTTCCATAAATATGGATATTATTTCTTGGAATCCTGTAGCTTTCAAGTGTTTAATCTATGACCCAAATATGCTTTGACATCCTATACTTTGATATTTGTCTGTCCTTTGTCCCTCCTTTGAATACCACCTGTTAAATAACTGCCTGGAAATGCTCGATTTGATGCCCTTGAATATGGGGTTGATATTTATTGTTGATCTTCAAAATATGGGATTTGAATGCTGGTAATGTGGACCTGCTACTTTGCTGGATGGAGGATTCGACACCATAGAGTCCCAATGATATTTCCTTCTGCAAACACATGTAAATCCCCATTGCTAATATTACTCTTTATTACTATATATTTTGTAATATACTTTGTCACCTGTTCACAGTATTACATTTCTCAATATGCCACGAATTTTAAGAGCCACTACTACGACAAAGGAATTTGACTTGTTCATATCATTACTAAGAGATGGTATAGAATTCAACGTTCCAACACATAGGTATTGATAGGCTAAATATGCAAGTGGAAAAATATCAAGTGTATTTTTGATAGCCATTCAACAAGGAATCGATGCCAATAGGATGGTTTCTTATGTGAGAAGTAGAACTCTTGCATATTCCTTAACTATTAGCAAATTCCATTTCAAAACTCCTCCTTCAAGTGTAGGATGCAAGAAATTCAACTCTATATTTTCACTTCCAAGTCTTCTCTGGCATCCAATGACCATAAGGTCATTTATACAGGTCTAAAATACAAGACCCCAACCCTTTATTGAACTTTCCATTATAGGAATTTTTCCCAATATATTCCAAATATGGTATCCTTGTTATATTTCTTAACTTCATTTTGCTAGTGCTTGATTTCATAAAACTTGATTATTTATCATTACAACCAAGTATGTTGATGGTTCACTGATTTTGTCAAGCAGTTATACTATGTTTCCTGTAGAATGCACTTTACTACTAAAGGGAACCATTTGAGACAACCATAACTTGACAAGAAACTTGTTAAATATCATTGTGCATATATATATATATTCAGATTCTAGTTTAGCATAGAGATATTCATCAAAATATGGTCATTTCCACAAATCTCATGATGACAAAGTGTAGCACATATCTAGAACACGTGTAGATGTTGAAGTGTGTGTGGGGGTGTTGGGAAATGATTGTAGGTACTGGAATGTGCATATTAACCTTGCATGTGTGCACATAGAGTCTAAAATTGTGACATCCCGTGACATGGAGTCACACGTAAACAACAAGTATAGACTTGGGCACAAAATTGGTAGTGGTTCTTTTGATGAGATATACTTAGGATTTGCTCCATTTTTTATTTTATTCACTCAATGAGTAATTGTTTTGTTGATTCCATAAAATATCAATTCATCAAGTCCCATAGAATTTCTATTCACCTGAGTTTGTTTGAGAAGAATTACATGTTGTTTGTGATCGACATATTTTGTCTTTATCCATGACTCATGAGTGTCACCATATGGAAATTTTGTATCTTAGAACACCAATGGTTCTCAGTTCTTTATTACTTTTGCAGCAACACCTCATCTTAATGGGTGTATACTTGATTCCATATCTATGATTTTTTGTATTCACCTAAGTTTGTCTGAGCATCTTTACATGTTGGTTGTGATGGACATATTTTCTCTTTATCCATGACTCATGAGTGTCACCATATTGAAATTTCATATTTTAGAAATACAAGATTACTTTACCCTGAAATAATGGGTTATTTTCTTTGGGTTCCAAACACCAGTGTATTTTTACCATTTGACCTTTTAAATTCTGATAAATATTTGCAGGCATTTCTCTTCATTCCAATTCAGTTGGTCTATATGCTACTAAGGGGGAGAGGCTAACATTTTTTTGACTAATGTGGATATCTTGCCTCTCCCCATATCTATTTCATGTTTTACTCTCATATAATTAATGCACCTTTTCTTACTGTCTGCGGCAAGCATGTCTTCTTTGGAAGAGTTGTTGAGGGAATAGATGCATTGAAGAAAATTGAGCGATTATCAACTGCATATCAAGGAAGGCATATTGTTCCAGTTAATATTTCTAATTGTGGTGAAATATTTCCAAGAAAAGATAACAGTATAGTTGTAGTTGATGAAGGTACATTTATCTTTTAAGTTGTAAGCATCATGATATTCCATTGTTGAATTTTTAACTGACCATAAAGGTTATGTTGTTGTATATATATTATTTCATATAGTTTGGTGTTGTATAATTTTTTGTCTTGTCAATCTAATAAATGGAATTTTCTCTCCAATGAGTCCCAGCAATAGCCCTCATAAGAGTTTGAGCAAAATCCCCTGAAGAAGCTTGCGAAGAATCCCAAGAAGGAGCTTGAGCAAGAGCCAGAGTGAGAGTCCTAGGAAAATATCAAGCAAAATCCTAAGTAGAAGTCCCAGAAGGGTATTGAGTAGAAGTCCTCGAATGATTTTAAGTGAGATCCCAAGTGTGTGATTGCTCCCAGGGTTGTAATAAGGATCCCAAGTCGCGGGGATTTAAGTAGGAGCCCAAGTGTGATTGCTCGCATGCCTTTAAGCAAAAGTCCATGAAGGAGTTTCAGTAAGAATTCATGACAAATACTAGCTCAAAGTTCTTTGAAAATTCAAAGAATGCCTCCAAGAAGAAGGTTTTCAAGAGGATCAAGTCATAGTCCTGTTGTTGATAAGAGTACACTTCCCCATCCTAATCAAAGTTGTACTGCTGCAAAAAGTCCTAGCCTAAAGGGAAAGCCTAAACATGTGAGAAGAGGTCATGGATTCAACCAGAATTGCTCTTATGCTCGACATTATCATACACCATCTCCAAATCACTCTCCCCCAAGGTCTCATTGCCTCAGTGAAAGGAATATTCCTGAAAGGGACAAATTTGTCTACATTCATAAAGCCTCATTAAATTTCCAAAGTTGGAAGGAATTTCTAACAAAATAATTTTATATTGATGTGGTAGATATTCAAGTTTTAGGAGTTATTTCGAGTGCTCATCACCAAGACATTACAAAAACACACCAAGAGGCAAGACTCCTCCAATTTCAGAAATAATTATATTTGTTGCAGTGCTTAAAGAAATATGTTTTGAATATGCTTTTAGCAACCTCTTTTATAAACACTATTGGCTATTTGGTATCTTTGAAACACTATCCAAATCATCATAGTTAAGTGTTTCCACATCAGCCATATAATCAAAGTTAACTTGTCAACAACATCACAAGATGGCCAAGAGTTGGTGATATGGTTCCTTCCAACAATTAGTTTTCTCTAATATCTAAAACCTTAGTTAAACTGCCTATTTTTGAAGGATTTGTTGAGATATAAAAGCCTTCAAGGAATGGTTCTAGTGAGATTATTGTGGTTTCAGATCGAGCTTTCCTAGTTTCATCATCTCTCCTATTTTAGAAGGAAGGACACAACTAATATTGTTGTTTGAAAGAATAAAATTAGGAAAGTTCTTCAAGATGTCGTTGGGAAGAAGGTATACTCACACGTGTCCCATGTAAGGAGGTACATTTCCACAAATGTTGTTGTTATAAATCTCAAGGAAATATGATGTAGAGAGCTTATAAATATTTCTTGGTATAAATATTGTAAAGAGGTTGTTATGCAACACATTGTAGTGATATACGGTCATGTATAAGGCCAGTGATCGAAGATGACAAGATGGGTCAACAACACACTGTTGCATAGGCTATAAGGAATCCATTTGCTCAATCTATTGAATATTATTCCATATACTTCAGGATGATAAGGGTTTCAAATATAGAAGGAAATGAATGTGACAAACTTGGAAGCTGAGCACAACTCTTAATCCATGAATCAAAGCACAATAGAGTACAATTTGTAATGGAAAAACTATATATCATACAACATTGAAATTATTTTTCTAAGCTAATTACAACTCCATTCTATAATCAATGGGAACCCTTTGTATTGTCATTGTGTTTCCAATGATTTCTTCTAATCGTAATATATTTTGATTTGTAACGAAGAAACTCCATATCATACGAACAAATTCTTAGTGGTTCAGTAGAGTGCCTTGGTTCAAGGATTGCTAGAATAACTTATGTCATACTCGTTAGCAATGTTTTTGTTGTGCAATGTGTAGAAATTAGAGGGAGTGCTATTGTTCCTGTGAAGCAAGATGGTCTTGGACAAGCAAGTTTATCCTTTAAAGGAGGGTCAATTCCATCAGTACCATTGAAACCCATGCAATATAACATAAGATCCAGCTTCTGCACATAACTAGGTGATATTACATGTGGCCCAACATTAACCTCTGAAAGGATTTTGGGTTCAATGGCTTGTTTCCTAGGTTTGTCGCTTAATGTACTTTAGATGCACATGTTGTGTTTGAGTTGTTTGTGTCACTATTAGTAGGTTGTTTTTTTCCAACCCACATGTCGTGATCTCCATTTTCAAAATACATGATTAACTAGGTAAATGATTCTATTGAGATGTTTTAACTGTAAATTAAACTCAATACTATACATCACCATTCCCCTCCAAATTAGGATGAATTATATGCAAGGTTGTTTTGTAAATAATACCTCCCCTAATCACTTTCTTATACAATTGTTGGACAATAAATGAAGAATCCCCCAATATTATAGTTTTCTTGATCAAAAGGTCAAGAAATAAAATTGGTCCAAACATGTATAGTTTTGCATGGTTGTTTGAAGCAATTGCAAGCCCCTAAGGGAATCTAACTATTGTATTTCTAGCAAGGCTAATAAGATTCCCTCCCACTCTTGCTACCCTTGGGATACTTCTTAAATAACCATAAAAAAAATAAAATTGAAGCAACCATGTGAGTCTAGGTGAGATTTCATTTCTAATTATGAGAGATCCAATTGCCAAGAATAATTAAGCTTTGGTTTTAAATACAATTGTTACAATTAAATAATTCCTAAAGAATAAGTCTTAAACCCATAAATGGTTTTGCACTCTCAGGTTTTCAAAAAAAAAAGCTTTGAATTATAGATATGTTTGTTAAATATAATCAACAACCAAAAACTTTAATTACCTGAATTTTTCTCTCATGAACTCTCATTCCCATTGCAATATACAGATCTAGGGTTAATGCAATTTCCACATCAATATTTAGACAAGGTGTCTTATCCTAAATTATTTTCTCACAATAGATAATCTCATACTCCATTTTATTTAACGTTTCTTGGGGAAAGAAACCTATAGAGTTCATTCTCCCCTTTAAAATAATCTTATTAGATTATGAAAACATAAAGCCATGGTCATATGGTTTGGTTTATGTTTGTGTAATATTGGTGGCTCTCTTTATAGCACAAATGGTGTGACCACAGAGCTAAATATTCGAAAGGATGCTAAATTTGGTGGAAAACTTGAAATAGCCGAGGGAATTTTAAACTAGAAAAATTTTGAGAGGGAACCCAATTTCCCCATTTGGATTTTCCCTAATCATTTCATTTTGTTAACCTCCATTTTTATTTTTGATTCACCATTGTGATCAAATCAAAGGTCCATTTGATCTAATCAACAGGTCTATTCGTAGGAGTGGCGAATGCCACACATAGGGAAAAGTAGGGAAAAGTGGAGGATATATGTTCACAGAAGAGGTTGAGGCCACACATAGGAAAAAGTGGAGGAGATATGTTTAGAGGAGGGGTTGAGGCTAGAAAAGTGGATGAAAGATAATGAAACTTCATCTCTTTGGATGCTTTCATTGCTCAACTTGGTAGTTGAATCTAGTTCCTGATACTTCTATGAATCCTTACTTACCATAAATAGCTTAAGCAAAACCTCAGGGCGATTTTCTCTTCCTATGTCTCTCAATATAATATTCTTCACCCAACCCAAATGGGGGCGATTTTCTCTTCCTCTACCTCTCAATCCAATTTTCTTTGCACAAACCAAATGAAATTTGATGATCATTTCACTTCCAATCCCGATTGCTCCTTTATCCCCATCATGGATTTTTCTGCAAAGAGAATAAGGCCAAAGATTGCACAAGATCTAGTGAAAGCCTGTGAGGACTATGGATTCTTCAAGGTTATGAGCCATGGAATCCTATAGGGTTTAATAGATTCCATAGAATTCAAATCCAAGCAGCTCTTTGCTTTTCCATTGTGTGAAAAGGAAAGAGCAGGGCCCACTGATCCCTACAGCTATGGCAACAGAAGCATTAGCCACAATGGAGACGTGGGTTGGATTAAATATCTCTTACTCCATTGTGATCTTCAACATGTTCAGTAGCGTTATAAAGCCAACCGATCAGTTGAACCCGACCAGCCTTACTAAATCCAACCAGAGAATGATTGACTTGCCTTATCTGATAGTAAGTTAGCCAACCAAGGAGATGTCTTTCCTTGCAATATGATCTGGATGATTGCTTGAAATATTGGAGTCTTAAAGAATTCATTCTAATGGGTAATACCTCCAAGTCATGTAACAGAAGAGACTATCACTATTAAGTAAACTAAACCTGTAGCAGCATTACCCTATGAAGGATGTCTCATGTGTTGACAGTCGGACATTTTGAAGGTCATCTACAACACTTTAATTCATCACTTCATGACAAAGTAACTATGGCAAAGATGATATATCTGTAGCAGCATTTATGGGCACACCAAGTTATTTACTTAGTCATTTCAGCACTTTATTCCCAGGCATGTGAACTCTCTCATATTTGATATGTTTAGATTTGATTTTGCTTAACACATTTGATGTCATGAATGAGTTCTTAATGTAAATACTAAAATATCAGTGCATGCTGTCTTTCTTCGAAAACATGATAAGTGACATTCAAAGACAGTAAGGCAAGACAAGGTAGAAGGGAAAAGACGGTAAGGAAAGTATAGCAGGGTTAGAGGCGAGGCAGGACAGTAGTATGTGGAATTGTCTTAAAATTTAACTTGGAATTTTGTTATGGCCCTGGTGCGTGGCTTTTTCAATTATGAATTTCTGTTTTAACCTTCTCTACATGCATAGGTAGTACTTTGACTTTAGGACAAGTCCTAATTCATGAGCTACTTTGCAAATGTTTTATAGTGATTTATCTTAACTCCATGCCATTTTTGCATTGAGACCCTGGCATATGCTTGATTTGGACACACACAGGAAGTATTAGAGATGCAAACAAAAGATGATTCTTTATCTAGTGCTATTATTACATATTAAGATATATATGGGGTTATGTGTGCACCTTAAATACCAAAAGTGAGATATTGAAACACCAACGTAAAGATAAATGAGGGCAAAGGGTTTCAAAATAAGAATTGTCACCACACTCACCTGCTTAGTATGAATATTATCCATGTAAGAGAAAATTTTGTGAATCCAAACTTTTATTCCAATGCAATTCACAATGTCTATTGTGTTTTTCTATCAATAAGAAAGACAATCAAATCATAATGTTGAGTTAATTTTTGTTCTCTTAAATAAACTATGGCATGTCTTTCCAAATTATAAATGCCCTGGGCAGAGAAATCCCTAAGAAATGGAATCTATGTTTCTTGGACAAACGATACGAGATCGTACTGTTTTTGGTACATAAATGCATATCTCAGTAAGACTAGGGTGCATCTGTTACCCCGGAGGATGAAGAGAACTCTTGAAGGAAAGTATTGATGATAGCATAGGTGAAAGTTAGTTGAAGGCCTAGAATATAGGAGAATCTACTATCTATAGCCCTATGAGAGCCCACATTATGTCCAGAGTCATAAACACTTTCAGAGAATGCCTTATTTCCATCTGATTTGGTCTAAACAATCTTAAATCAAGGGCACTAATTTGTGAAGGTTTAATTATTGTCATTTGAGAGTGTATTTTTGGGTATTTAACGATGAGCCACAATTACTTGGATGCTCTAAATTTAGAGGATAAACTGACCTAATGGAGATGTGTCTTGGTATATAGCCATCCCTATATTGACTTGTTTGGGCATTCTAATGATTATTTAGGCCTTTCTAACCATATATTTGGTCTGAGATGACAATTTTCCATTACAAAAACTTTAGTAATGGACTGAGATTGTCCAAGAGTTTAGGAATGGGCTAAAGGCTCTTTTTAGTAATTGATATAGTATATTAGATGTTTGATGGGAACAAGCTACAACACCTTATATCCATTGTCTCTCTTTTGGCTTTTTATGTTTCCATCATGGTTGTTGCAAGGTCTTAATTTTTGTGAATTCCCTTATGAGTTTTAAAATTTCTCATGGATTTTCTTTCTTGTTCACTGTTATTTCATAACTGTATACATTTTTCAGGTGGTATTATAGATGATGGCATATATTTATGGTTCGCTAGTAGCTCTAGAAAGTTCAATTGGAAAAATGTTGGAATGTTCATGCCTATAGTTGGTCTTCAAGTTTTTATTGCTTATTTGATTTTGGTAGATACTATATAATGATGTTTACTTTTCTTGTCCTGAAACAACTTTTGGAGCATTGCATCAAAAAGGAGCTAGTAAATAGAAGCCAGTTTGTGCAATTTGTGACTTCAGGAGACAATGAATCAGCTTTGCGTCTGGGCATGCGGCGGACAATATGTATTGCTTCAGGCATGCCCATAGTGGAGGCTTGCATTAAAGTTCCTGCTTGGCCATCGCAGGTGACTTCTTTATAGAAATGTTCTATTGAATGTTCTATAGTTTGGTGTTGATGCAAGTTTTAAGGGTTGTTCTGTTATGTTGACTGCTTATGCTTCAGATTTTGCATCAACTTGCACTCCAGTTATCTTATTGGAATTTGGTTTCCTTGGGAATAGCTGGTGTTGATGGGGTTCCTATTAATTATTTCCGTACAAGTGACACTTAGTCAATGGCATCATCGAAGGAGAGACAACATAGTGATATTGACTTTAAATGTAGTTCTGAACTAATTTCTAGGTCATCATTGCTAGCCTGGCTTACCATGCCTATTGGAAGAAAGAAAAGGTTCATACTGGACAATTCTAGCATGGAAAACTGGAATGATAACTTGGATGTTATGTTTGGGAAGAAAATGCTTCAGTCAGTTCAAATGATCCATGTAGAAGTAGGCCATGTCAAGAAAAGAAGTTAATGACAAAATATGGTAGCTCCAACAAATATAGACAGCAGTTGTTAGCAACAATGAAGCTTGTGCCACATTCCAATAAAGATAAACTTGTACCTTTTGGCACCATTGTTGGAGGGCCACCAATGAGCTTATCTAAGAAAACTTTGATGTCAAATTGGGGAACTGTAAAAGTTCATCATTTTAATGGCTCATCATCTCCTTCCTTGGTTGCGGGTAATGATGGTAACTATCCATCTGTAGTTGTTGTTCCACATAAACATGCTCTTTCTGTGGGATTATCAACTACTAAGAAACATGGATTTCTTGGATAGATCTTGGATGAGTGTTCATAGGTACAGACTGATACATAGAGCTGTATTTTCTATTTCTGTAAGTGAATATTTGTGATTTTTAAATCCTTAATCTTGTTTTTTGTCCATGGGACTGTTTCAAATAGTTGCATAACACATTAGCAATGTAGTAGCAATAAATGGCAGGTAAACATAAGGAATTTTCTACCACTAGTAGCTCTTATTGAATAACTGAAACTGTGTGCTTTTTGGCCTTACATGTTAGTGGGAGGATTGCAGAATCAGTTTTTTGATGGGATATGATACTGTAACAGCTTTATGTTATCGTTGATTCATAATATGATTAATAAGTAAATGATTTTTTCTTTGGTGAAGAAAAGATGTATTACGTATTTTTTCCCCCTCTGCTGGGAGTTTGTTGGCATTGGATGTTATATGTGGTCTTACCTCTTATTCTGCGTCAGGAAACACCATGAGTAGGTTATTTACACCCAGGATCACCCCTTAGGACCCCTTCAATTCATGTAATTTATAGAGGACATTATTCAATAGGAACTTGGTGTTGACATCTGGACTATTGATTTAGACAATGGGAAGTGCTATCTACCTAACCAATGCTCCATTTTATAGGTTTTTTTTGGCATAAAGGATAATCTATTGGTATGCCTTTTCTTGGCGCTCTTGTACTCATTTTTCATTTTATTTCTTCTTACTATAGGGAGTCTTTTGCACCCCCTATTTTGGTTTGACTATTATTGTTGGTTGGAATCACTAGTCTCTTGACTTATGTCAGTCTTTGGTGGACATTAATAAAAAGTAAATTTAATTTAATAGGGTTTTCCATCTTGGTTCTAACCTTTTGTTCATTCTCATTTATATTTATTTCTTGTGGCACATAGAATTGTTGTGCTTTCTAGTCCTATTGACCATTTTGGTCACTCCTGGACATTAAAAACTTAGAAGTATTATGTATCTTATCTGTCGCATAATTGAGGGTGGATGTTTATTAGTATGGCTTGAGGAGATGAGTAGAGGGACATCACTTGAATATTCAGTCAACCACAGTTAAGTTAAGGTTAGATGAGATAGATTTTAGTAATTTCCATGAGACCAAAGCAGTCCATGATGGAGAGTTACATTTGTAATAGGTCATGCCTTGTCAAAGGTGAAGGAAAAGTGAGAGGCTGCCCTAAGTATGTTGCTGAGAAGAGTTAGTTATTTGAACCCACTCCTGGGGTGTGACAGTCCCTTTGTCCTCTATCCTCAACACTTTGTCTCTCAGATTCATTGTCCTTGACTTTTCGTGCAGTGTCCTTCAGCTGCTTCACTTGTAATGGTACTATCCATCTAATTGTCCTCAGTCCCAAGCTTTCTCTTATGTCAT
Organism: Pseudotsuga menziesii; assembly: GCA_001517045.1. NCBI lineage: Eukaryota > Viridiplantae > Streptophyta > Pinopsida > Pinales > Pinaceae > Pseudotsuga > Pseudotsuga menziesii. The sequence continues at coordinate 98,092 of LPNX010285289.1, forward strand.
TTTATGCTGCACACCAAAGTAGGATGTGTTTCTTGGTCTATGTGGTCCCTGAAAGACAAAATTGGAAAATGCTTTATTTCCATTATTCCTTCGGATCCTTCCACCTCCCCATCTCACATATTAACCATTTTTCCAAGGAAAACCTTGTGGGATCCCCCCCTTTCCCTCGAATATCCAGATGAAGTGGTGCTCAACTGCCAGCCACAATGGCATCTGGTAACCTAATTGGACTCAGTTGGACTCAAATATCAGCCATACTAGAACTGCAAACCTCATATCGAACTCTGCCTTGATATAATATGTTCAATCTGATTGAGTTAATCCATTAGGCCTATATATTTCCAAGTAAAACTTCATGGGATCCCTCATCTTACCCAGAATATCCAGTTGGAGGGTTGCTCAATTCCCTATTATCCCCCAGCTCTCTTGCCTTTTCTTGCTTGGGATTTTGCAAGTGCTCTTCCTCTGTTGCAGGACTTCCTTACTGATTTTGTTGGGAATCAGATTACAGTCAATTTCTTTCACCATTTGGCAGTATAAAATCATCCTTTTTCTTTCCTCCAACTCATTGGGCATAAACTGTTTTGTGCCAACATGATCTCATAAGTGGTGGTGGTTTTTGAGTGTAGGAACTTAGGAAGGATGACCTCGCTGCCATGTAACAACACTTGAATCACAAGTGCGTGGAATAGAGGATTGATGATTCCCCAATCCCAGCCAAAATTGAAAAAAGATGCTACTGTATCCTCAACTATGGATACTCTATCCTCTTTCATTTGATAAACAATGTGCATATTTTGCAAGCCTCAGTTAAATTATAGGTAGTAACGTGAAACATTGGGAAACCTATATGTTCTTTCTAGCATCTTTCTTAGATGTGCTAGTGAGTATATGAGTCTGTTGAATTGGTTATTTTGAGCACAGTTGCATTTTGAGGACAATTGATTTTTTTGTACTGTGTGTTGCAACTAACCAAATATCGATTTATCTTTAGCCAAATACAGAAATAGTTTGAAGTAATGTCTTTGGTTTAACCGTGCATAGAGTGTGTCTGATCAAGAAGTGCCCCTTTGTTTGGGAGTCAACACACCTGACATTTAATAGTTTGATGACGATAGACATTGTGGCCTATCTATATAATTTCATGAAATGATCTACACACTCACAAGTTGTTGTAATAGTTTGCACTGGATTGATTTGTAAGGCAAAGTGAATAACAAAAATAATAGCCAGGATTTCCTAGCTATGGGGTACTACTGTCTAGGAATGTCTTTAAAAAAGTTTACCTAGGGAGTAGCTTACTTAGGCCTTTTATGGTGTTATTTTTTCTAAGGAACAAGAAAAAATTGTTAGACATAGAAATAAGTTTTGGATTTAGTTTGCTTCTTTATGAATTGGAAAATTGAAACAATAAAAGAGAGTCTATGCTTGCAGCTTGACCCTCTGTTTGTTATTTATTTAAAAATTGATCATTGTTTTTATCTAGAATGATTGGTTGGCTAAATCTTAGCAAACTTTATAATGTTTAGGAGGCTTCTTTGTGCCAATTTTATATAAAAATCTCATAGCCTATTTGAATTAAATACACAATTTTGTTTTGTGCAATATCTCCATTCATTTCTTTATTGTTTCTTGCATACTCTGAATCATAGAAAACTAACACTGTATCAGAACAATACAGATAGCTAAACTCTCTCACGAGAGGTGTAGTTGTTGATCCCTGTAGTTGTTGTCAGCAGCAATGCTAATGCAACATGTTTAGCAGCATGTAGTGTAGTTGTTGTCAATAGCAATGCTAATGCAGCATGTGCCTTAAAGTTTGTGGTTGAGGTATGTATCTATATTCTCACTTTTGTTAGTTCTCTTCTGCAAGTACTTTATATTTCTAGTTGTGTCTTTTCTCCCAGGATACATAGTGTCACTTCTCAAATTACAAGCAGGTTCTTGCATCTTGCTTATGCTCATATGACATGTCACAAACATTATGTTGTAAAAGTGCCTCATGACTGCAATTTGCATGTACAAATAACATTACATTTACTTAAACATCCAACATTGGTTAACACAATGGCTGATTTTGAGAATAGGAATTTAAAAAAAAACAAATAGGAATTGAATCTTGCCAATATTGGGATCGAGGTGGTAACAAACTTGACAACTTCACTTTTATTTAAACAATAGTTATATGCAATTATTGGAAGATGCATATGTTGGTTGACTGATTTTTTCATATAACCATTGGTCTTGACGATAAAATCTGTTGGGTCGATGGGTCTGATTAGTTTTTTAGCACCATTATTATCGGTTTCTTCATGGAGTGTTGTGAATGTGCATAATCTCTAATGTAAAGTAACTAGATAGGTTACAAATTCAAGAAAGAGAGGGGATCATTGATGTTAATTGATGAGATTAAAACAAAGTTACAATATTGAAATGGGTCAGGATATGAAACCAACTTTCTGAAATCTAGCAAGACAACATCTATAGAACACGTAAGGGAATGCAACCTCAGGTTTTATTGGACAAACATTTTCTATAGAGTCTCAAGTATTATATAAAATCAAGATTTGGAACATGTGATAAAGCATATTAAGTCTAAACCAAAACGTGTTTTTGTGTAATAGGGTATGGCTTGGTACTAATTAGGCAGTTCATCATGCATCAGGCAGTGCCATTGTTCAAATCCTACTTTGGTGATGCATTCGATGAAGATTCCATCCAGGCTAATTTTGTGCTAATTTATCAGCTTCTTGATGGTATATCTGCAAACTTATTTATTCTTACAGATGCAATGCTTACAAAATCAGTTAGTTTCTGTACTCGCACTGCTTATTTTCTTAAATCTAGTTTTGGCTTCACAGAAAATATGCATTTTTAGGATTTCGAATTTTGATATTTGATTTGCAGATATACCATATCCATTGGAAATCTCCCATGAGTGTTTTTTTTAATTCTATACAGATAAATTAGAAGACTGGCTATAAAAAATAGCTCAGAAGCACTCATACCAAGTTGTTTCATGAGATAGTTTGAACATTGCATTTACATTTAGCCTAAACAATATTATTTTGTATGCTCTTGATATAATAACTACATTCTGAATGAGGTAGGTTTTCTGTGACATGTGAGATGATCTAAAATTTCCTGCAGCATGTAATGCTTCTACCTTAATACAGAACTAGAAAAAGGTTTTTTTTTTATGTGTGTATATTCCTGTTAGTTTTATTTGTCCAAGGTGTTCTCCTTCAGCAGCAGCAGTTTCAGCAAACAATCTAGCCTTGATCCTTGCGCAGATCTTGTGGAGTTGACGAGGGAAGCACATTAGAGAGAGTCTTATAGCACACAACAATCTTGTAGACATTAAGTGGGTGACTAGGGCGCATGCATGCTCTATCTATAGAGGGAAAAATTCCCAAGAAATGGTGCATGCATGAAGAGCATGTTCAGTGTGGAGGTGAGTGTGTGATAGAGAGTTTCTCTTGCATGCATGCTTGCATTAAATTTTATTTAGTGACTACAGGGTGAACTGGTGCATGAGGGTGCACTCTTCCCTTAGAGCACATTAGGTTTACAGTTTTATCTCTTCCAAAAAGATGCACCACTTGAGGTGTCTATTTCATTGTGTTCTTTTCATCCCTTGTTCCTATATTATATAGTCAGAGCACTTCAGTGTGGTGTTAGACATAAGAAGTTTCAAAGCTAGTTACATTGTAATTTGTTTTTTTCAGTCAATAGAGAGTTATGTGATTGATTCCTATAGATTTAACTTGTTGTATTGAATTATTTTCAGGCATATGTGTTTGTAGATCTAGTATTCCTTATCTACTATTTTGATTGGTGATAAATAGGTTTTTAATTCCTAGCTTACCATTTGTTGAGAATTTAATTGCATCTAGATTGTAGGAGATCCAAAACCTATACCTAACTGGAAAGAGTAGGATGGAAGAATCCGATTCTTTAAATCATGGGAAGAGATATTTTAGTCATATGAAATACTTTAAGTACCACAATATGGGCCACTACGCATATCCATGTCCTAATAAGAAGAAACACGAGCAACAATAGAAGCAGTTAGCAGGGAGCACAAAAGCTTTAGCCAAAGTGGATGACATAACATCCAATATTGAGATAACTTTCTCCATGGTGTTATGCCTTTCCACTAATAGAATTTTTGTTGTGGGGTGTTATGCTTGTTTTACTATCATATCATTAATGTCCCTTATCTGATTATCTGCATCAAGCATGTTGTCGTTGGAAGAGTTGTTGAGGGAATAGATGTAATAAAGAATTTTGAGCGGTTATCAATTATAGATTGAGGCAGACCTATTGTTCCAATTAAGATTTCTAATTGTGGTGAAATATTGCCAGGAAAAGATATTGGTATAGTTGCAGTTGATGAAGGTACTTTTATCTTTTAAGTAGTAAGCATCATGATATGCCATTGTTGAATATTTAATTGACCACAAATGTTATAATTCTTTGACAGATATCTTGAATGTAATTTGTAGAAATGGTTGTCTTTTATACCTTTCAGATATGAAAATTTGTATAGTCCTATGCCATGTCATGATTGTATTTTGTTAAGTATATCCGATTCTATTCCTTCTCCCAGGGTTTCAAATCATGCTTGGTTATCCAAAGAAAAAAAAATACAACTTCATCCTATGCTCTATGGCCCCATGAATATGATTATATCCAATGTTGTTGGGGATCATGTAGATCTCCCAGTGCACATCACCCTAGGAAGCGAATTAACATTATGAATTGGCATCACAATATATCCTAACCATGTGTCCTTGTGGATACTCATTAACTTGATGGAAGAAGGAACTTTTCTCATCCCATGGTGGATAGGATCAATGTGAAGCACCAACTATTGGTTTGATCATCCTCTTTTGATTCTACTTATTGCTCCACTTATACGTGGATCTAGGATGATCATGCTTATCTACTATATCCTTGGCATCCACACTAAGATAGTTGTTGTTGATAGGTCTCATATAGAGGTACACTTACAGTTACTGGAGAATAGTGATTTTTGCAATTCCATTAAGCCAATTTCTTGAGTTTTGTTCAAATTCCTAGAAAAGGTTTATGGATTTCATAACTTGCTTGATCATATATTGTGAACTTATACAATCTATCCTCCTTTGTCAACCATTAGATACTCAAATTTGTGTATTGATCATTTTTACCATTATAGAGGACTTTATAAGTTAGGTTCCCAAATTCTTAAAGGGTGCTAGCTCAATGGAAGAGTGTTTGCCTTACAAGCAGGAGGTTGGTGGTTCGATTCCTCCATTCCCTAATGATATTATAATATTGGTTAAAAACAACTAAATTAGTAAGTAAGAAATAAGAGATATGTGACCAAAATTCGTATATAAAATTACTAAAAAAGACTAAATTAGTGACCAAAAAATGTGAGATGTGAAACTAGGCATTAAAAAGGATGCAACACATGGCACTAATGATGAAGCCAAACATGGCATTGATATGGTAGAAAAAAAAGACATTACTTTGGATGCAAAACATAGCGCTACATAGGAAGCAAAATATGGTGCAACAATAGAAGAAATAATTGGCGTCATTTTGGTAGCAAAACACAATGCAAGAAAGGAAGCAAAATTTTGGTGCAAATTTGGAAGCTAAAATTGGCACATATTGGGAAGTAAAACATGGTGCAAAATGGGATGCTAAAGTGGTAGCAAAAATGGATGCAATATTGGATGCTAATTTGGATGCTAACATGGTGCTATTAAGGATGCAAATACGGGGCTAACAGGGATGTCATTTAAGAAGCAAAAGCGGACACTCGCTAGGAAGCAAATTATGACATTATTTAGGAAGCAAACCTTGACGTTGTCTAGGAAGCAAAGTTGGACGCTATTATGGAAGCAAAAAAATAGATGTTATTTTGGACATCATAAAGGATGCTATATAGGAAGCAAAAAAAGATGTTTTTTGAGACGCTTTAAGTTTTGTAAATGACGCGTCCCATTTAGCGTCTAGATTGACCACTCAATGTAAAAACAAATTACACTATAAAGGGATGCTAAATGGGACACTAATTCCAGGATTTGTTTTAGTGCTAGAAAAAAACCACTCAAAATTATAAACCAAGCAGGAGGACACACTCGCCAATGCAAGAAAATCAAACACAAAAATCTCAAGGACTTGACGAAATCAAGTAAACGGTGCAACATACAGACCTCAAACTCACAGAGTCATGTCATAAACAAAACCTTTTCAAACAATCAAAATCCAACAGACAGGGACAAGCAAACCCTATTGATCTTAAAGATTTCTACAGGAAACATGTGACTGTCTATGCAGATAACCTGCGTACCAAACGTGACTATCCAGAAGGAAACGTACGTGTACACAGTGAAACACGTGACTATCTAGGAAAACAACCCGCGTGTGCTACCAAATTTTTTTAAAGAAAAAAGGACTGGCAGCAAGGCTCTGAACAAGATAAACTATAAATCAAAGGTCAAAAAATAAACACAACCAGAATAAAAAAGAAGCAAAGGCTAGTAAGGCAACCTAAAGAATGGACCCACAGCAGGGTGGACTCCCCAGTGGAGTCACCAGTTTTGTTGTTCAGGACAATGCACCCTTGTAACCTAGGGCCTCTAGGGTTACCAACTTACTAAGATACTTGCAGACAATCAAATTATCTAGGAAATGAAATAGGAATAGGAAGGAGGCTTGGATTATCTGTTTTATGACAGTTGATCCAAGATTGGTCTTCTCCTCTTTCATTCTCCATCAAAGCTTCTAGGGCTTCTCCAATTCTCCTGTAAAAGAAAAAGTCTTCCAGCAATATTCATATATATATAAATGGTTAGTGAAATAAATATTCATAATAACATAATTGAAATCATTCATAATCCATCATACATGAGAAAGAAACAATACAAATATTGGAAGAAGGACTTTCTTTATTAATAAACAGAGAATGGTGAGATTACAACCCAGCTTCTGAAACAAGGACTCCTCTACAAATAGAGGATATCGAGTTTTGCTTCTCCAAGAGGTATGAATGTGTACCACCAGGATCAATTTTCTCTTCTAAGAATGATTGATTAGCCCCATCCCATGCCCTTTATTTATACATGGGTAAACATATAGGTTTCAAAGGTTAGGATGGTTGAGACAGTTGAGATAGTTATTGATTAAGGCTCAATTGATCTCAACTAATCATGAATTATATTTTTTATCATTGAATTAAGGTACACACATTTATGTATATAGGAAAGGCGCATGTGGCATGATCCTTGCTCAAAGGAAACTCGTGTGTCCAATGTACACACGGGTTGCAATACAAATAGTCACATATGACACGTGGGTTGCAATGCAAATAGTCACGTGTGCAACCCTAATATCCAAATGAAAATATATGAAGTTGGTCAAGAGATAGTGTATCATTAGTTATGTACATCTATAGTGTTTGGGAAGCTTCAATCCTATTGTCCTTTTGTGTCCTGACATATTGGATGTTAGTACTCGGATAGAGAAGTGCCATTTTGGTTGATATCAGATGATCAAACTAGAAGGCCTTTGACGTTTCGAAGTAGGTAATGAAATCCAAATACATTGCTCCTGTTTATGTGGAATATTGGATAAAAGTGCCCATCAAATCTACCACTAGTACATATGTAACTAAATAATTAAACCTTTCCTAATATATAGAATTGGTTATGTTGGAAGGTTGGAAATAATATTGCTGGAGGATTTGATTATTGCATTGAGAACATTGGGTATCATATCTTTGGTTGATGTGAGAGCTCAAGTATATATTTCAATGTGGCATCTATTGGTTCTAATACAAATGGAACAACCTGCAAATAAAAGTCACTTCATTTGATGCACCTAGAATTTACATTTCAACATCCCCCCCCCCCCAAAAAAAAAAAAAAACTTTTCCACTTCAGAAAGCTTTGAGAGAGTTGCTACTCCTCAAGTACTTAAGAAGTTAAGAGAATGGTATACAAATAAAAAATAGAAACAAGTTTTCTTGAAGGATAACGAATAACTAAACCAACCTCGATGAGAGTCATTTTGTCCAAACCACCTCAATCAATTTTCTCAGTTCACTGGTGTGGAACAAATATGTGTAGGGTTTAAATGTAAAACCAAACAAAGTATGCATGAAATCTAATACAACAATAAACTATGGTGCAATGAATTGAAAAATTCTTGGCACAAGAATGAAACAAAGTTAATCATATCTCCAGATAGAACTAACTAGGTCAAACAACCTTGTAAACTCTAATTACTATTCTCAATTTTGTTAGTTTATAATATTTCTAAAGAAATCCCAAGCTAAGGCATAAGGGAAGAATGATGTAGTAAAGAAGCCTATTGTTGTGAAATATGGTATCACTAATGTAACTTACCTCATCGAGTAGGTTTTGAAATTGTAATTGTTCACCTATATTTGATATGGATTTCTTTAATGGTATTGAATTTAAGGGTTGTTAAATGTTGTGTATTCCTTTAGAAAATTTGGAGAGTTTATTTGTCCTTAGTTTCGATAATGATTGTTTATGTGATTTTAAAGTAAATCTCAATTGGTAGTTATTTCACATGTTGTTGATCCATAGAGTTGGTACCGGGGCTTCCCGCACTTTGTAGAAAAATGAATTGTTAAGGGGAAAGTGCACCTTTGGGAAATATGCATCTTTATATCTACATTTATTCTTCTCGAACATGCAAAACTTCACAGTAGTTCAATTTTTTAGTAATTTATGATTGCTTTTCATATGAAACTATTATGCAGAACATTTGTATTATGTAAGTATTTATTGCAAATTGTGCTTTCAAAGTAAAGCTAAATTGGTAGTTATTGCATGTGATGTTGGTCCAATAGAGTTGGTAGTGTAGCTTCCTTCACTATTTAGAAAAATGAACATCTCATATGCAATTTTCAAGGGGAAAACACACCTTGGAGCAATAAGCATCTTTATTTTCTCCATTAATTGTTCTTGAACATGGAAACGTTTACATGAGTTCATGTTTTAAGTAATGTGTGATTGCTTTTCATATGAACTGATATGCAAAACTTTTTTATTATGTAATTATTTATTGCAGCTTGCACACAAAAGACAACAGCTGCTTTGTGCTTGTTTCTATGAAAAATGAGGAAATGATGTCCAATTTACCAATTAAGGTGTGCAATTAAGTTTTTTTTATTCAATATTTTTTATTCATCAATCATTGTTACATAGATCAAACCTATATAGCTTATTCATAAATTAGTACTCTTTTTGTAGGCTAACTTACTGGCCGCAATGGGGAGGTGCCAATATGAAAACTAAATCCCAGGGAAAAAAAGCGTAAGGAAAAATTCATGGCTAGGAAGTAGCTCAAAGGCTCACTTGAGATTTGGTTGTTTGGAACATTTTTTTCCATGTTGAACATTCTTTTTTTGCAAAAACAACAGTTCAAATTTACAACCAAGTATATTGTTGAGTAATGAACATTCGTACAAATTCATTGGCTTTGTATACTTACCAAGTGATATTTTCAGTTTCTTAGTTGTTAGTGTCTAGATCTACTTTTATTTGTTTGAAGTGATTATATCTTCTATAGCTATCTAATTTGGTTATTTTTTCTTTCTTGTGAGGTGTTAAGAGGCATACCAAGACTTGTACCTTGCTTTTGTACTAAATTTCTTATCTTTTGATTTGTGCATTATGGTAAACTAGCAATTGCCCCAAGGAGGTGCAATAATACGCCGATAAGGTGGTTGTTAGAAGGTAAAAGAAGACAAGAAATGTAACATTAAAATGAGGTAGTGCAAGACTAGAATTAATACCACAACAAAATGGAACACTTCAATTTATCAAAAGATAGAGAATAGTCAAAATCAGAATAGATAACAAGTTTATTGAACTTAAAAGTTTTACACGTTAGAAAATAGGGCTTTCCAATTAACATCACATTATACAATGAACATGCTATGGCATGGGAGAAATTTATCTCATGAAGAAAATACTCCAATGTGTTGTTATAACTATAAATAAGGAAAAACATGTTTGATACAGGGATAATTTTAGGGGCGAATTTTAGCCCAGTGGGCTATTTTTCCATGTTTTTCTCCCAAAAAAGATTCGCCATTTTGCATTTTTTGAAGCCCTCTTTCGCCCAATTTTGATGGGGTAAAAATTTTTCACCCTAAAAATCACCAAATTATTATATAAATGATATAAAATCCTTGGAAATTAAAATATTTTTTGAAAAATATCGCCAATCATTTGATAGTTGGCTTTTTAAGAATTGGTAATATTCGCCAACATTTACACACTTTTAAATAAGTATGGTTCCTTAAAATCATCCCTGGTTTGATAAGAACACATGTATTCAAACATGGGGTTCCAAACATATTGGGCCAGTTGAAATCTTGGATGAATTGCAGCAACTTCTAATCCATCAACCTGCCTTGAAGCAAAACAAACTTATCATGCAAATGGCTCTCTCCATCACAACCACTTTCCTCTCAGCAGATATCTGATGTGAAATGGGGATTCAAGATGTATTCAAATATCCTAGAAAATAACTAATAGATTTTACAGCCTCTTAAATCGGTACCTAACTTCTTGGGATAATTATAGACATGAATGGTCAATTTATAATGAGATAAAAAACATTTCAAAATGGATGCAATAGAGCTAGGCATTCACCTAGGATGTAATAGCAACATGATTTGAAACATTTTGAGATTCCTTAACAGCCAATGTAGTGGGAAATGTCTTGATCGGTACCTAACTTCTTGAAATGATTATAGACATCAATGATCAATTTATAATGAGAACAAAATAATTTCAAGATACTGGCTCTTGATATATATTCCCCATATACCGGTTCATGCTATATTAGGATATATATCATATTCATCAACGCGGTTTCATTCTTTAATATATATCAATGTAGTGAACAGTCCCTCCAACCTTGAACAACATCTAACTTCAAAACCAAGCCAAATATCTTACTTGGCCGAGGGTATCAATAACAACAAGTTTTCTTAAAAAATAATGCATGGAATACGATAGCATTCAAACTATTTAGGCTGAAAATGGCCTCCTTGACTTGATTTCATATTTCAAAAACACAAGTCAAAGGATCCATGCACATCTACTTCTAATATAGAAGCAACAGTTTGAGAAAACAATAGACAATGAAGACATAACAGACATAATACATGTATTTCTATAGATTTCCCAATTGTTTAGAATCTTTAGATCCAATATTTTTCCAATATTGTACTTAATTAAATGTTAACATGTAATTATATTTGTTTTAACAGTAAGTCTTTATTAAAGCACGATTAAAGTAAATGTTTAAGAGACATTAAATGTCCCACTTCCAAAAAAACCAAGATATGTAAGGAAATTAATTTTTTGTGTAAAAGCTAGAAATAAAACCCCAAAAAAGACTAAAACCAACCTTTATTGGTTCAAGATAAGGCCATGTCTCAGCAAGAGGTATAAATGAGCATAGTTACGGGTCAGACAATGAGTTTAATATTTTCTTTGTCGTAAATGTAAAAATAATTTGCACGTCTTTCAACTTTAACACTCCGCTTGTCAATGCGTTAAAGTTGGTCCTTGAGATGGATTTTCGTTTCCAATATACATAGCAAAAATATAGTGAAACTAATACACAGTCATTTAAAAACAAATGCTAAATAGATCTATTTGGATTTGACTTATACTCAAACATCTTGAGTCAGCTGTTGTCACTAATAGGACAAGCTATCAAAAGAGTTACTTTGAGAGAGAGAAGGTTAAATTGGTATGGGTTTAGGTTAGATACAGACAGTGACAAAACCCAGTGACCAAGTGGCAAGATCTCATAAGGGTAGTAGCAAGGATAGTTAGCCCAAATCACAGGTAGGCACCTTAAAAGGCATAGCTCCCTCTAGTAGACCAAAAACTACTATTGACCTACCATATAAGGTTTAACACAGACATAGCTAAGGTGGGATAGGACATCACAATGCATGGACAAGATAGGAGAGATATGTACAAGCATGGGCCAGTAAGAATGTAGACAAGCGAGTAGAAAAAGGATAGAAAAAGTCACAACCTATTAGGAGATGATAAGCACATTAATGGGAAAGCCAAAAGGCATAAAAAAAAATAGGAGTCTAGGCATGTACTATCCAAATAGGAAGAAGCAGAATACATCCATCTTCTAACAATTCAAGGAAAGGTCAGGAAATGTTGAAGGGAGCGATGTGCAGTGTATGACTGTTGTGACCTCCCTAGGCTGAGAAGTGAATGTGTATGCCCTAAAGGGTTTGGCAATAGCATGACCTAGCTCAACAAGGCTAGGCTTAAATTTCAAACATGCGAACAAGGCCACATTTCAAAACTGACAACCAACAAAAGCGAAAGGCTATGTATGATTAGCTAAAGGAGGTCACGTTCTTAGCCCATGGCCAAGAGAATAAGGCACATCACCAACGACTTATCCCTTGGAGGGATAACAAAGGTCACAGCCCATCCCTAAAAGAATACACAATCACTTCCCAGTCACTAAAAGGCCACAAATAAAATGTAGCAACCGGATAGGAAGGCATGTATAAGCAGCCTACAAAGGGATGTATTTTTTGTGTTGGGAGAAGAAATACAACCTTTAGATTTAGAGGAAGGAAGATGATATCTTAAAAATACATGAATAGGAAGGTCCCAATGGTTTATTAAAAATTCCAAACACAAGGCCATAAATAATTTGAAAGTCCATAAATGTTGCACAAGATAAGAAAATTAATGGGCAAGCCAAAAGGCATCCAAAAAAATAAGCGTCTAGGATTGTACTATACAAATAGGAAGCAACCCCCAAAAAGGCTAGATTCGTCCTCTAATAGTTCAAGAAAAGGGTAGGAAATGTTGAAGGGAGCGATGCACAACTTATGGTTGTTGTGACCTCCTTGGTCTGTGAAGTGAATATGTATGCCCTAAAGGGTTTGTTAATGGTTGACCTAGTTCAACAAGGCCAAGTATCAAATTCAATCATGTGAACAAGGCCACATTTCAAAACCGGAAACCAACAAAAATGAAAGGCTATGTATGGGTAGATAAAGGAGTTCAATCTTTACTTGTTTTTTTCCATGACATGACTACATATCCAATATGGAATAAATAACCATATGTTGTTTTTTTGTCCTCTTCACATTGAGCACAATCCAACTAGATGTGTTCAGTGTATCCTATGACTTAAAATACTCATTGTTTTGTTATAGTTATGATGTGTTGTGTTGCAATCCAATATGTTACTTTTACATTGATATGAGGAGAATTATGATTAAGAGAAGCGAAGCAACGAAGATACAGGGTTCAGATCGAGGGATTTGAGAACTAGGAGGGACCCTCGATCATAAATTCTAAGCTCAACATATAGTAAAACATTCGGCTATGGTGTCTATATAAGCTTCGGGCAAATAACCATAAAATCCTTCATTTAGTTGAAGCTCTACATGTTCATTTTGGTCAAAATTTGGACATTTTATCATAGAGGCTCTACTTCCATGTTTTTATTTTCTCATTTTTCTCAGCTATAGTATCACAAGATGCCCTAGTCATAGATCACTTGTACTGAGGACTGACATTTCAGAGTAAGCTTTTTTGGTTCTCGGGTTCTCGCAATCAACCTTTGCAATCAAAGGGTTTGGAAGAGACCAAGGTTTGTGGAGGATATAATAAATGAACCTATTGTCATTTTAACGTTTTTAAACAACTTAATAAATCGGGCTAATAGGTGGCAAATAAAGGAATTTGAATATTAAAAATTATTTTTATTTATTTTTAAATTTTAATAAAAATTTCCAAGGATTTATGTCCCATAGGAGGTAGATTAAGCCCATTAAAAAATTAAAATAATGTATTTTAAAAATTGTTAAATTTATTTTTATTTTTCCAAAATTTATGATTAATATTAAAATTGTATAAAGCATTGTGAAATATTAAAAAATTAAAATAAGGTATTTTAAAAATTGTTAAATTTATTTTTATTTTTCCAAAATTTATGATTAATATTAAAATTGTATAAAGCATTGTAAAATATTGAAACAAAATATGGTAAAAACAATAAATTAATGCACTTTGACATTTTATCTAAAAATATATCCTACTTTGAAAAAGAATAATAATATTTATAAACATTATAATCTTTTCATTTATTATAAATTTGGTAAAACAATAAAATTTTATTAATATCAATGTAACTTGATGATATGATTGTTTATATAATCTGAATATATATATATATAAATTTGGTAAAACAATAAAATTTTATTAATATCAATGTAACTTGATGATATGATTGTTTATATAATCTGAATATATATATATATATGATTTTAAAACACTAAAAATATTATTACAAATAAAAATATTTCTAAACTAAGACAAAAATCACAAATTTGAATGGGAATTAGTGTAATATTTGGTTCTATTAAATATCTTATATGATTTATTGAAAAATCTTATTCTTTCAAAAGAGTTGAATGTATAATGTTAATCCTATCTTGTATGGATATAATTTAATATTTTTGAAAATACTTTCAGATATAATCACAAATTTGAATGGGAATGGGAATTAGTGTAATTTTTAGTTTTATATATTTTACATAATTTATGAGCCTTAAATTTAAATATCTTATGTGATTTATTGAAAAAGAATTAAATGTATCATGTTAATTTGTCTCTCTACCTTGTATGGATATAATTTAATATTTTTTAAAATACTTTAAGATATAATTTCAATAGTATAGTTCAAATAGTCTATGTTTTCCATTTTTTTAACATATTTTTTATTATAATTTGTTTGAATTAGAAATTAAAAGAAAAATCTTATAATCGCATATATTAACTATGGAAATTGCATAATTTAGGTGCTATGAGGGTATTCTAAGGTGGTGAGTTTATTTACAATTCAAGAACACAATTTAAACACTTCTAAATTTAGATTTTACCAAAAACAATTTACCTGATTTCAACCAAAACTCACCCTTATATCAAAACATAAAATAAGTCATAAAATAAATAAGCTACTGAGGAGGTTTCTCTTATAAGCTTAACGCCTTAAAAATGTCAAATATAAAAAGTACAAGACTGCTCCTAATTTCAATACTTTACTTTGTAAAAATACCATTAACCATTTGTCAAAAAAGAGTGGACATTTAAGATACAAACTTCAATTGCCATTATTGCCATCACACATAAATTATAAATTAGACTACTCCTAATTTCCATACTTTACTTTGTAAAAATACCATTAACCATTTGCCAAAAAAGAGTGGACATTTAAGATACAAACTTCAATTTCCATTAATGCCATCACACACAAATTATAAATTATAGTCCTTTATGCATGAAACAAAAAACATTAATTATAATCCTTTAAAACACACATCTTCAAAATTTAATAATTAACAAATCTGCATTCCTAATCATGGCACTGAAAATGTTGTAAAGTTTAAGTGCGTCCCATATGACATGTTCAAACTTGATAAATAAATGAGTAAAGATGTATTGAATATATTATATTTTATTAAAATAAATTGTATAATTTTATTTTTTAGGTTTGATATTTATTAAAATTATTTATATTTTATGTTTGAATATTTACTATAATGTTCAAACTTATAAATAAATGAGTAGAGATGTATTGATTTATTTAAATTTTATTAAAATAATTTGTATAAATTTACTTTTTAGGTTTAATATTTATTAAAATTATTTTATTTTATATTTGATATTTATTGAAAATATTTATATATTATAAAGTAGTAAAAGTTATCACATCAAAACGAGTAAAGATGTATTGATTTATTTAAATTTTTTTAAAATAATTTGTATAAATTTATTTTTTAGGTTTAATATTTATTAAAATTATTTATATTTGATATTTGATATTTATTAAAATTATTTATATATTGTAAAGTAGTAAAAGTTATCACATTTTAGTGATTAATAAGTAGTATTAAAGAAAATCTTGCTACTTAAAATGACTTGTTATGACTTATTATAGTTTATTTTGGATTATTAAACTACTTTTAAATTTTATATACAAAAATATGAATATTTTTTGTAATTATATACTTTCTAATAACATATCTAAAACAAAATACTACATAATTAAGTTTTAACTTTAATCTTAAACATGAAACTAAATACTACACAACTTTCTAAATCTTATTTGCAATAAAGCCAATATCCTTTCTCTTTCTCACCCAAAAATATATTTAAACTATATACTACACAACTTTCTAAATCTTATCTACAATAAAGCCAATATCCCTTCTCTTTCTCACAAAAAATTTAAAAACTATGCTCATATAATTTTGTTTTTAAGACTTTTATTGTCATGGATGCTAAATAATCATTAATAATGAATAGCTCAATATTAAACATTACATTAATAAGCACTTAACAATAATGCATTTAATGCTACTATTGTAGGGATTTCAATCTAATCATTTTGTCATGGCCAAGAATAACTACCTGGTAGTGTGGCATTTAATGTTGCAGCTAGGCAGAGGTGTGTAGTTGGATTTGACTGTTGAATTGGATTCAACGGTCCACCTCTGTGCAGTCCCAGCATTAAATGCTAAGTCCACCTCTGCACAGTCCCAACATTAAATGCTAAGCTGCACTACTAGATGGTTATTGTTCGAGTAGGATAAAAGACAACTAAAAAGCCCCTTTCTATTTTTCAGACCAATTTTTTAACAAAAAGGGATCCAAATTGTTCCTGGATTTTTCAATTTCAACAATTGTAATTGCTTTTCCTAAGTAAAATGTCTGATTTTAAAACTACCCAGATGGCATAATTTACAATTTCGGCAACAATTGTTCTCGTGGAGCGTTTTGGTTAGAGCTCATACTACTCTTTACCCTTCAACCATGAAGATAGAATTCTTTCATCAATAATTTTTTATTAAAGAATTTAAGCAATGAAGAAATTAGTTTTTATTATATACTTAATAAAAATCTAACAAAATTACCTACCAAAAATAACACAAACCAATAATTAACACTCACCAACATTATGCAATATACACCCACCATATTACCTGCAATTAAAATTTGGGCTTGGGAACAGGTTTCAAAGTTCAACCTCTCAAAAAACTAACAAAAAAGTTAATGACAGCTTATAGAAATCGCTAAACGTCAAAAATACATTTTAGAAAATTATTTTTCAGTTTGATCTGACGTTCTCCCAAAACATTTAGAAGTATTGTACGGGAACACTATATCCAATGGTTGATATCCCTATAACAGTAATAAATGCATTATGAGAATAAATGCACTATGAGGTGCTAATTGAACACCAATAAAAATATATATTATCTATAAATAACCATATTTGGAAGAAAAAAAATCACATTGTAAATAACCATATTTGGTAGAAAAAAACTCACGTTATTGAAAGAAGACAAGTTCCTTGTTCTTGGCAAATGTGGTGCCTCATTCATTGCAAATGTGGTAGCTTTTTTAAGCTATCTAATATTGGTTTATTGAAATTTGAATGTATTTCCCGTCCTAGCAAAACTAAATGCATGCTTGGAAAAAAAATACAGATACCAAAACATTCCCTTTTGTTCTTTTATTACCAAATCCCTCTGCTGCCACTGCAATTTACAGCTTTTTATGACAATATATAATCGCATTGGCTATGAAGAACACTGCGAGACGCAACTTACGAGAGAAAAAAACCTCTTCAAATAATTCCAAAAATGGACAGTTCACAGTGCACATTATCATCATTTAGCCTTTTAACTTGCTTAAACAGAACCCTTACAATCGTCTTGAATGGAGCCGTGCACACAAGAAACAAGAAAATGAATTCAACATTCAAACAAAAGCTCATTTCCTACCATTTTATACAAATGGAAGATTATAGAGAACAAACACTCACATTTGCACTTGACAACTAATGTATAGTGCAAGAAAAACTAATCTTGGAGCTATGTGGATCGAAGAATTCAGGAAACCATCGGTGAATTCAGAGATGAAGTCGTTGAGGCAAAGTTCCTCTCATTCCATTGTATTCAATAAATGGGCAAGAAATAATGCCCCTGGAATAAGCCATGATGAAATGCCTGGACTTTGGGACGACGTAGGGGAGTTACTCTTGGGATTTATGTGCATAAGAAATAGGATCAGTTACTTAAATCACTTAAAAAAAATTTCCCAAGCAACAAATATTGTCATTTTAAGCTAGAGTTCAAACAAGTACATCTCTGTAAATAGTTGAACAAATAAACATAAATATACATCAGGTAGTCCACACATAAATACAAAATAGTACGTTTTGTAAAAAGGTGAACAAATAAAACATAAATACACAGTCAGTAGTCTAGGTGAACAAATAAAACATAAATACACGATCAATAGTCCACCACACATAAGTACATCTCTTTAAAACATAATATGATAGTTTTATTTCCGTTGTCCTAATCGAGGATCTAGGGAACAAAAGCTACAATGATAATACTTTTATATTCATCCTTCTAACCAACCAAAGTAATATTAAATGCTACTGAGGTGGCATACAGGTAGTTGGATATGAATTGCTTTGGATTCATATACACCACCTCAGACAGCGTGTTCTACCCTAGATTTGAATTGTTTCATAATCAAAGACCTATACATTCTCCCAACCCAAGCAGCCCTAATGTTCACTTATGTATAATAAAACTTAAAAAAAATTGCAATAACAATTTACAAATGTTACATTTCACTTTCATCCTTGTAACCCTTTACTGCTATTTACAAAATGTGATATTGCATATTTACAAAATGCGATATTTCATTTTCATCCTTGTGACCCTTTACGAATATGATAAGATGTACGAGACAAAAGTATTTTGAAATCTCGTCTACTACTTACAGAATGCGATATTTCATTTTCATCTTTGAATCCCATAGGATAGAATGTATGAGACAAGAAGTATTCTGAAGCTCAATTGCTACTTACAGAATGTGATATTGTATTTTCTTCCTCGTAAAAAGGATGTATGAGACAAAGGTTGCAACAGGACTTGATGCCCTGAAGGATGTATGAGGCAAAAGTTACAAAGAGACTTGATCTAGGTATAAATTTTATGCAAATGAAAAGAAGCATTCTATAGATTTTATTGGCATTTAAAAATGTTGTAAAAGTAATCATAAAAACAAAATCAGATATAAAAGATATGTAAGCATAATTCATTTACTTATAATACAAACATATATATATATATATATATATATATATATATATATATATAAAGATAAGTAAGCATCATTCATTTACAAATTACTTATAATACAAACATACTTATGCTTTTACTAAATAGATAGAAGACAGTGCTTTGCTAGCAAGCAACTTTCACGCATGCACCTCATAAAAAAATCTACCTAAATTATTCTGCTTTGTTAGTAAGCAAGGATGTAATGACACATGCACCTCTTCTGCCAACATGGATTCTCAGCTCTATTATAATAAATATTTTGAAAACCATATTAAAAACAACAATCAACAAGAACGAGATCATATACAAAAGTTAAGATAACAGTTAAAAATTCCATAACATGCATCTCATCCTGCTCTACTATATACAAAAGTCAAGATAATGGGCCAAAAATGACATAAGATGCATCTCATCATGCTCTACTATAATAAATCTTTAGTCCAACTGTTTCAGACTAAGAGATTGAAAAAACCAATCAAGATAAAATTGAAAACAACAATCAACAACAACAAGATTATATACAAAAGTTAAGATAACAATCCAAAAATACCATAACCTGCATCTCATCATGCTCTTACTATAATAATTGTTTAGGACTAATAAATTGAAGAAAACAATCAAGATCATACAGAATAAGCTAAGATAACAATGAAAAAAATACCATAACATGTTTAGACACAGCTCTATCAATGTGGCTGCATAGGCTAACCACAGAATGAGAGCTTTGAAAATGGGTTGACTTTTGAATGTCATGGAGTATGTTGGTAACTGCAGATTTTGTTTGGCAGAGGCTTGGATTTAATTCCTATAGGAGTGTGAATGGGAATCATGGAATGCACTCTGCCTAAGATTTGGTTTAAGAGAGAGCAACGTTAAGTGGAGTGTGGCCCATGCATATTATTGAGATCTATGGGACTATACTATGTGTAGTTTGAAATCAACAATAGGCTACATCAGTGTCCATCCCAATATTTTTAACTGACTAGACCTTGATTGAAATTAAGAATAGGCTACATCAATGTCCATCCGCAATATTTTTAACAGACTACACCTAGATTGAACTTGTGGCAATCCTTCATTGATATAACAAAATGCATCAAACAAAATTGAAGGCTTACCTGATGCCAGAAACTGACAAGATCCATAACCTGCATTCCATAGGGGAACTTCAATCAATCAGCTATATTTTTGTAAAACTAATGTGAATTAACACACAAACGTTAAAACCAACTTCATTAGTCCCCATTAGCTACTTACTTGGATCAAAGGAGGTGATCACCCCCTCCCCACCAAACTTACAGGATATAGGTGAATTTCATTCTCTGCATGAACAATATTGTTCATTCTCTGTAGACATATCCTTCAGGAAAAAATCATTGTTGCATAGTAGCGACTTTGACTTCGGTTGCTAATCCATTCCACCAGAATTCCTTTATGTACTTCTAGAGCGAAGGTAAGGAAAAATAATACTCAACCCCATAGAATTCAAGAATGCTGCTTCAACTGAATGTGTTAAATTTTTGGCTTGAATGACTACTCAGATAAAGCAAATAGGAATGTGCTAAATTGGAATTTGGCCAGACCAACAACTCCACTCAGATAAACCAAATTTGTAAAATGAATGCGAAGTGAGTTGACAGTATTGCAATAAAATGAACACATAAAAAGCAACTGATAGTATTTAAAAAGTTGCATGCTAGAAAAGTTAGACATTGGAATATGAAAGCCCTATATTATTAGGATACTGGCCAATCAAGGCTGAAACACAAGGTTAGGTTGCAGATCTAGAAAGCTGCAGAAGACTTCCAACACGCCAAACAATGGGTTCAGTTGTAGAACCGCCAAATTGGAATATTTTGTGAATGCCAGGGGAAAAGGAATCATATGATATTGCTATTGAAATCCAAAGAATTGGATGATTATGGATTCTTGTAATTTTGTTATGTGCAATGCTGCTACTTTACATGTTAAGTTAGTTCAATTGTTAAATACTATTTGTCTATGTTCTTGCCTTCATTGAGCTAAAAGATAGGTTAATTATCATAAGGCCGACAAGGCTCAATAACAAATAAACGGTAGCCAATAAATTACACTAAAGGAGCAATGAATATAAGGTTTAAAACAACATTATACACATGAAACAAAGATCTACATCATATGAAAATTAGTGTTGTACATAATCTACTTTAAAACATACAATATAAATATCAAAAACCAAAACATAGAAATCTCTTATTAGGGAAATAACAGTTATCAAATAAGTTTGATCTATTTTACCTTGAGAAACTCCTTTACTTGGTCCTTTTGAATCTCCTTTTTTGGTTCCTTTTGATGGTCTCTTTCCAATTTTCCCTTTCTGTGTAGGTTTGGCTAGTGACACCTTAACTTTCACTTGTAAGAAAACCAAAATATTAAGAAGTTACAATTGAAATTGCAACAAACTCCATATGTCATTTAATAATTTATCCTCCCAAAATACAATGGAACTACTTCAAACCAAAGGCAATAAGAAAACCAAACCTTTATATCTCCATCAATCAGTTCATCATCCTTGTTGAATGCCTCAATACATGCAAGAGCAGATTCCCGAGTAGTGTAGTTCACAAACCCAAAGTCTTTTCTCTTGGACCATCATTAGCATTTCAATCCTTAAAGTGAGTTTCATCATTAAAATTTTAAGCCTTAAAGTAAGTTTCATATCATGAATTGGTATATAAAAAAACATGATTTTAGCATTCATAGATTTGAGATTTCATCAAAAAGAAAGTTCATGACATCTCAAACATTATCCCATGAAAAACGTTATATGATATAGTTTTGGCATTGAACATGTAAGGTCAAGGAACTTATGCATTCTAAAATGCCTTAAAAAGAAGCATTGTTATTATTTCTCCTCATAGTAATAAGTATATATGTCTCTTTAATATCTTCTCCGACGCTAGTCAGCATTCACAACATGTTGATGGACTTCCAAGCGCTAGTGTTTTGTTCAAACTTAGGTGTGCTAGAAGTTGAATCTGCAAGTGAAGAAGCATATGCGGTTTAAACTTATCTTTGAAAATGTAACAAGTAGGACAAGCAAGGAATAGTAATTGGCAAAATTTAAGACTGCCATGCTTGAAAGTAGATTTTCAGCATAGCAGATTGGATTTTTGACATGACTATATAAGTATTATGATTGAAATGAATCATGTCAGATTGCAGCTCTTACCATGCACTGTTAGAACTAAAGCTCATCAGAACGTACCTTGATAATTTGAGATATCAAGCCAAGGACAAGATGAGGCTGCAAATACAATAAACACATTGTGTGATTAGATAAAATACAAAAATGCGTCAATTAAACTAATTTCCAAAACATAAGGGCCTCTCTATTTATAAAGTCCTCAAAAGGCAGGTCTAGACATCGTATGGGTTAGAAAACAGAGCCCATGTCCCTATCAATCAGAGAACCAGAATGTACCTACTTTCTAAAGAGCATAAAGTTATGATGTTCACAACCAACTTTCTCAGTTAAATGAATCTTTAGAAATTGCAACCATATAGAAAGATTATATATTGGTAGAGAAACCCTTTACCTTTTTGAAATTTATCAATGTATTATTAAGAATCCACTTACCTTAATTCATGAGTTATGAAACAGGTAATTTAAGGATCTAGGCCATGAAACCATAAGGTAAAGCCCACAGCCAAATACAGAGAGTTAGACATGTAGCATAAATATATTTATGCCAGTTACAGCAGCCTTAAATCTTTCAATATTAGGACATATAACTCAAAACACTTGGTTGTTGAATTGAGCTAACATAGTATGGAAGTGGTAATATATAAAGGTGGGATCAACTATACAGCTTATTTGACCTACCATCCCATCATCTAAGTCCTCAAATACAATATGTAATTTAACAACCTATATACAACTATACAGGAGATTTCACTTACCCGCCCTTCAACTAAGTCCCGTTCCAATATTTACTACTATGCATCCAATGGCCTTTGAAGAATTGAGGCAAATTGTATGATTTTCATTGATTTCCAATGGATTAAGCTTTGATTTCGTATTTATTGCTCGATCATCAATGGTGCCAGGAACAACGACATTGATCAATTTACTGCATCATGCCCACAAAAATAGAAACAATAAATGTCTTCATTCTCAGAAATATGACAACAACTAATTGTATGAACAAACCACAAGATCCAAGTACAGTCAAAACTTCATGAAATGCAGCTATCCTATAATTGCAACAAGGCTGTAATTATTAGTTAATTGAGTATTCATACCATAGAAGAATGCCATCTTTCATTATATCAAAGAGATAATTTGTCATAGGATCAATTGGAAGGCATCTTTCCATCACTGGATCATCTCTAATGTAGCTGTTGATATGAGCAACAAATGCCACCTTCTCAGATTCACCAACTATGTGAAACAAGGTTGTTGTGGCATTCTTCAGAAATGCAGGTTTGTTCTTGGAACCACCTAATTTTGTATTTTCCCGTGTTTGCAAATTAAGATTACAATCCAGGAAATTCTCTTGACCTATTATTCAAAGATAGATAAATCCAATTCAACATACAGAGCAAAGAAGGAAAATAACTTAATCATGCATGAGTCTCATCTCCATACAAGCTTTTCCCAGAAATATAATTCGAATGTCAAAATTCACCTCTTGATTTGGTTTCAATAGAGTACTAAGGGCACTTCCCCTCATTGGCTATTGTATCAAACCTGTCAATTACATACCTCTAGTACTCTTACATGATGTGTCCTCCACATTAACTTCAACCTTCCTGCAAAATCTGGGATTGTGAATTTTGGAGTTTCTCACTAAACCCACCTTTTTCCACATTGTAAATGGATATTGATAATTCTCTGGATTCCATACACCATAATGCCCTAGTCCCAAGTGCAAGATTGATCTTTCATACCCCAAAATAGTTTCTGTTAAAAGTTGTTGTTTTGAGCCTCATAGCCTCCACATTGTTGTCCGTTGAAGTGAACCAAAACATGAAAATGAGAGAATTAGAGCCAGCTGATAACATGAGAAGAGATTTGTGTTAGACCTCTCAAGACTGATAATTTGTTTGGAATTGTAAGATGGTTTGCTTGGGGCTGTAGAGGGGGCTATCTGCATTAAGACCAGATGCACAGAACTCTCTAGGACTCGCTGCACCTTGATCCATCTCAGGACTCGAAAGAAACATGAGAGACATGTTGAGAAACTCTAAAGCCCAAAAACATTTTGGTGGATTTCATTTACTTTACTTGAAAAGAGAAGAAGAGAGAGATAGTGAAGTATAACGCTTATTTAATAATTTTGAATGAACTGGTAACAAGAGGCAGGTAGGAATTGGAGGATAGAAAGGATAGAACAACATACAAAAATTACAAGAATATCGAACTTTATTTGGGCATCCCCTCCTTGAATAGATTGGCAGGGGTTTATGGGCTGTGGTCTAGTGGTAGAGTTTACAATGGGCCCTTATTTGATTCTTATTGCATTTGGTGTGCGTAGAGAATTGCTGAAGCTATGGGACCTTTCTCTAACTAAAATAATAAAATTTTACATAGAAAACGTATTCAGACAAAACTCGTTGTTTATAGTTGTCATTGTTTTTTCTTACCTTCAAAGGTGGCACAATACAATTCCCAGAAGTACGTAAGAAAGTACTCCCTTTGGTTTTATAGATCAATTAATGGCAAGGCACTATCAAATATGGAAAGGTGAAGCATTAGACTTCACTGAAGAATTCGGGAAAACATGTCTAATGAGATGGAGTTATGGGTTAAGATTTCTCTGTCAGAATTCAGGAAAACATGTCTAATGGAGTCATAGGAGTATAGGATAAAGGAGACACGAGTGAGGGTTCATATGCAATGGATGCAAGTCAAGTACGAAGAGTACTTGTTATACAATTGGGAATCCATATACAATGTATGCATGTACAGTATTATTGGATTGGCTGATGGAAAATTAAGAAGGCGTGTACAAAGATGCATAATTCATTAGACAGGTTGTTGCTTTCTTTAATGAGCATGAGTGTAGAACCTTTGGGCTCTGACCCGTAAGACAGAGGAATTGCTGTATTGCGCCCTCATTGTAGGCTTTCTGTATATGGTTATACTGCAGATACCTTTTACTGGATGTAACTGTCAACTTTCGACACAACTTTATGAATATAAACCCAACAAACCTATGCCTACGTTGTCTTTCCAACACCGGCTGGACCCACAATTTTGGCTTTGCATCTCTGCACGGTCTGCCCGAATTCATCTTTGTTGACATATTTCAATCTGTGTTTCTCGTATCTTTCCAATACGTGTCCCATGACTTCACTCGATAACTCCTCGTCACCCTTGAAAAGTAGAGAGTACAACAACCAGTGATAATTTGGGGGATCCATCCAACAAATTAAAAGCTAATACAATAAGCAGAGATAGAGTCCTCACCCACTGCACTTCTTCGACTCCAAGCCGCTCAAATATGAAGCTCTTTTAAGAGCTGCTCTCCACTTTCGAATAGCTGAGGCGGTGAGGGTACCAAGGAATTGCCTTCCAGGCTGTTGTGTAATCCAGGCGGGCCCCTATAGCTTTTTGAAGTGAGACCGGACATTTCATTTGGACACCTTCTCTCATGCTAATGGAACTTCTCTCATGCTAATGAAACTGGCCAGTGGTATCATAACTTTCATTGTTATTGTCAATCATTATGAGCACATTCTTTTTTTGCAGTATAAAGTGCCCACCCCCGTCACTTGTATTGTAGGATTTCCACTTCTAAACAACCTAAGCTTTCAAGATTCTGATCTGATCGATTGGAGTTCCGCCTAGCTAACTGCTTTATCAACTCTGTATAGAAATATTTAATATGGCCACTGTTGAGGTATATAATTGAATCTCTAGTAATATTTGCGCTGTTATTTTTATGTTTAGTACTAAATGGGTTGTTCGAGGTTGACATAGCAGGCGGTGAGGAAAATGTGAAGGGTGCAGGATATTGCCGAGAAGAAATGTTGCACACTTCCCAACAGGGCCGCTCGCCACCGATTTCGTTAAGGGGGCATTGTTTACATCAAAATGCTGCCAAAAAAAATCAAATGCGAGCGAAGTTTACAGATCTGAGCGCTGTTGGTGCCCCTTTAAGGGCAAGCCCTGCTTCCATTGGATCAATTGGTCACGGGTTCCAACTACCAACCCTGTGAATTGAAAAAATGAGAAAATTCAGTTTAAAACCCTAAAGGTCCTAGCACCAAATATATTACACGAAAACCTTACCTTAATTGTTCTCAGAAACCGTTTTGAATATAAGCTTGACCTCCTTCTCGTGCAATAGACCGCTTATTTAAGAGGTCTTAACTGACCTTCGGTATTCCTATCAAAGCCAACAATTGATAAATCCGATGCCCAATATAGGGCAATAAAAATATATCCACAATATAAGTAAAAACTTCAATAGCCCAAAATATCCAAGCAATCATACTATATCCAGTTACTCCCTTGCAAAAAACTCAATCTATAACATTAGACACTCAAATTTTCTATCAAGGGCAACAATCCATGAATCCAAATCAGTGATTGATATAGAGAAATCATGTCATATTCACAATTTAAAAAAACTTCAATAGCCCATATTGGATGCAAGAACAACCCTTTATGTCTCACCAAATTTGCCATAGCGTTCCTTAACTTGTTCCTCATTCCATGTTGGCAGCAAGCCTTCTACAAATACTGACTTTACCTGCAAAGGAAAGGAAGTTCCCACTTAAACAAGATCTATAAAACTATCTTTAAAAAACAATGCAATAAATATTCATCCAATCATACCTGTGCCATTACATCTTCATCCGGATCATTCAAAGGCTCAGCTAAGCAACCTTAATAGGCCTTTCCGTCCCAAGAGCATTCCTCTTTTGCAATGCTATTTTAAATGCAATTTGAGCATCTTTATAACTTTCCAGTTTCACAAATGCAAAGCCACCGTTAACTCCTGTGTTTTGGGGATCTTCAATCAAAGTGACATGAATAATATTTCCAACTCCAACCTCTTTCACCTTGTTTAAAACCTGCAAACACACAAACAACATATTTGTAGCTTAAACTTTTTAATAAGCAAATGACATGTCTGTTCATGCTGAACCCTAAGCAACCCCAAAAATACCTTAGATATATTTAATATGGATAAACTGAATGATGAACTGAAAACACGTGCCTCTCGCCTCAGAACCTTATGGAACATTCATGTCTTCCAGGCCCTCTCCGACCAAAACATTCGTGTCTTATAATTAGTTGATTGCTAAATATTGTTCAATGGCATTTCTCCAAGGGTGGGAGGGTAATTAAGTACTGTAAGATGAATATTAAAAGTCAAATGATGTCGCCATCTTGTAAGGTGAATATTAAAAGTCAAATAATGTCATCTTCTCTGTTAGCATAGCCTTATAATTAGTTGATTGTTAATTATTGCTCAATGGCAGTTCTCCAAGGGTGGGAGGGTAACTAAGTAATGTAAAGTGAATATTCAATTTTGTGGATTATTTCATTGATTTTGTTGGCATGAATCATCTGATATATTCCATTGATGGTAATCCCAAAAAGTAAAATGACAGTTTTAAGTTCGACTGATTCTTGGATTTTTATTTTGTTAGTGATCATTGGAGAATCTATCGAACAACATGCAGGAGGGTTTGAGGAACTGGATTTCCATTGGGCACCCAATTCTACTGCGTTGATTTGCTTCACATCAGGTATATAAACATGCCCCTCTTTTAGTGTCATGCTATTGTGGTTTGCCTCCTCTATGTGCCTAGTATAAAAATGCCCTATAACTTGTATTGTCTAGGCACCACTGGAAAGCCAAAGGGATCAGCCCTTAGCCATAGTGCACTTCTTGTTCAATCACTCACCAAAATTGCCCTTATTGGCTACAACTGCAATGATGTAAGTTCCTTATGCATCTGTACCTGTAATGAGAAAATATTGAACTTATGATTGCTCATACTAGGCTTCCAACTTTTGTGTTAGTGAAAGAGAAAATCTATCCATCCTAGAAGTAGTGGGTGAGAGATGAGGACTACAGAGACTAACCTAAAAAGTTCATGTCCAAGTTGAAAAGCAATTCAGAGAATTTCCATTTTATTAATCTTGTCGTGCTGGGCAGGTTTATCTCCACACATCTCCACTTTGCCATATTGGGGGGATCTCTTCAGCATTGGCTATTCTAATGGCAGGAGGATGGCATGTCTTTATACCCAAGTTTGATGCAGCTTCTACTATGAATGCAATAAAGAAACACTCTGTAACGGCAATGATCACTATACCAACTATGTTGGCCGATATAGTTACATATGGCAATCATTCAAGGTACCTTAATATTCGCATACCTAGTAAAAGCCATGTATAGAAAATTTGCAATTCATAACAAATAAACAAAAAACGTGTGCAATACAGTAGTGTGAACCACTCACACAATCATTTTTGTATTGGAAAGGATTATAAATAGGATAAGAGAGCTCAACAACCCCAAATGGTTTCAATATCTCATGCAAGGCCAACCTTTTACTATCTGGGCCAATATGACTGATATAAACTCTATTGAATGGTATATCACATCATTGATCACAGATCAAACTCAGTTGTAGAGACAAGCTGAATAGACCTCAGAAAGTTAAACTTTTTAGAGAGTTCATTTTGTAGACCATGTAATACATTGTTACAAGATACCTAACCCTACTGCCATCAACATATCCCTGGAAGCAAGGTGGGCTACCTATGCTGCTAAGGCATATTATCCAGGTGCACCCAACTCCCCTGCCTATCTTTCTAGCCCGTCAAGGCCATCTTATCATCTCAAAATGTCCTTGATGGATTTGAACAAATCGCTTTGGTCCTATATGCATTACATTTTTGCAGCCAAAGAAAGGTTTTTTCAAGTCAAGAAGGGGTTGACACAGCCTTTCCACTTGGCACAAAAACTGCCCGATTTTGAAACCCACACCATTCAGCAGCGATATTAATCACGAAGTATGATGTACCTTAGTGTACCAACTGGCTTCCCTTTAAGCTTAACAAATGTCGGTGCTGAATTAAGCCAAGGCACCCTTAATTTTGTGATTAGTTTCATGTTATTAAGTTTAGGTCAGTTTTGAATCAAATCAAGGTCTCCTATAATTATCTATTGCATGGAACCTTATCATCCTTTAAGACCTGAATAAATCTGTTTCAATTGATTGAAACTAGTTTCATTGAACTTGTGGCACCAACCATCAGATTTCTTATGCCTCCCACCTTGAATATACTTTGTTTTTCATCTTTTTCATGACAATCAAGTATTCTTTCAGATGACATTGGAATCAACACCACCACATAAAAGGTCCGAGCAGGAGGAAGATGAAGATGTAAACTGTTGCTGTAGAAAGAAAGGAAGGAGGGAGAGTAGAGTCTCTGGGAAATAAACTTAGTTTCTCATAATATTCCACAAAAATGAAAACCTATAGAAATCCCACACCAGCAGAAAGGTGAAAACCTTGTGGAAAGAAAATTGTTGCCGGTAATTGGGGGAAACCCAAACAGTCACACGACACGATTTTTTTGTCAAACCCCAACCAAAATCAAAATAACAAAAAACCAACCCAGGAAGCAACGATGACTTTTTAAATCTTGCCAGATTGAGCTCACCTGAAGAAAATTCCTCTTTCGGTTCAACCAAATTATTTCTTGGCGTGTTCTTCTGCTTGGACCATACAAGGTCTATTTTTTTAAACCAAACTGTTGGTTTTTTGAAAAGAATCCCACCACATTATATGGCTCATAAGTCCGAAGTTTGAAATGCTAGAGCCAGAGATAGAGGTAGAGAGCAAGAAATAGGTGTTGAAAAAGGGACATATTCATTTAAAGCAGTGCAGCTCGTCCAAAACAGACAAAGCCCCCCTTGTAGCGAAGTTAGAGAAGGGATTAGTATAGGCAGCAGAGGCCAAGAAAGCAGCTAAGGTACTTGCAGTTTACCCAACATAGGAATGAGCAGAAAGGGGACCAAGAGCAAGAGCAAGGGAAAGAGAGCCAGTACCTCGCTCAGGCGAATCCATAATAACTAGTTCCGTAGTCAATGGCAAGATCAGAAATACAGCTGACGGAGGTCTAATAAGAAACTGTGGTGAAAGAAGCACTATGATTACTGCGTACATTTATTGTGTCTATAAGGAAACCTTGACTTTACCTTTGAGAGCTTTACACCACTAATGTTTTATGTAATGGTGGATACGCTGAAACCATAGCCTGCACAGAAAATGTGAATTGACAAGGACAATAGGTGGTGGAGAACCAGGTGAATAAGTCGCAAACTGTGAACTGAAAGTGCTTGGTGGAGACCATGGGAGGTGAATTAGCTCAATAAATCGTGAAGTCAGCAGGCCTCGGAGTGCACACTAGGCAGAGAGACAATACTTTTTCGAACACAACAAGACGCCAAGATACACTGCTGCAAACAAAACTTTTTGAACACGGTAGGAGAACCGTATCGTAATAAACAAACGAAACTTCCTAAACACGACAGGAGAACCTGGTAGGAGAACACGACAGGATAACCGGAAAAAAATTTTAAGACGCGGTGCATGGCGATTTTTTATTGGTGAAGTGCGTGGCATTTTTCTATTGGGCAGAGAGACGACGATGCTACAGTGGTTCGAAAACCAACTTCTGAGAGAAAAACGCCTTACGACGTAATTATTTCTATGAAATGAATTTTTTGGGGGGACAACTTTTTAGAATTTCTTGATCCAATTTATAATATGGTTTACATGTTATAATATGGTTTACCTGAGAAAAAAATTACTTAAAAACTTTAAGTTTAAATAGAATACAGTTTCCCCTTTCATAAAATAATTTTAGTTTTTTTAAAATAAATCTTTTCATTTATGAAAATATTGTGATTGCATTTGCAAATGCAAGAAGTAATCACGACAATGCAAGAGGAATTAATCAGCTTATTATTACACCTTCTTGAAGCACTACGATGATTAAGCCTGCCTGAAGGTTCAAAACATACAATCCAGATATCTACACCCAGAAAAGAACCTACTCAAAGCAAAAATACATAGAGGGTTGTCCAAAATAAGACTACGCTCGTCAGCTAACCCACAGAATCTACTACAAACAGTAAGCATGAAACCAAACCCACAGAATCTACTACAAACAGTAAGCATGAAACCAAATTATAAATGGTAAGAAAAATACTGTCTGAAGTTTAACATCCAACAACCCACGACTAATTTAATCGACTAACTGATCAATAGAGATGGTGAGGGAGGCGTGGCTTAATCGTGGCCTTCAATGGAACCGCTTTCGCCAGCGTAAGGGCACGCCCTTCACTCATATCTACTCCGGCTGGAATGTTCCAATCGAAACTCTGCAACAGTTTCCCCACATTGAACTTCACCATACGAATGGCCATCCACATGCCCGGGCAGGCCCTCCTCCCGTACCCAAACGGCATATATTTGAAATCATGCTCGTTCAGGTCTGGGCTTGAACTCTTCATAAACCTTTCCGGTTCGAATTCCAGGGGGCGTTCCCACACAGCGGGGTCTCTGTGAATAGCCCACACGTTCACAAAAAGCTGCGTCTGCGCCGGCACATAATACCCGCCAACTGTGCATGCTTCCTTCGCAATGCGAGGAAGGAGCAGAGGCCCTGCAGGATAAAGACGAAGAGTCTCTTTCACGATCGCCTCCAAATATTTCAAGCTGGGGAGATCCGACTCATCTAACATGCGTTCTCTTCCAACTACGACGTCCAGCTCTTCCTGTGCCCTCTTCAGCACGTCCGGGCGTTGCAGCAACGATGCCATTGCCCATTCTGTTGTACCAGCCGTCGTATCAATTGCTCCAAGTAGCATGCTCTGCAAAATAAGAGAAATGATCTCGCATACATGGACATTTTTAATTTGACACAATGAAAAACAACAGTCCCCCATGCCATATCATGAGAGAAACTAGCTAAAATTGACCTTAAAATCGAAAGGAAAGGAAAAGGGGCGGATACCGTAATGGTTGCCTTGACGATAGTATCGTCGCTGCAAAAATCTTGAGCTTTATCCACTAAATCCATGAGCACATCTATCAGACACTCATCATTCTTCTTCTGAGTATTATTTAAACGGTACTTATCTATTACATTCTGCAGAATCTCATCCCTCTGCCTGCTATACTTTTTCATTGCCCGTTCGCAGCCCTGGAGATCGAGCCATCTGAGAGAGGGAATATAATCCCCCACGTTAAATGCTCCCAATAGCTTGAAATGGATGTTGATCATCTTCTTAAGCTCTTCCACCTCTTCCGCATTGCCCAGGTAGCTTTTGTTAGGTAAGATTGATCCTACAATAATATTAAATACAAGATCAACCATCATCGATCTCACGTCCACAATAGCCGAAGCTTCGTCTTTAATTACCATCTGGAACAATCCACGCACCAACTTGGACACCTCCTCGCTTCGAATAGGTTGAGACGATTCCACCCTGGAAGGAGATAGAAGCAGCGATGTGCAGATCCCTCGAAGGTTTCGACACCGGCGGTCATATGGATCGAGGCCGAGCAACTTACAATCGTAGCCCAAATGCTCGGTTCCGGAGAAACGTGG
>LPNX010285289.1:131278-192599 GCA_001517045.1 Pseudotsuga menziesii
CCTCCTTCTCCTTCTTCTAAAATGGGTATTCTCCACATTCTAAAGGCAGAATGGAGAAAGGATGAAGAAAATCTGGATGGCAGGAGGAGAATATGGATGGAGAATACAAATTTGGGAGCTATATATATTAATATAGCAAGTTGACTTGTAGGTGGTTAACTTTTATTATCTATAAATTAAGTGACATAAATAGTTAATAAGTTATATATCACTGGGAAGAGTTATATAGTTAATAAGTTATATATTGTTGGGAAGAGTTATATATATTAGTATAGTAACTTAACTTGCAGTTATAGATTATAAATTAAGTGTTTTAAATAATTAATAAGTTATATATTATTAATTAATAAATTATATATTATTGAATATTTTTGAAATTTTTTTATGAATTAAAGAAAAGTTTTATTTATAAATTAAGTAAAAGTTATGGATACATGATTTAGTTATTAGTTATATATATATATTTATTTATTTATAATTGTTTATTTAGAAATTTGAATAAATATGATAAATCTAAATCACACTTATCTCACCTTCATTTTCATGCAATCTTACTTTTTTTTCTTAAAGAAAATAAAAACATCTCTATCATACGATAACATAGTATTTTATACAAGGGGAAGTATGTGGAAAGAACAGCTTTATGAGATAATTAGTTTATACGGAGACCGTCAAAATCTGGCTTAGAATATAAAAACCCTTTCAGATTTTGATTGTTACCGGCAATTTTGACGGGTGTCAGCCATTTGAAATTCCAACCCTGGTGGGATGGCACAGGTCATATTCCACGGAATGGACGGGAGTCAATTATGGAAAAAGTGGGGGTCGTTTTCTGAGCTCCTCGGTCGCAGCGGCAGGCTGCAGGGGCGGTGATAATCCCGAAAAAGTGGGGTCGTTTTCTCTAACTGACGGGTTATTGAATAAGATCATTGAATTGCCACGAGTCGGTGCCGTTAACTATTTAGTAACTTAACTGTTCAGCCAGTTAGTTTGGTCAACTTATTCATGCTCGGGAGTTTTATATTATTTTCAGTTGATGGTGTTTTGGAGGCATCTTACTTTGGAATACTCATCTATAAATTTAGTATCAGTTAGGGTTTGGAAGAATAAGTCAAAATGCCATAGTATTTTAAAAACAAAATTACTCATCTATAAATTTAGTATCAGTTAGGGTTTGGAAGAATAAGTCAAAAAGCCATAGTATTTAAAAAAAAAACCTTTAAATGTCAATTAAACAAGCAAAGTTCTATGTTAAATGTAAAAACTTAACTTAGGGAATCAAAGTTGTTTTTATCAATATATTATTGGGAAGTTTTTTCAACATCAAAGTTTAAAAAAAAAACCTTCATTAGCATAGTAGCAATAAATGTATATTATAATCAACTAAAGCCGGATAAACTAGCCATAAAATAGATAAAATGTTAGCATTACAAAACTATAATATTGCAACCTATATGCATCAAAAAATTATGCCATAAATAAAACAATCATGAAATCATGTTCTTGTGATGTACAAGGCCTTACATAACTAGAACAAAAGAAAGGTAAAGTTTGTAATCTAGAAACTCCATGGCATAGAGTTGCCCTCTTTCATAACCATCGATTGTTTGGACAAGCTAAATTCCCTATATATATGTTTGATAGAATAGATGTGGAAATTCTGTAAGAGTTATGTCGTGCTAGTACATCAATGTTCCAACAACATAACCTATAATTTGGAAGCCTTATTAACTCAATTAATAATGACTTTTGAGTCACCATACATACAAAGAGAGTGGACATTTTTCATAATAACAAACTTCAGTTACCTAGCGCTAGCAAGTCAACCCAAGTATTTGTGCCAAAACTGCAGCGCAATTTTAACAATTTTTTTTTATCATTTGTCAACTTTAGTACTATGAACAACACTCATTCCTAATTGCAGGATTTCCAAAAGTCACAAATAGCGAAGAATGTTAGGATTATAATCCTCCCTTGTCCAATTTGGTCAATTATGTCTAAATTAGGAGTCTTTTCAGTCTACATTTAGTCACTAGCATCATTGGTTCCACATGGCCTAATTGGGCCACATGTACCAGTTACTAGAGTGTGGGGGAAACTAGTTGAGGCTAACTCCCACTGACTGCACTTGCATGCATAAGTTTAGGAGCCTCCTAGACCAATCCCTACAATTTAGGAGCCACTGGGAGTGTCGAAACCAACCTCCTTCAGTTGAGTTCAGTTAGTGACTAGTTAATCCTAGTTAGGAGTTAGTTACACCTAGTTAGCGCCAGTCATTGATTGATTGCATGTGGGAAGGCACAATTCCTCACCTACCACATTCAGTTAGGCTAGTTAACTGATTCTAACTGACTGGTGCACTGATTGAGGCAACTAGGGCTAACTAGTTGGGCTCTGATAATGATTCAGACATGTTTAGTTATCCATGCAGTTAGGTAGAGTCAATCAATTCGAATTCATCTCTCATGCATTCGAATTGACTGGTTATTAGTACCCGTGTATTACATTGTAATTAATTATCCAATTACTTTTAATTAATGAAAGCATTCATAGTTGCAAGCCATATTTGCAATGTTTCATTCTTCAATTTCTGAGTAAAATTGTATGATCTATCTTGTGAGTTGTGTGTTGGTCCACAGATCTATGTGCTCAATTTTATATGGTATCGGAGCCTCGGCAAGACAAGGTACTTCTCCTACTATAGATTCATACTTGGATCAAATTTTTTTTTGAGCAAAATTGCTCCTTCCAGCACTGCACCAGAAGTGGAGAATTTACCACATAAATCCTAAGCAAATCAATTGTTAATCAAGCTTGTTTAATTAACTAAGCTGGGTGTGAAGAAGTTCCAAAATTGCAGGCTGTCGACCTTACTTTGTCTGTTTGATTGTGTGATTTACAGGTTTTTCAGTCTCCTTCGTTGCATTGGCTACAACAGAATTCAGTCTCCTTCACTGCATTCGCTACAGCAACATTTAGTCTCCTTCACTGCATTCACTACAACAGCACAATGGCCCCTCCTATGGAGCTTCTCATTATTTTCAACTACCATCAATGGAAGGAGGACATGGAGATGCAACTTCTTTCCAAAAGACTCTACAGAGTCACAACAGACACAGAGGTAGAGCCAATTCATTATGTTGACAAAGAAAAATACTGGAATAAGCTTGATGAAGCATGCATATGCCTGTTCCTGTCAATATCTAGAGATATTCTCTTCCACATCAATAGATTGAAGACTCCCAAGGAGGTTTGGGATAAGCTTGCTTCCTTGTTTGATAAGCAAGATGACCCGAGGATCTATCACCTAGAGAATGAGTTGATTTCTCTTCACCCAGGAAAATTCAAAAGTATGAATTATTTCTTCACCAAATTCAAGCACCTGGTGTTCCAGTTGAAGTTGTGTAAGGTTGAGAAGGAGGATGATCAACTCATCCTTGCCATCCTCTCAAAAATTGGTGCAGACTACTTAGTCTTTGTATCAAACCTTCATTCAGGGAAGCTCACTACACCAAATTGGAAGATGCCAACTCTTAATGTCTTCATTGAATCTCTCACCAATGAGCATGACAAGTTGATCCAAATTGGGATCATCTGATATTCTTAAGATCAAGAATTGGTTGCTGGAGTATCTAAGGCTACGAATGGTTAGGGGAAGCAAAAGAATGAGCTTCCTGTGGTGAAAGAGAAGTCTGATTAGCCCTCCGGTTCAAGGAGAAGCAAGAAGAATGGAAAAGGAAAGACCCTTTTTTCTTACTATGGAAGGGGATTTCATCCAGAAAGCTCCTGTATGAGAAGAAAAATTGATGAAATGACTGTTCTTCTAGAGAAACATAACATCATTGTACCTGCTAACGCAAGGAAATCTGACCATAGAGAAGAAACTGAAAGACATGATGAGAGATGCCATGCACTTAAGGCTAGCTGTTCAACAATACATGCCTTCCTTATTGATTTTGGAGCTTCCAATCATAATTGCATCTAGAGAATCATTCTCTTGTTTACAGTCTTCTGATGGCCCTAGTATTCAGATGGGTAATAATAGTCAAATTCCATCCAAATGGAAGGGTTCTATCAAGCTTGAACATGGAAAGTTCAAAGATGTGATTTATGCACCCTCCTTAGCTGCAAATTTGTTATCTGTATACCAAATGACTCACACTGGCCCTCCAAAGTGAGTGATATTTGGTCTTGACTCAATGGAGATCACAGATATCTCTACTGGGAACATCATAGCGAAGGGTGCTGCAAATCATGCCTCCAAGGCATATGAGTTCTCACACTTCCTACCATTTTCAAAACCAGTGCACTCTCAGCTGCCACTTAAAAGGGAAGGTAAAAACATTCCATCTACTTCTTTTGCAGTTTACACTAGTATTGCAGAACCAATTGTATCAGTTTATGAGATTGAGATTCAGGGTGATTCATATCCAGATCCAGTCCCTACTCCTAAGCAGGAATCTAGGAAGATGACTGGAAATCTATCTAACACACAAAATACAAAGAACCTTGCACTCTGTCATGCAATCTCACCTCCTTTGCAACAAACTCCCTGTGAGATACTATAGGGCAAGGTCTAATCACCTACACTTCTCTCAAAAGAATAGAGTGGATCATACACCTCTTCATCCAAAAAGAGGCAAAGGTTACATTCCTCCTTCCTTCCATCATCATTTTGAGAGAAGATGGAGAAGTCTACATGCCAGGTCCTAGGATACCTGTGCATAGAACATCATGCATGTTGTTTCGCTACACCACAGAGATGAAGGTTGTGACAACATATTTTCAAGTTTTTAAAACTTGAATCCTGATTCTACCTACTTAGTTAGAGGGGGAGATTTTTTCCCATGTGGTTTTTTCCCCGGTTCCTTCTATTAAGAAGTTACTTTGCTTTATCTGTAATGGGTGACCTATGGTCTTAGTTACCAAGGCCCATTAACTGTCCAAGTTAGCATTCAGGGGGTTGTTAGGATTATAATCCTTGCTTGTCCAATTTGGTCAATTATGTCTAAATTATGAGTCTTTTCAGTCTATATTTAGTCACTAGCACCATTGGGTCCACATGGCCTAATTGGGCCACATGTACTAGTTACTAGAGTGTGGGGAACACCAGTTGAGGTTAACTACCACTGACTACACTTCCATGCATTAGTTTAGGATCCTCATAGACCAATCCCTACAATTTAGGTGTGTCACATGCCCCAATTTTGCAAAAATAATATTATCATATTTGATTTTATTTCAAGACAATATGTTAAATTTTATGCTAAGTTGTAATTGATGACTCAGTAGAGTCAAGGATGTTGAATGTAATTCTGAATATTTTAATTATAAATAAATAAAAGTGGAGACAATAGCTTGGGAGAGTTGTTAAAAGAGTGTTTACTGGTCATGTTGGTGGAGGAGACTGGGTGGAGAGCAAATAGACAAGTGGCAGCATCCTCAAACACTTCCAATGTTGCAGGTGGAAACCTCCCTACATTTGGGGTCATGATCCCTCAAGAAAGTGGGATCAGAGCAGGTGGCTCAATAAATGACAACTGACCCAAAAGGACCTAGGCAATCTTAATAAAAATGCCCATTGAAGAGAGCTGAGGCTGCTCATTTCCAAGAAGAGGATCATTCAGGTGAATGTACTTCAAAGGATTTCAATGGCAAGGGAATTTGTGGAAGGTGTTTGAGGGGTTAACTGCAGAAAGTGATCTAGTGCAGCTTTTCAGCTGAAGGATCTTACTGTTGAGTCAAGAGTGATTACTGGTTCATTGAACTAGTATTTTGTTTGCTTGCTCTACCAGTTCTAAGCCAAGGAGACCAGCAACAACCTCGGGGGTCCCGAGGAGACGCTGTTTGAGCGCTCTCCAGGAGTTGGTAGGGAGGAACGACCTCCCAACGCTGTTGTTGTCCAGCTTAATCAGGCTCTACAGTCTTTTAATTTCACTATGTTAAATGTTTAAATGTGAGCTAGACTGATTATTGAATGTTAAATGTTTAGTTGTGATTTGATAGTGTTAGTAATCTTTTAGTTTATAAAAAAAAATGATTCTGAAATTTATGAAAAATAATCCTAACCTGTGTTTTTCCACATCTGGAGTGGACCAGACAATACTCTAGCACAGGCAGTGTATTTAAATAGAATATAGATATGTTAGAAACCTGAAATGAACTGAGGTATTATGTAGTAATCTATTTCTATATGTAGTTGTTATCAAAGAAGAACAATATCCTATTAGTTAAGTTTATTGTTTAACCAGATTATTGTTTTAAAAAAACTAGAAAGGAAATAGCCAAATATTTTACAGATAGTAGGTGATTATATTAACAAGTTATTCAAGTAAATAGGCTATTACATTTGCGCAGTACTTCATTTTGTAAATTATACTATTAACCTGTGACAGAGGCAAAAAAAACATTTTAGATAAAGCACTGATTTCATTCTGCGAAGGAAAGAATAAAGTCTGATATACATAGTTAATTTACTGTTCATAATAACTAACTATATTCACAAATGTTCATACTTCAAGTAGAGTATTTTCTAGCTTAATTAATTTCTATAGATAAATTAAATACATAGACGAAGAACATATGAACAAAGAACTTTAACAAATCTATCTATATTTTATTTAATAAAAACAACTAGGATACGATGGTAAATAATATTTAATAAATCTTATTTATAGAAGAACTAATTTATTTAAATTTTATAAACAAAATTTACTTATAAAAGGAAGTACAGGGTCGAAACCCTAATAACAATAATATTGTAAATAAGAATCATTTAAACAATAATCCAAGTATTTGGAATAATTATTATTAAACTACAAAACTATTGTAGATTATTACAGTCCCGTAAGGATAGAGAAAAGATAACTATGGAAATATAATACACTATGTACCTGTGCAATAATTAAATCAATTAGTTATTAAACTAAAAACTTAACGAATGAATTAAAGAAATTATTTCACACACAGGTCACCTACAGGAAACCTAGCTCGAATATCTAAGTTGGTATTCAAACAATTATATCATGATGGAATAACAAGTTAAGCTATTAACAGTATCATTAATATGGACTAATTAATATATAGCAAAATTTTCTTTTACACAGGCGAATAAGGGTAAAAACCCTAGTTTACAAAATCTCCTTAAGAGCTTAAAATTAAACTGAGTTCGAGCTCATAAGAGAAAAATCTCTATGCTTTAGAACTAAACAGAGTATGGCTTGACAAGCCGCAAGAGCTATTAACATAATAGTATACAAAAACAAGTAAACAACATTTACAAGTCACGGCTTGAGCCGGAGTACCCTGCTAGAAGCAAGGGTTTAACAAAAACTAAACTAGTAGTATGAGGAATAGTAACCCATGAAGGGTAACTAGCAGGCCATAACTTTCCAACTGAAAATTGTCCCATAAGGATTGTACAAGCATGGAATGCCATTTGTTAACCAGGGCTTACCCGTAGCCAGTGTGCCGAACCTTTTTCTTGAAGTATCGTTGCCACGAGACGAGCAAACTATCACCTGCATGGAGAAAAACCTAAGTTTAATTAAAACGTGAATTTCAGAACTATTTACTGAAAACAGGTTTAGTTTTTAAATCTTTAAGTAATTATGTTACCTGGAAGTGAAGGTGATATAGCCACGAAGGAACAGTAGCACCGTCACCAGCGTAACAACAAGCCAGACCTTCATACTCGTAATGATAGAGACGATGAAGACGGATGCAAAATCCACTACTAGCAGCAGCAAGAACAATTTTGGGCAATGTCCAAGCAAGAACTAGACAACGAAGCCAGAGCTGTCACCAACAATGCAAGACATGAGAACGAGACTCTCAAACCCTACGACGAAGAGTAGTGCTTAAACCAACAACAAGAAATCATCAATCTATCTCTGCAATGACCGGCCACAAATGGACAAGCAAGGAACCACACACAGGCCGCAAGCTTTAAGCTTTGAATCTCAACAAAACCCTTACAGAGACAAGACTCACAAATTACAAAAATAGTTCAAGACTGAATGGGGAAGACTGAAACAACTTAACCTAGGACGTGGGACGCCATTAACAATCAGTAAAGTAGCAGGGCTGCCATGGGAATGATTGTAGAGTAGCCCGAAGGCCCACAAACTACGGAGGAAAATGAAAAGGAATAGGGTTAAAAGGATTTTATACTACTATTGCACGGACAGGAGAAGTCCATGTGCCATTGGAAAATTAGATGGTGTATGGATCTAACTATATAGTCACTTGCGAGCAAATAATTTACAATGATTTTTATAATGATCCATGAAACATTCATGCAAAAAGAAAACTATATGATCAATCATGTATAAAGTCCATCAATCACATTTACGTGTCGATCATAAGGTTGTTTGGTGATGGATATTTTTAAACTTCCAAACGTTGACATTTCGAAGCTATGATAATCATATAGTTCGGAGCTATTTGGTTTTGTTTATATAAAACAAGAACCCTTATCTCTTAAACAAATCATTTCCGAATTGATATAACTAATCATTTACCAAAGTCAATATTATAACATGAACATTATGATTACCATGTTTATCCACGATGATTTATGATAACGAATTGGTTAATGTAAATACCAAGTTAAAGAATGTAAACCTTAGAATAACAATGCAATACTATGTTCATATAAATATATTATGATCAATGCGGGGCTAGACTCCTCTAAACCCATAACTCAGGTGGAGTTTATAATAAGAATTGTTTAGCACTTTAAAGTTTATAATTCATCAATTCTTTACAAAGTCAAAGTTGTTAGACTTGTTTAGGAATTTCATTTAAATGACATAATTGTATGTCTATGGTCATAATAATATATTTATGTAAACATAACGATCAATTGAAATAAATGATAAAAAATACAGTATGGTAAAAGATTATTTACAGCATACTTTTCTTAGTCTAATTGAATGGAGTCTAATTGAATGGAGACTTTAATAAGTCTTTTGTTGTTCTCAAGATGGCATTTTGCTAGTAACTACTATGTTTTATACTTAGTAGAATAATTTCATGCTTCCACAAATAACTGGTGTTTAGCATAGGACAAAGGCTGATTTTTATAGAAACATCTCCCTTAGAAACTATCGATAGACAGTAATTCTTATTATATGGAAGTATTATAGAGTAATAAGATTTTAAAAAGGATTGATACTACTCGAGTCTATAACCAATAGAACATCATAGTTCAACATAGACTTAAAAGATATAGACAATAGTGTTTGCTTGGAAAAGACAGTAACGTCTTCACATCCATCAACATTAATGTCAAATGTTTGCAGACTGTAAGTGTCGCTACAAAGGTTAAATATCAAGCAACTTATTACACAACTAAGAGGGTATGATAATATTTAATAACCCAAAATACAATCAGTATAACATTGCAAGTTATGCTTATTAAAATAGAAGTAATCAAGCAGCTGAGATTATGAGTTTAGAGTTATATAAGGTATTTTACTATCGTTAAGTACAATTAAAGAAAGAAAAACTCAATCATCTGAACTTCGCTTATAAGGACAATTGAAGAAAACAAACTGTTTTTACCTTACAGAAGTTGTTGAAATATAGCAGCTTATTTTACTAAGATTATTACTTGCAATTAGAAATATTGCTGCATACTTTATGAATTTTAAAAATGTTACTCGATCATTCATACCTGTAAAACCTGTAAGAACAAGTAATCTTTCTACGTTAGCATAAATGCTAAGTAAGCCCCGGATTCCAAATCAGATTCCACCTACTTGTCATAAACAAATTTCATCAGTAAACTGAAAGTAGAAGAAATGCACAAGTTAAACTAAATCTTGTTTCAAAAAGGAACTGCTAAGATAATCTAATTGAGATTATGTAAAACTAATCTATTAATTGTTTCGTTTATTGCTAACCTTTAACTGTTAGCAAACCGCAGTTCCAACATTTTATGTTATTTCAAAATTTTAAAATTTTTGTCAAAATTTGGGGTTTTGACATGTGGTATCAAAGCACAAGGTTCAAACACTAGGCCTTGATGAAGCCCAACTAGCTTTTAGGAAACAGTAAACTGAATTATTATGCTAATGTATTTTCTTTGAAATGTTATTCAACAGAGAATTGTTTTCTGAAGTTTAACAGATAGGTATGGAAAGGCTGGAAGAATATGCAGAGGAGGAATCTCCAGTTACTGAACTAGGAAATTTACCAAGAGATTCTATACCAGAGGATTTAACTACTAATTCCTCAGAATTGTTACAAACTGTAAAAGTCCTAAAATCTGAAATGGAGTCTGTAAAGCGAGAAAATGAAAGGATTCTGAGGGCTCAAGAAGAGCTGAATCAGATC
Source organism: Pseudotsuga menziesii (assembly GCA_001517045.1). Lineage (NCBI taxonomy): Eukaryota > Viridiplantae > Streptophyta > Pinopsida > Pinales > Pinaceae > Pseudotsuga > Pseudotsuga menziesii. Next base: position 141,620 of record LPNX010285289.1, read on the forward strand.
CTAACTGAAAAGTTTCAAACTGAGGGTAGGGGTAGAAGAACAAAATCAGAAGATACAAGTCATCAACGTAAATCTAAAAAGATGAAACATACTAAAACTGAAAGTAGTTCATCTTCTGAGATGTTTGGTGAACAATGAAATTACCATTCTACTAGTGACAGTAGTGATGATAATCAGTACACTAAAAAAAGGAAATACAAACCTTATGAGGAGATTTCCGGGGAATTCAAAAAGATAAAACCACCAACCTTTAATGGAGAGACTTAGAAGGGGAGGAAGCTGAATCTTGGTTATCTGGGATGAAGAAGTAATTTCAATTATATAACTATTCTAACCAGTTAAATGCTAGAATGGCTATTTATAACCTCTCAGGAAAGGTTGACATTTGGTGGTAGGACTTGAAAAGAGTTAAGGGAATAAAAGAGAAAAATGTAAACTGGAGTACCTTTAAGAGGTATTTTAAAAAGAAATTTCTGTCTAAGCAATATTATGAGGAAAGAGCAAAAGAATTTTATGAGTTGAAGTTAGGATCAATGACAATGAAAGATCTGAACATCAAGTTCTTAAGTCTACTTAGGTATGTACCATACTTTGTAGATGAAAAACCAAAGGTACAACGATTCCTCACCTGTCTACCTTATCATATTAAGGATATGATTGAATATGATAACCCAAAGACCTTGGAAGAAGCTATGAGAAAAGCTAACTTCTGTTTTGAGCAGAATCGAAAGAAGAAAAGCTTGGTCAACTGGAAGGCTAAGAAAAATAATAATCAGTATGAACAAAAGAAGAAGGATTTTATGCCCAACAGAAATTCTAAGAACAATAAGTCCAGAAATTATCCTAATAACAAGAACTTCCAAGGAAATAAGAACAATACACCCAACAATCAGAATAATTCTAAAGGTAAGGAATTTGCAAATAATCATGGAAATTTTACCAAGAACTTTGAGCGCAAAGAGCCTATCAAATGTTGGGAGTGTAATGGCCCACACTATGCTTCAGTCTATCCATGTCGGAAGAACACTATTAGCAATATTCATACCATACAGGAGGAGATGACCATTGGGGAACTAGTGAGGACCATGCCCATAATCAATGCATCCTTGGAGAATCAACAAGCTGAATATCATACTTCCATGGTGGAAGTAGAAGGTATGATAAATCATACCCCTGTAACCATTTTGATTGATCCAGGAGCTAGTCTTAGTTATATTGCACCTAAAATGGTAGAAAAATGTAAGTTATCTGTTGAAAAATTTGAGAATTCTTGGTTAGTTCAGTTAGCCATTGGTGCTAAGAGAAAAGTAACTTGTTTTGTAAAAGAATGTGCAGTAGTTATGGATCATTTTAAAACTGTTGTCAAGCTTAATGTTTTGCCTCTTGGTTCTTATGAATTGCTGATTGGTATGGACTGGTTAGAACAACATAGAGTAATTCTAAATTGTTATGATAAAACTTTCACATGTTTAAACAATGACGAAAAACTAGTAAGTGTTAAAGGAATCCCTAGAAAAACCACCATAAGGCAAATTTCTGCCCTACAACTTAAGAGAGCTGTTAGAAAGGGATGTAAAGCTTATACAGTAACAATAACTAATGAAGAGAGTCTAATTAAGACAAATAAGTTAAAAGTGGAAGACATACCAGTCTTAAGAGAATATGTTGATGTATTCCTCGAAGAAATTTTGGGATTACCCCCGAAAGGGAATTGGATTTCACCATTGAACTAGTACCGGGTGCAGTACCTAGTTCAAAGGCCCCTTATCGAATGAACATATTGGAACTTAATGAATTAAAGTCTCAATTAAAAGAACTAATTGATAAAAAGTATATTCGACCTAGTGTGTCTCCCTGGGGGGCACCTATCATCTTTGTTAAGAAAAAGGACGGAACCATGCGACTTTGCATAGATTACCGTCAGTTAAATAAGATGACCATTAAAAATCGATATTCGTTGCCCCGCATAGATTATCTGTTTGATCAACTACGTGGAGCCACAGTGTTTTTGAAAATAGATTTAAGGTCTGGATATCATCAAGTAAGGATTAAAGATGAAGAAATCTTTAAGACAACTTTCAGAACTAGATATGGTCATTACGAATTTGTCGTAATGCCATTCGGGCTTACCAATGCCCCAGCTATTTTCATGTGTTTAATGAACAACGTTATGCATAAGTATTTAGATAAGTTTGTGGTCGTGTTTATATAAAACATTATAATCTATTCAAAAACTAAAGAAGAACATGAAGAACATCTAAAACTTGTTTTGCAAGAGTTGCGAGATCATCAACTCTTCGCAAAGTTTAGTAAATGTGATTTCTTTAAGGATAAGATTCAGTATTCAGGTCATGTGGTGACCAAGGAAGGGATTTCAGTAGATCTTGAAAAGATAAGGGCAATCGAAGATTGGCTGGTTCCTAAGGATGTAACAGATGTTCGGTCTTTCATGGGCATTACCGGTTACTATAGGAGGTTCATTAAAGGTTTTTTGAGAATTGCAAATCCAATAACTTCCTTACAGAAGAAGGGAAAGAAGTTCGACTGGAATCAGAAATGTGAAGAAAGATTTAAAAAGTTAAAAACTTTATTAACCAGCGCACCTATTTTAAGAATAGCTGATCCTAATAAAGAATTTGTAGTGTGCACTGACACCTGTAATGATGGCTTAGGTGGTGTGTTGACTCAAGAAGGGCATGTTATTTGCTAGGAGTCTAGAAAGTTAAAAGTTCATGAAAAGAATTATGCAACATATGATCTGGAATTAGCAGCTGTTATACACGCCTTAAAGATGTGGTGACATCACCTAATTGGCAGAAAATTTGTTTTAATGACTGATAATAAAGGATTGAAGCATCTGTTAGATCAACCTAATCTAAATGCCAGACAAGCTAGGTGGTTAGCTTTGTTAAGTGAGTATGATTTTGAAATTTAGCACATAAAAGGTAAAGAAAATAAAGTTGCTGATGCATTAAGTAGGAATGCAAGGCTGAATTTTGCAGCAACTATCAGCACTTATGCTATAGATTTGGATGAATAGCTTAAAGAAGGGATAGAACAAGATGAAATTTACCAGAGTTTGCAAGCTAAAACTAAGGAAAATCCAACATAAAACTTAAGTAAAGGTTACAGTTTAAATGCAAAATAATTTTTACTGTATAAAGATAGAATGTATGTACCTAACATACCTAAAGTTAAGCTATTAATTCTGGATGAAATTCAAAAAACTCCATACTCAGGTCATCTAGGTTATCAAAAGACTATAACTATGTTAAGAAAAGAGTATTTTTGGCCGAATACGAAGACTGAAGTAGTAGAATATATTGCTAGGTGTTTGATTGTCAACAGGTAAAAAATGAACATCAACACCCAACTGGATTGCTTCGTCCATTACCCATTCCTAGTTGGAAATGGGAGATAATTAGTTTAGATTTTATTACTAGGCTGCCTAGAAATCAAAATCAAAATGATTCTATCATGGTGGTAGTTGATAAGTTAAGCAAATGATACCTGTTAAGACTACTTATAAAGCTGCAAACATAGCTGATATTTTTCTAAAACAGATTTTCCGATTGCATGGAGTACCAAAAGTCATAATCTCAGATAGAGATCCTAAATTTATAGGAAACTCTTGGAAGTCTTTGTTTAAAGGGTTAAACATTACATTAAATTTTAGTACTTCATTCCATCCTCAAATAGATGGACAAACTTAAAGGGTAAACCAAGTACTAGAAGATCTATTAAGAATGTATGTGAAAGACCAGCCAGGTAAATGGGACGATTATTTACATCTAGTAGAATTTGCTTATAATCATAATGATCAGACATCAGCTAGATTTAGTCCTTTTGAAATTTTATATGGACAAAAATGTCATACTCCTATCTCTTGGAGTAATCCATTGGATAGATTGGTATTAGGTCCTGAACTGTTAAAAGAAATGGAAGAAATTGTAAAACAAGTGCAAGGAAATCTGAAAGTGGCACAAGATCGACAGAAAAGTCAAGCAGACTTAAAAAGAACTCCAAAGGAGTTTCAGGTAGGTGAACATGTGTTCATCAAGGTAAGGCCCAAAAATAGCTCTCTAAGATTGGGGAATTGTGCAAAATCGGCACCTCGTTACTGTGGTCCATTTGAAATTCTGTCTAGGATTGGATAAGTAGCTTATCAATTAGCATCACTGCCAAATTTAAGAGTACATAATGTTTTTCACATTTTCGTATTAAAGAAATATGTTCATGATGCTACTCATGTTGTTAACTGAAATGATGTACAGGTGGAACTAGAAGGAGATTTTCTGGTGGAATCGGACTGTATCCTTGGGCTGAGGGAGATCACACTTCAGAATAGCACCATTGGACAGGTGAAGGTGCAATGGAAGCACCTTAGTCCAGAGGAAGCCACCTGGGAATTGGAAAGTAATATGCGAGATGCATATCCAATTTTGTTCCAAGGGAATTCTGAGGATAAAGACTAAATAACATCGAGGATGATGTTATATTCTAAGGGGGTGTGTATGTCACATGCCCCAATTTTGCAAAAATAATATTATCATATTTGATTTTATTTCATGACAATATGTTAAATTTTATGCTAAGTTGTAATTGATGACTCAGTAGAGTCAAGGATGTTGAATGTAATTCTGAATATTTTAATTATAAATAAATAAAAGTGGAGACAACAGCTTGGGAGAGCTTTTAAAGGAGTGTTTACTGGTCAAGTTGGTGGAGGAGACTGGGTGGAGAGCAAATATACAAGTGGCAGCATCCTCAAGCACTTCCAATGTTGCAGTTGGAAACCTCCCTACATTTGGGGTCATGATTCCCCAAGAAAGTGGGATCAAAGCAGGTGGCTCAATTAATGACAACTGACCCAAAAAGACCTAGGCAATCTTAATAAAAATTCCCATTGAAGAGAGCTAAGGCTGCTCATTTTTCAAGAAGAGGATTATTCAGGTGAATGTAATTCAAAGGATTTCAATGGAAAGGGAATTTGTGGAAGGTGTTTGAGGGGTTCACTGCAGAAAGTGATCTAGTGCATCTTTTCAGCTGAAGGATCTTACTACTGAGTGCAGAGTGATTAATGAGTCATTGGACTAGTATTTTGTTTGCTTGCTCCACCAGTTCTCAGCCAAGGAGACTAGGAACAGGCTCGGGGGTCCTAAGGAGACGCTGTTTGAGCGCTCTTCAGGAGTTGGTAGGGAGCAATGGCCTCCCAACGACGTTGTTGTCTAGCTTAATAAGGTTCTACAGTCTTTTAATTTCACTGTGTTAAATGTTTAAATGTGAGCTAGACTGATTATTGAATGTTAAATGTTTAGTTGTGATTTTATAGTGTTAGTAATCTTTTATTTTATTAAAAAAAAAAACTGATTCTGAAATTGATGAAAAATAATCCTAACCTGTGTTTTTCCACATCTAGAGTGGACCAGACCGTACTCCAGCATAGGCAGTGTATTTAAATAGAATATAGATATGTTAGAAACCTCAAATGAACTGAGGTATTATGCAGTAATCTATTTCTGTATGTAGTTGTTATCAGAGAAGAACAATATCCGGTTAGTTAAGTTTATTGTTTAACCAGATTATTGTTTTAAAAAAACTAGAAAAGAAATAGCCAAATATTTTACAGATAGTAGGTGATTATATTAACAAGTTATTCAAGTAAATAGGCTATTACTTTTGCATAGCACTTCGTTTTGTAAATTATACTATTAACCTGTGACAGAGGCAGAATAAACATTTTAGATAAAGCACTGATTTCATTCTGCGAAGGAAAGAATAAAGTCTGATATACATAGTTAATTTACTGTTCATAATAACTAACTATATTCACAAATGTTCATGCTTCAAGTAGAGTATTTTCCAGCTTAATTAATTTCTATAGATAAATTAAATACAGAGACGAAGAACATCTGAACAAAGAACTTTAACAAATCTATCTATATTTTATTTAATAAAAACAACTAGGATACGATGGTAAATAATATTTAATAAATGTTATTTATAGAAGAACTAATTTATTTAAATTTTATAAACAAAATTTACTTATAAAAGGAAGTACAGGGTCGAAACCCTAATAACAATAATATTGTAAATAAGAATCATTTAAACAATAATCCAAGTATTTGGAATAATTATTATTAAACTACAAAACTATTGTAGATTATTACAATCCCTTAAGGAAAATGAAAATATAACTATGGAATTATAATACACTATGTACCTGTGCAATAATTAAATCAATTAGTTATTAAACTAAAAACTTAACAAATGAATTAAAGAAATTATTTCACACACAGGTCACCTACAGGAAACCTAGCTCAAATATCTGAGCTGGTATTCAAACAATTATAATATGATGGAATAACAAGTTAAGCTATTAACAGTATCATTAATATAGACTAATTAATATACAGCAAAATTTTCTTTTACATAGGCGAATAAGGGTAAAAACCCTAGTTTACAAAATCTCCTTAAGAGCTTAAAATTAAACTGAGTTTGAGCTCATAAAAGAAAATTATCTATGCTTTAGAACTAAATAGAGTATGGCTTGATAGGCTGCAAGAGATATTAACATAACAGTATACAAAAACAAGTAAACAACATTTACAAGTCACGGCTTGCGTCGGAGTACCCTGCTAGAAGCAAGGGTTTAACAAAAACTAAACTAGTAGTCTGATTAATAGTAAACCATGAAGGGTAACTAGCAGGCCATAAATTTCCAACTGAAAACTGTCCCTTAAGGACTGTACAAGCATGGAATTCCATTTGTTAACCTGGGCTTACCCGTATCCAGTGTGCCAGACCTTTTTCTTGAAGTATCGTTTCCACGAGACGAGCGAACTGTCACCTACAGGGACAAAAACCTAAGTTTAATTAAAACACGAATTTCAGAACTATTTACTGAAAACAGGTTTAGTTTTTAAATCTTTAAGTAATTATGTTACCTAGAAGTGAAGGTGATATAGCCATGAAGGAATAGTAGCATTGCCACCAGCGTAACAACAAGCTAGACCTTCATACTCGTAATGACATAAACGATGGAGATGCATGAGAAGCCATTGCCAGCAGCAACAAGAAGAACTTTGGGCAATGGCCAAGCATGAACTAGATAGCGAAGCCGGAGCTGTCACCAACAATGCAAGACATGAGAATGAGACTCTCAAATCCTATGACAAAGAGTAGTGCTTAAACCAATAGCAAGAAATCATGAATCTATCTCTGTAATGACCGACCACGAATGGACAAGCAAGGAACCACACACAGGCCGCAAGCCTCAAGCTTTGAATCTCAGCAAAACCCTTACAAAGACAAGACTCACAAATTACAGAAATAGTTCAAGACCGAATGGTGAAGAATGAAACAACTCAACCCAGGACTCGGGATGCCATTAACAACCAGTAAAGTAGTAGGGCTGGCATGAGAATGGTTGCAGAGTGGCCCGAAGGCCCAAAAACTACAAAGGAAAATGAAAAAGAATAGGGTTAAAAGGATTTTATACTACTATTGCACGGACAGGAGAAGTCCACGTGCCACTGGAAAATTAGACGGTGTATGGATCTAACTATATAGTCAACTGCACGCAAATAATTTACAATGATTTTTATAATGATCCATGAAACATTCATGCAAAAATAAAACTATATGATCAATCATGTATAAAGTCCATCAATCACATTTACGTGTCGATCATAAGGCTATTTGACGATGGACATTTTTAAACTTCCAAACGTTGACATTTCGAAGCTATGATAATCATATAGTTCAGAGCTATTTTTTATTATTATATAAAACAAGAACCCTTGTCTCTTAAACAAATCATTTCCGAATTGATATAACTAATCATTTACCAAAGTCAATGTTATAACATGAACATTATTATTACCATGTTTATCCATGATGATTTATGATAATGAATTGGTTAATGTAAAGACCAAGTTAAAGAATGTAAACCTTAGAATAACAATGCAATACTAGGTTCATATAAATATATTATGATCAACGCGGGGCTAGACTCCTCTAAACCCATAACTTAGGTGGATTTTATAATAAGAATTGTTTAGCACTTTAAAATTTAGAATTCATCAATTCTTTACAAAGTCAAAGTTGTTAGACTTGTTTAGGAATTTCATTTAAATGATATAATTGTATGTCTATGGACATAATAATATATTTATGTAAACATAATGATCAATTGAAATAAATGATAAAAAAAGATAGTATGGTAAAAGATTATTTACATCATACCTTTCTTAGTCTAATTGAATGGAGACTTTAATAATTCTTTTGTTGTTCTCAAGATGGCATTTTGATGGTAACTACCATGTTTTATACTTAGTAGAATAATTTCATGCTTCCACAAATAGTTGGTGTTTAGCATAGGACAAAGGCTGATTTTTATAAGAACATCTCCCTTAGAAACTGTCGGTAGACAGTAATTCTTATTATAAGGAAGTATTATAGAGTAATACGATTTTAAAAAGGATTGATCCTGCTCGATTCTATAACCAATAGAACATCATAGTTCAACATAGACTTAAAATATATAGACAATAGTGTTTGCTTGGAAAAGACACTAATGCCTTCACATCCATCAACATTAATCTCAAATGTTTGTAGATTGTAAGTGTCGCTACAAAGGTTAAATATCAAGCAACTTACTTCACAAATAATAGGGTATGATAATATTTAATAACCCAAAATACAATCAGTATAACATTGCAAGTTATGCTTATTAAAATGGAAGTAATCAAGCAGCTGAGATTACGAGTTTAGAGTTATAGAAGGTATTTTACTATCGTTACATACAATTAAAGAAATAAAAACTCAATCATCTGAACTTCGCTTATAAGGACAATTGAAGAAAATAAACAGTTTTTACCTTACAGAACTTGTTGAAATATATCAGCTTATTTTACTAAGCTTATTACTTGCAATTAGAAATACTGTTGCATACTTTATGAATTTTAAAAACGTTACTCAATCATTCATACCTGTAAAACCTGTAAGAACAAGTAATATTTTTGTGTTAGCATAAATTCTAAGTAAGCCCCAGATTCCAAATCAGATTCCACCTACTTGTCATAAATAAATTTCATCAGTAAATTGAAAGTAGAAGAAATGCGCAAGTTAAACTAAATCTTGTTTCAAAAGGGAACTGCTGAGATAATATAATTGAGATTATGTAAAACTAATCTATTAATTGTTTAATTTATTGCTAACCTTTAACTATTAGTAAACCGTAGTTCCATCATTTTATGTTATTTCAAAATTTTAAAATTTTTGTGAAAATTTGGGGTTTTGACAAGGTGCCACTGGGAGTGCCAGAACCAACCTCTTTTAGTTGAGTTCAGTTAGTGACTAGTTAAGCCTAGTTAGGAGTCAGTTGCATTTAGTTACATCTAGTTACAATTAGTTAGCGCCAGTCATTGATTGTTTGCATGTGGAAAGGTGCAATTCCTCACCTACCACATTCAGTTAGGCTAGTTAACTGATTCTAACTGACTGGTGCACTGATTGAGGCAACTGGGGCTAACTAGTTGGGCTCCGATAATGATTTAGACATGTTTAGTTACCCATGCAGTTAGGTAGATTCAATCAATTCGAATTCCTCTCTCATGCATTTGAATTGGCTGGTTATTAATACCAGTGTATTGCATTGTAATTAATTATCAAATTAATTTTGATTAATGAAAGCATTCACAGTTGCAAGCCATTTTTGCACTATTTCATTCTTCAATTTCTGAGTAAAATTGTCTGATCTATCTTGTGAGTTGTGTGTTGGTCCACAGATCTATGTGCTCAATTTTATAAGTAAGGGAAAAAATTTCCATTTTGTGACATGTTCCATTCAATGTTGTATATTTCCTTCCATATCTTGCAAATTATAGGAGAAGGATACCCCAACTTCCTTCAATACCTCCTCACATACTTGCTAGTAGAAAGGACATGTAACAAAGAGATGTGGTCCAATCCCCTCTTGCATAAATTATCCCAAGTTAGAATTATATTATTCATGCACAACCCACACACAACCAAAGAAAACATTTAATTTTCCATGGCAAAGATCACTTCCATAATTGTCCATTCCATCGAGTAAGTTCCAGAACCATGGAGGAGGAAATAATGGTGTCGTAATCCATTTTTGTTGTCACAACACCATATTTTGTATTCCATGACCAAACTAGTACATCTTCACAATTGCAAAGTATGATGCAAAATGACGTAAACCTACAGTATAATTTGTCCATTCACTTGCTAAATCACCAAAATGGCCCAAATTTGTTGCAAAAAACCAATAAGTAACAAAATAAAAAAAGCTTGATTTTTTTATATGATCAACCCTACTTAGTCCTAGCTCTACCAAGTGAGAGATCAGATCCTTAGAAAGTTTGTAAAATCCCCCCCGACAAAAGGATCAACTATCAATACATCCTTGGTTCCATCCCCTATACACCAAGAAATCCATTTGCAAAACCAGACAAAATCCTTGGAGAAGCCATACCAACTATTACATGCCAAGGCTAACTACTTGTTGTCTTTCCTCATCCATTGTTCGATTGTATAATTCCTTAAATATTTTGATCTAAAAATATCACACTACAAAATTGAGCCAAACAAACTGCACCACAACAATTTCAAACATAGAGATTGATTAAAAAACCTCTTTTTTTAATTATCTCCCAACCACTTAAGCCTTTGGGTAGACAAATTTTATCCCAGAAAGCCACATGGAACTTAAACCACTATCAAATTATGGCCATACCACATGAATCCATCATCATCTTCCAAATACTATCAAGAATGGATACATGAATTTTTTCCATGGACATCCAAAATACCAGAATACTCTCCAAGACTGACTTTACCAAAATTAATCGATCCGCCAAAGAAAACCATTTACAACACCAACATTTCATACTGCTATCCACCTTCTATAATAGCCATAGATAGTCTTTTCTATAATAGTAGTTGACATTTAGTAAATATCCCAAATACCAGATCCCACTATCAACTAGAGCCATCTGAAAGGGGAATAATCCATTAAATCCACTCAATCTATTCATTTCTAACATTGTTATGATATAATCTGGATTTCTTGGAACTAAACTCCATCTTTGAAGCTAAACAAAACACTGGAATTATATTATGGAAGGTATCCCATTCTTCGCTCATCCACTCCCTAAATAACATCGTCAACAAATAAAAGATGAGTGATCTGGTGTTTGGAGGTAACCTTGACCCCCATTAATCTTTTGGTTTTTTATCCTTCAGAATCATTCTACTAAGTCCCTATATAAGCAACGAGAATAACAAGGGTGACAAAGGACACCCCTATCTAATTCCTCTAGAAGTTCTAAAATATTTTGTTGGTTTCACATTGACAAGAACAAAACAAACTGATGAGATACATGACATAAACACACTTAGTTACTTCCAGAGAAGGACAATTTGTATAAGCATCAGTCTATGGAATATATAATCAACATGATCATATGATTTTATTAGATCCATTTTGAGGAAAATGGCATCCAACTTCTTGACTTTGGTAATCTACCATGATAGCGTCCATAATATGCCTGTTTAGAAACCCAAATTGTTCCAAGGACATATGCTTATTAAGAATAGGATTTATCCTATTAGCAATGATCTTCAAGATAATTTTATAAACTGTATTATAGAGGGAAATAGGCATGTAATCTTGGAAATATTTCGACTTCAAACTCTTGGGAATAAGCGAAATTTATGTAGAGTTTAAATCCCCATATACATACCCTTTTTTTCTAGATTCCTCGACCATCTCCAGGAGGTCCTTCCCCACAATATCAAAGAAACTATAAAATAATCCAATGGTCTAGCCATCCGGTCTTTGATTACTTGTCCTTGGAAATTTTTTTTTATCACTGATTCTATTTCACCCAATGTGACCCCTTCCCCACTTGTAATCCTTCCTCCTCATTAAAAACATGGGGTAATGTTGGATCACCCTCGTATAAGCTCCAACGTTGTTACAACCAAAGGATTTAAAAATATTTTCAAAATGTCGAACAACCTCCTTTTTTAGATCAATTTGAGAGCTAATCACTAACTCATTTGAATATTTTAATTCCCACATTGAGTTGACGATCTTGCGATGTTTGGAATATTTGTGAAAGAATTTTGAATTCCAATTTCTCTGCTTTATCCAGATTGCACGACTCTTAATATGCCAATATTTATCCTCAATATTCAAAATTTCAACCTTCTTATCCTCCAATAATTGTAAAGCCTCCTTATCCTCCTTAGAAAAACATCGTGACCAATTTGCAACAAACAATTCAACTATCTTTTCCTTAGTCAAAACCAGCTCTTGTCTAACCCTTTTTTTTCTTCTCCTTCCTCCACTTAGCTACTACATGTTTGAGATTACTTGGCTTCCTAATCAACCCATGCACAGTTGTGCCCTATGGAATAAGTATACATGACCTCCAAAAGTCCTCGATAAACCTTCTAAATTCTTAATCTTCTAACTAAACATGTTTAAATTTGAACGAGTAGCAATGATTCTCTCTCCATATCCAGTTGCAAGCAAATGGGGGAATGGTAAGAAATCCACAAATTTAAAGACCATGATCAATATCAAGAAACCAACTCCACCACCATTTCCATTAAAAATCAGTCTAGTTGTTTTGAAATTGTTGATGCCCATGCCCTCCCATTTTTCCACATAGGTGATATTAGTTCAGGTAAAACATCAATGATATCAGTACCTTGATATGATAAATAAATGTGAAAGGTCTAATTTAGAGAACGATCCCCAAATTTCACTCTCTTCAAGTGTAAGGTTCAAGTCACCCCCCATAATAAAATATGGATCCAAAATAATACCACTGGATTCCACTAGATCCCAAAACTCATGCTACTTAGAATATAGACCATAACATTCTAAAATTTTAACCTCCTTTTGAAGACCTTTGAGATTCCCTACCAGTAAGATACCTGCCACAATCAAATAAGGATTCAAGTTAGCCATAGCAGGGTTCCACCACACTAATAAACCTCTTGATACCCCATTCACATATGAACATCAACATTCCCATCCTAGGAGAAGACATATGATAAATTCACAGGACTTCCCAACCAGGTTCGTGGTCTCCTGAAACATCACTGAATTTAGTTTTGTAATTTCCAACATCCACCTTATGGAATTTAATTTACAGGGTCCCCGAGTCCCCTTAACATTAATAAATATAAACAACAATAATCCACATGGTTCTAGGCATGTGAAAATCTAAGAGGCTAAAACACAAGAGACACATAATACCTTCTGGAAGAAAAAGGAACATACTGATTATATTGACTCCCCATCCTCTTAGAAACCATTGGTATCTTGGGTGGAGAATTTTTTTTACGCTTCCTCTGTCTTATGGTGACATTTTGAAACTGTATAGAGTTGACATGTGTCACCCCCTCCTTGGAAGGTTTGTCTGAGACCACTGGTAGTGTGTTCTTGACCAAAACATCCGTGTAAGGTAGGCCCGATGGACACTAGTAAAAAAAATGAGATAAACGATGAAAAAACTACTTAAAATTGCATATAAATGACTAAATTTAGTGACATGACTAATAATCATTTATTTCCAATCACTTATAACACAACTAAATACATGACTATATTTTTTTAGTCCATTATTGGTTGGTCTAATTGATTAGTTTTGTTGTATATTTATTCATTGTTTTAGCCATTGATTGTTGCTAACTGGTCATTTATTTAGTCATTGATTGTTGTTAACTAGTCATTTATTCTTGTTAACTGGTCATTTATTTAGTCATTGATTGCAGTTAACTGGTCATTTAGTTAGTCATTAAGTACATTTAATTGATAATTTATTTAGTCATTGATTGCTGCTAACTGGTTATTTATTTAGTCATTGATTGTTGTTAACTAGTCATTTAATTAGTCATTGATTTTTGTAGATAGGGCACAGAGGAATCGAACCACCAACATCTTTCCTATAAGGTAGGTGCTCTTCCATTGAGCTAGCACCCTTTAAGAGTCGGTTTCATCTTTGTTCGTCTAACTAAAACAATAGTTTATTAATTTAATTCATAGACACAATAAGAGAATATTTCACAATAACCAATACCTCTAGTTCCACCTTCCTTTTTGCTGTCAAATCATCCTTGTTTCCAGCAAGTGTTATCACCAAGTGTTGATTGCCTGTAACTAAAATCATCATCTAACTGAAGGATAGATAGTTATAAGTAGAAATAAATCAATTTTCCACCTTACTAGAAATATAAAAGAAATGTGATTGCTTTTTAGACAAACAATGTAGATTTTAGACAAAACTAAATAAAATTCATAAACAATTTTTTTTAGAGTCCATATTTTGATTAGTAAGAGTTCTCTGAGATATATCACCCAAAAGGGATTCTCGGGTTAAACCAAGAATCAAATTTCAAATCCAATCTTAAGGTGTATATTAGGAGATAAAATCAGAACACAATTTAAGTATATATGTTCTTACATCGACGTTAGGAGGTATTTCAAATTAAATTTTGTTTGTATTCATTGCATAAGTTATGAGTTTTGTCTCAATGATTGAATATGCAATATACAACTATTTGTAGTAAGTTTGTCTAGGTTTATTGTTAAAACATACCTCTGATATATTATAGAAGATAATATGATATGCTTAGACATGGAATAAGAGATTATCATAGAAAGAGAGAGTAACTAAAGATGACCTTCCATAACCATATCAAAAAATCAAACTTTATTGAACTAATGTAAATTCTAACAAAACACTCCTATTTGCAGTAAATAGGAAGATATAACACTCTCAACCTATGCCAAAAATAACAAACGGTGATGGAAAAATCAGTTCGTAGGACAAGACAACTATGAAATGTTGAAAAGACTTAACAAAAATCCTAGGCCCTAAAGTCATCCAAATACTATAAAAGAATGTAATATGATATTTGAATCTCTTGCATAATCCCACATAAAGAAAATGAGGGTTCCCTCTTATCTCATAACATATTGTATGTGATAAAATACATCTTCTGTTCTATAGGTTTTGTTCTCTATACTATATTTGACAAGATGTTGCTCTCTTATCGCATCACATATTGTATGTGATAAAATACATAAGAAGAGAAAGCTATGGTTTATTTAGATAAATGTGAGAGGTCCATATTTTCATTCTCGGAATTCTCTTTCACTTTTTCTCTCTTATAACATATCGTGATGTTGCAAATTTAGGTTATAAGCTTAGGCCCTAAAGGTATACCAATACTGTAATATGATATTTAGTTGTCTTCCATAATCCCACATAAATAATGTCAAAGGCATGTGATTAGGTATTTTTAGCATCAATAAAGCTGCATTTTTCAACAAAGAACCAACCTATAATTCCAATGCCAAATCCTCATGAATAATATTGTACCATACTTCATCTAACAATAAGTACATGGTAGATACTACTATTGCAACACACCCATTATCTAGTTTTTTCTAGTACATCATTATGCTAGGTCAATATGTAAAATTATTACACACTGCATTAATAACTTCATGGGTTTTGGGAACAACCACAAAACATACCCTTGGACTAAATAGGTGTATCCCAATAGGCTCCAAGAAACACCTCTCATAGAAATATCAACATGGTTGAAAAATTTATGACCAAAAGGTGAATATTCATGCATATAAGCTCTGGATAGATGAAAATAAGTCAATTAGTAAAACCAATTGTGAAAGTGTGTTTTTCCTTAGTCTATCAATTTCTTGACTCATTTCCACAATTCCACCTGCATTATCAACTAAAATTAATGACGACAACTTTTTTACACAGAATAGTACTAAAAGTTGATTTTGATGGAGAAACCATAAAGAATACAATCCAATTCCGTTAGGAGGATTCATGGGATAGTGTTCCTTAGGCCGAAGTCACAGGAAAATCTAGGGCTCAATTGTTCCCTCATTTACCTAAATATAACAAGAAGACCTGAGACATGGGACTTGTCAAGCACCCTCTAGAAGATGGAAAAATGTATGTAGACTTCAAAATTCAGAATTCTCTAAATGGACTGAAATATGACACTGTTGCTATGCTAAATATAAGGTATCCAAAAAAACATCACCTGGATAAAAATAGACCAAATTTTCATAGTTTTGAAAAATGTAACCTTGTTCAATCAATCATGATATTAAGAGAAAAATTCCACAAATGGAAATATCTAAAGTTAGCATCTCCCAAAATTGTAATTTGCTTTAAAATAGAAATTTATATAAATTTTATTAAATTCTAAACTAACTTCCCATCTCCATAAAGGGTATCCAAAATTATGACTAGATCTAAAAAAATACAATTTTCAAAAAACACACAATTTCAAGCATGCGAAGCTTGAAATAAAGAAACTACAAAGTCACAAATCTGACCATAATATTTATGAGTCTTTGACCTCCCATACTTGCTCTAAATGCTACAATCAATTTTCAAGTATGAGGGACTTTCTACGATTGAAAACCTATCCAACAACAAGTGATGTTTCCTCTAGATATACTTGTATATGATTATGAACTACTTGCCCCCAGACATATCCAACTAAAAACTCTTGAATAACAAAAACCCATGACCATGTTTCAATTCTAAATGACGTTTCCATATCATCGATTCCAAATAATGAACTAACCAACCGATCCATCCTATAATGTCCCTACAAACCATCTTTGACATGTGACCCAAATGGATTTTGGGAAAATTCATTTTCAGTGCTAACAAAAGGTGGTATAGAATATCATAGAAGTGAAATGAATTGGCATATATCAGTAGGCCCATTTTTTATTATGATGTTGTGTGTTAATTAGGGAAGACAATATCAAACCAAAATGGTCATGCAAATGATGGATCACCTTGGAGGAGGTTATATATTCAAATGTAATTTTCAAGTACATACTGCAACTAGGATATGAATTATTATAATGTTCGTTTAATGTTGGATCCTAAGAAACATGCTTTCCTTCCGCCCTAAATAGGAAGGGGGGCTATGCATACCTCTATTTTGGTAGGAATTGTATTGAACATAAGATGTTTTCATCCATCCCTCCAAAACAACCTTGAAATTTCATTGAAACCCAGTGAAAGCCCACATTTCTTCCCTCATGTATGTACACTTTCTATCATAGAAAATCCAAAAAGAGCAATAAGACCTTGTTGTGTAGTTGTGGGATTGAGCACCTACCTTGTACAAACTTCAAGGTGGTTTAAGAATATTTTGGGAAATATAGATCAAGGTACACCCAAAAACTCAGAACTATATTGTGTTGATTGATGAATTTGGTTGGTATTCGTTTTAAAACATTAATTTGCATTTTGGATTACATAAAACAAAAGGCTCACCATAGTTTGGAAAGGTTGCTCGAGCAAGAAACACCACTAATGCCACTTTGAATCTGAGGATCCTTGTGATGTATATACAATAATAAAGTAAATACTAGTTGTATCTTAAACAGTAATTTCTAAACCTATTTCAAGTGTCCTTTGGAGAGAATTCAATCCCCACATGCAGTAGATACTAGTAGGTGTTTCAAGAACAATGTCAAAGATCTCACATGGATTTAATAAATACTATTGGGAATAATTGGGCTTCAATATATTGTCAATACAACTAAGGGTCACACTGGTTTATTAAATGAGGGGGAGGGGGATTCCCTACTGAAGGTCCCTTTCTTTGAGCCTTAGTGCTTTATAGTCAAATGAATGGAAATCTAAGCTAATTCTCAAAATAGAAGAACTAAAAGGGTAAGTATGTGGATGCGTGTGCTAGCTAAATAATGAGGAGACAAGAACGGAGTTATTTTTTGTATGAAACATTGTACAACATAATCAATATCTAACCTTGGGGTAGAGGAAGGTGACGTTGGAAGGTATAAGTGAAAAAAGCTTAAAACTTGTAAAACAAAACTTTTAGAGATAAAAAGAAAACTAGTTTTGGAAATTATAAGTTGGCAACATCAACATAAAAATGTCATGGAATTATCTTCAAGCTAGCAATATTTTCAAGAATAAGAAGTATAAGCCTTTAAAAAAAAATATGATTTACAAACTAGAAACAAATAACTTGTTTTATACTCAATCTTATGAAATCCCAAGGCCAAAAGAGAATGGATTTCATAGTTGGCCAAAGATTGCTTGGCATATTGAATAAGTTATGGATAAATTTACAACAAGAACATGGTGGAATTATCTTGAATAAGGTGATTAATGATACTAAAGAGGGAATTTATGGAAGATAGGATGGCTATCCACCCTTCAGATTTATTAAATTGTTTTTGCTAGCCACAACATACCTACTATTCCAAATTTTACTTGCTAACTATTTGAACTGAAATTGTTAGTAATTTGGTAGAAAAATACCCTAAACTATAGTTGACAATTGAATAGATAACATGACTATGAAATCCTTACTTAAAACCAATTATAAACTATGAATAAGGTGCGAACGATTAATAATAAAAACTATCTTTCAAATTCTATAGAATTCTAGTATCATTTCATGAAATCTCCCTCCATTATCTCGCACGTTGCTGGGATTGCTTCGAAATCTATTGTTGTTGATAAGATCTCAAGAATTGGTTATTTTTGTGATCCCCTAAAATAGTGCCGACTTAATGGTTGTATGCATTTTGTAGTTGATGTTGGTCTGTTTCTAAGGGAAAGCCATGATTTTTTTCTCTCTTGTTCTAATATTTGGCTAAGGAATTTGGATTGTTTCATGTCTGTGCTTTTTTAGGATCTTTTATTCATTTTTAAGGGATAGTATTTGTTTTGATTCTCTATAGGATATTTTGGAATATTTCTTATATGGGAGACATCCTATCCTTGGAGCTAGGGTGCACTACATAACAAAGCTTCTTTTTCCTTTTCGACGACCTTACCCATGCTTTGTTTGACCTATGAAATGTGCCTCGCTCAATCAATTTTCTACTTCTATCACTGACGGAATTCAACGCACTATAGTCACATATAATTTTTCAAGATTTAAACTTTCTACTTTATGTATTTATATCATAGTTATGCTCTTTAGTAGCATTGGTTTGAGGTGAATTTCAGGTATATATGCATGGATTCCAAGGAATAAATGATTGTTTTAAGTGTTAAAACACATCTTAGCTTGTAGTCCAAATTTGGAAAAGGAATAATGACTTGAATCCTATTTTCAAATGGGTTTTTTATTTTTAACCCAAGTACCTGTGTTTAAGTGAATCCCAAGTACAACACAATATGCCTATTTATCTAATCGATCTATGAATTGATAACAACAAGCATCCTTCCATTCCACACGGATAATATTCATAATCTTTATCAAGTAGACAACACTAACTTTAAATGTAAGAAAAAATATTTATCCAAAAATCTAATTTGAAGAAATGTACATATTTGTGATTGTTGGCCACCCAACTTCTACATTATGCCCCTATCAACAAGGGAAAGAATATGTATGTTGGCCACCCATATTCTCCATTATGCCCCTATAAAGAAGGGAAGGAATATGTAGGTGACTCTTAATCTATGCTATCAACTTCAAAATATTTAATGTAGGTTGTAAATAGAACTTTTGAATTTTGTTTTGTTGTATGATTCTTTGATGAGGGATTATAGGAATTCATGGTAGTGTTTTGTCATCAACATAAAATCTTTTTATTTATACATTTTGATGAGATTATTGACTCTATATGAAGAAGTAATAAGGATGGATTTGGATATCATAAATATTAAGATAGATTTTTGTGTCATTAAAGGGATTTTGTGTATTAAACTCACCATGCTTTCCAAGTTGTAAATATGAAAAAAAAGTAAATTAATATTCTAGTAGCAAGGGACCATTGGTCCTACGTCCACTATTGAGAGCCCATTACCAACTTCTACACAGTGCATTACTAACTACATTTTAATATCCAAATAATATTGCAAACCTAATTTTCAAACAAGTTATATATATGCAAACTAATGCACTCTAGTTATAGGGTCTTACCATAAGATGTGAAATTAGGCATGTGTATGAATATCAGAGAGAGATATAATAACAACCCCCAAGCATACCAAGAACAACTTTGAGTTGAGAACATAACTCCAGAGTGCTTCTAGGTCTTTCCATCTATAACATGTGAACCTAATAAGTGCAGGGCATACCTTTGAGCCATTACAAAATATATAGTTAAAATAAAATAAAAGTAAAAATAAAAATGGTTCGATAGGACTTTCCTCTTCTTGTGTTCTTATTCATGTACAATTTCTTCCATAACTAGGTTTTCTATAAGTTCATTATCCAAATGCATTGGGCCATCAAATTTTATAACTGTGAGATTTTCTTGTGGATCAAATGTTTTCTTAGTCTCCTCTAATGTAGAACTATCAGTGTCTATTCTTAGTTCTTTTTCCTCAGTAGTTGCATGGTTCTCCGAATTAGCTTTGGTGTCAACGATCAAGCCTATCACAAGTGGAAATAATTCTAATCCTTGAGGACTTACTTTCAATTCCATGCCTGATAAGCCTTTGTTGGAAGAGAGATATTTCTCACCAACAACCATTTTTGGTGACCAACAAATATCTAAAGTTGGCGTGGTTCCTTATTCCTTTATTTTATAGCTCATGTGATGACATTTTCTTTCCATAGTTGCGTACCCAAGAACATTATTAATATTAAAAAGTTACAGATAAAAATTTGACAATGCATGTAAAACAATAAGGACCTCCTGATTGGATCAGAGAAACAGTGGATGAATGTTGTCATAAAACCAGTCAACAAATCTAGTCAACAGGGGTTCCCACCCTATTGACACCCAAACCCCTGTGATCTCCCTGAGCACCGGCCCAGAGAGATTTTACCCCGTCTGGAAACACCCACAGAGCGGATGAAGTCTCACCCAAGATGTTCGAGGGACAACTAACGGAACCAAGTTTTTGTAGAATGAGAGAGGAAAATGTGCTTGAACTTATCAGCTTTGCGCAACATTAATAGATCTGATCATTCACTTAAGCATTAACATAACCAATCATAATTCAACCGATTGCATCATTACATCAGACTGTCATAAATATGTCTATGTGTAAATGGATCCAACAGAATAACATTACTCAAAGCAGGGAAGCATCGCATCATTTGCAGATCCATGTCACTGATTCACATATAATTCATAATCAAGTCCCAAAAAATAGTAAAATAGGAAAACAAAAAGTAACACATTGATTCAGCTCAACTTCCGTCTTGTCATATTACTTCCGCACAAAAATCCCTAAAACAGTTCACATATCAACAAGTGCTCTCCAAAACAATACGATCGAAAATATTGCTCACAAATTGTTCTCTCTAGTTGGATAATTCATACTTGCAATTCTACATCTACTTATAGTCTTGCACCTTTACATTCAAGGTCCACTTAGACAACTTCCTAACTAAATCTTAACTGATTCTACAAAATAATGACCAATATCCACAAAATATGGTCAAAAAATACAAAAGGTAACACAAAATAAAATATTCTATTCTCCTCCTTGCACGCCATCTTCCACTTGGACGATGTCTTTGAGATTGCATAGCATCCGCGATGCTGCACAACTAACTTATCCCAAAACCCCTTCCCAACAGGCCCAAAACACAATCTTGTGGCTCACAATCGAGCCACGCTAGCTGGACATGATGTACTCAGTAATCTTGAGCTTGAAATCCTGATACTACTAAGTAATCGCCTTGACCTGCACTTTGAATCTGTCAGTTATCTCCTGGATCATCATCAGATCATGTGTGACTGGATGCTTGACCATTTTCTCGGTGATCTCCTGTTTACCTTCCTGTGCTACCTATAGCGCATAAATCACTTTAACAGAAAGGGGTGGTCCAATATTTTGAAACTCATCTAGTTGTGTGCTGCGTCGCTGTTGCCTTTCTTGCACCTTTGCTACCCACTGTTGTAGCTCCTTTAGCTCTATCGAGTTGGCTATATGAACCATCAGAGACATTGCTCTCAGCGACGTCTTCAATGTCACCAGCTACCATTTTGCTTCTTGCAACTATGTGGTCAGTTGTTCCAACTGCTCATCTTGCACTACGCTTCCCCAAAACCACATAGTTTCATTTGTCACTATATTTGCCTCTTTCTCCATATCGTCGAGCTGTGTTTCCAAATATTCTATAGCACTCTTTCGCTTTGCTATTTTCTATGGTGGTGTGCTCGGGTGCACCAAGGCCTCCAAAATGATATTGTCTTGCTGAAATTGGGAAATGATGGCCCCAAGCTGTTGTGCTCTTTCCACTGCATCCAGCTCCGTGATACTATCTAGCACATACTGAAAGGAATTTGCAGCTGCCTCTTCCAACTTTACTCGGCTATCCCAGAGATGTGCCTTCTTAACTACAAGGCAATCTTGTTCCTTTTTCAACTTCGTAATCTCTTAGGCGCTCTTTGCCTTCAATTCCTCTTGTGCTTGCTTCAATGCGTTGATTTCCTGCGCTTTCTCTTCCATCAACTTCTCCTTTTCTTATTGCAATTCATCAACTTCTTTTTGCACTTTCTTCTCTTTCTCTTATGACCACAAGAATTGATTGCTGATTTCTTTTTGTCTATTTTCCAACTCCTGGTTGGAGACTCTTTGCATATACACCAATGTCTGGGTATACAACATGTTGAGGTTGATATATAGATCCTGCAACTGCTACACGGAGGCATTCAAGTCCTCATTACCGGTCTCAATCGCAGTCAGGGGAATTTGAACATTCCGAACCCATGTCCCAGTGTTGATTGAGCCGTAGTCCTGCATAGTAGCTCCTTCCTCTGAATCTCTCCTTGAAACATCATATAAAGAATCAAGTTTGGTTCTTACCTCCGCAAATCAATCTTGTGCTTATTTATTCATTTCCTTTGTTGCTGCATCGGTTTCATTTGTAACGACCTTAACAAGTCGATTCAACTGCACCTCCATTGCTTATGCTACGCTAATGGTTGCACATTGCTCCTAGCACTTATTCATCCTTTATTCTTCAAATGCATGCTCCACGTTTGAGTCGGTAGGTGTCTTGACTCTTCGCCGACTACACATATGAATCACGTGAACTCTATGGATCAGTCACAAGTACTGGATCAACTGGCGCATCCAATAGTGGGCTCGTCGATACTTCTTCTAAACTGAATGGATCTATCCAAGGGGTGGCCAATCGTCAATAATCACCTCAAGCTTCTCATCATATAGCTTATATGGGGTTGGAAACCATTGTCTCTCCGGGTCACGTTGTTCTTGCACATGAATGGAGTGTGGGCCAATTGAAAATCACACAATCCTTTGGTACTTCATCACAACTTCCTCAGTGAGTCGTGAAAATTTTCTAGTTGCTACCTGCATCGCTACCCAATAAGTCTAGAACTGTATTGTACAGTACTTTAGTCGCTCTGTCTCCCTCACCCACCACAGGTTCTGATAGCGTGCACCCTTGCAGAATTTTACTGCCACTACCTCCATGCCTTGGTAATCATTCGACTTTATCCATCCTACTAGCGCTATCAAGATCAAAATCCAATTGTAAGTAAACGAGTGTAGGCCCGCATGCACTACTACTGCGCCCTCTTTCAATTGCTTCAATAGAAATACAAACCAATTCACTTGTAGGCCTTGTGCACAATGTTCAACACATGCAATCACCCCTAAGTTACATTGAACGGGGTGATTCTTCTTTATCACTTTACTTGCCAAAATCTGTGCACCAATGTGCATCACCCGGTGATTGATACTATTCATGTGGTAATCCCCCCGTCCTGCTCCAACCCATAGCACTTGTTCAATGTATCCGCAAGTTTCTTGTCATTATCCTTTCATTGAAAGTACTGCGAGGGGTCTAACCCATCTTTGGGAAACCCTGTTATGTTTGAAATCATCCCCACATTGACTTCAAATGGCCTATCCAACCATAAAAATCCTCCATGGAAGCATGTCAAAAGCTACTTCACACACACATTTTCTTCATTCAGCCACCCAATGTGCGGCATGTTGATTAAACCCAACAATACTGCTCTGTCCAACCATTGCACACAATCCCGCAGAATGCATTCTATGGAAATGCCTCCAACTGCTAACATTGGTTCATATGTATCCTTCGTAACATCCTCCAAGGCCAGCAGGTCATGGTCCTCGTACTTCATTCTCATTATTGATGGTACAATATCTGTACCACATACCATACCCTGTGGTATCACCGAAATCCTCACTTGGTATTTCTGGTTTTTGGTTAGCCTCCTGGGATGTGCACCAAGTCGACTGGGGGGGTATATGCCAAGGATGTCCTTAATGGACACCTCTGCACGAGCTGTAGACTCCATGAATCCTGATATTAATGGACCCAACTACATAGCTTCCTCCGCTTCCCTTGCAGACGTTCTAGTCTGCCTCTTCTGCGGCACCGAAGATCTAGGCTTCTGTCCCTTCTATTTATTCTTCGACACCGAAGATGATCTAAATGGAATACTTGCAACCTATTCTTCAATTGTGACTAGGGCGAATGGTGAATCATGTTCACTCAAAATCTCAGCCGTATCTTTCCCACGCAACATACCCTACAACGCTGAGCAATCGCTCAACCTTACTTCACTTCGAAACTTAGCCTACTGCGACTCTTCTCTATAACTCTGCAATATTTCTCTGCAACTGAACTCACCAATTCACTCTCTACACAATGGTGTGTTTCGACCACATTGAGCTCCTTTTTATATCATCAATTTGATCCATACCCATCATGAGCAAATCAATTCCAATCATCATGACCAAATCCTTCATTAATGACCTGAATCTGTTGGTGATTCTATCAATCTAAGGGTTAGATTCACCATCAATGTGAGTCGCTTCAACAAGCATCGCCGGTTAACTAATTTTAACTGTGTTCATTGATTGTTGATTTGAATATGTGCGCAGCCCTATGGCTATCCCAGCATGACCTACTAACTATGCTATTGACTCCTACTCTTGCACACCCACTTCCTTCTGGTGCACCCTCCTTGTTTCTATCCATCCGTCCTACTTTTTTTTTTCATTGTGCATTTCCTCAAGCATCACACGGTTCTGGGCCTATCCTATAGGGATTTATCCTCCTACCATTCACTAGCTTTGGCAACATTGCTCCATCTAAATGCGGCAGTTGAACTACACATCCTGAAGTAATGAATTAATAACATATGGACCTAACCAATGCATCTGTAAATTACCTAGATGCTTCATGAACTTGCTATCATACAATGACACCAAGATTCCTTGTTGAAACTATTTATTCTTTATATGGTGATCATGCCAATCCTTCTGTCGATCCTTCTTGACGCGTTGGTGAAAGCTTGCGACAAAGCGGTCTTCCTCAAGCTAAACTAACTGGTCTAATAATTCTTCCAGTGCTGCTCCATCATCCATGCCCGTCGCTACTACAATGCGTAGACTCGTAACAATGTACTTCATAGGCATGACTACCTCTTTCCCATATACCAATCTGAATGGTGTCTGTCCCGTCAATATCTTGCAAGTGGTGCGATATATGCACAAGGATGCTAGAATATTTAAATCCCAGTCATCATAGTTTGTGTTACATACCTTTGTAACCACATGCTCCAATACTTTGTTGAATGCCTCTACTTCCCCTTTCACCTATGGATGATACGGGGTACTCTTCTGATGTTGTATCTGAAGCTCCTCTGTCAATGCACTGATTTTGCGATTGATGAAGTGACTCCCTTGGTCAGTCATCAATATCCTTGGACATCCAAATTGTGTCACAATGTTGTCAAATAAGAACCTTGTTGCCATTGTAGTGGTGAAATCCACGACCAGTGTGGCCTCCTCCCATCTTGTCAAATAGTCTGTCATTATAATGATATACCACACACCAGTGCAATTTTCAGGTGGGTTTATTGGTCCCACAAAGTCTACCGCCCATTTATGAAATGGCTACAATGTCACCTAAGGTACTAGCGGCATCTCATCCCTCCTTGATGGCTTTCTAGTTCATTGACAGACGTCGCAAGTTTGTACATAATCCGTCGCATCAGAATGAAGGGTGGGCCACTGAAGCCTTGTGCGAAGCACCTTCCTCACAGTAGCTCATCCTCCATAATTTCCACCAACAACACTTGTGTGGGCCTCTGCCAAAATCTTCCCTTCTTCATGCGGTAGGACACATCGCCACAAAATCTCATCTCGTCCTAGTTTATATATCTATCCAGTGATCAACTGGAAATCCGAGGCGTTAACCACCAACTGATTCTTCTAACTTGTAGTAAGGTCCTCTGGTGTAGTTCCTGTCGCCAAAAACCGAATGACTTGATTATAGTAACCATCAACCATGTCGATTCTGAACAACTGCGCATATGGAAATCCATCATCAATGTTTGTAGGTTCCTCACCTATCTCAATTTGGGATAAATGATCAGGGCCAACATTCAAGAGAGTCGGCTTCACAATTATCTCAAAATCAAACTCCTAAAAGAGAATTAGCCAGTGGCATATCTTCGCCCCCAACATAAGCTTATTGACTAGGTAATTTAAAGCGGAATGGTTTGTAAACATCTGGAAATGACCTCCCAATAGGTAATGCCTAAAATTCTGTAGTGCATATACCATCTCCAGACCTTCCCTCTCTGTGGTTGTATAGTTTTTCTCTGCAGATGACAGCTTTCGACTGGTGAAATCAATCGGGTGATCTAGATCTGCTTCTCCTGGTTGCACGAGCACCACTCCCAATGCAATGGATGATGCATCTACGTGAACATGGAACTCTTTGTTCCAATCCAAAAATACTAGTATTGGTGTGGAAGCCATCTTGGACTTCAACGTATCAAAACTGTCCTAACAATATAGACTCCATAGAAATACAATGCCCTTCTTCAACACCTTTTTTGTCAATGCTGTGATCACAACATAACCTCATACGAAATTGCGATAATACCCTATGTGCCCCAACGTCGCTCTAAGCATCTCCACATTCGTAGGTGGAGGAAAGATCAAAATCAATGCAATCTTTGTAGGGTAAACCAAAAGTCCTTGCTTGCAAACAATGTGACCCAAAAGCATCCCAAAATGTGCACAGAAAATAGACTTCTTTGAGTTCATTGTGATCTGGTGTTGTCGAAATATTTCTAGCATTAGTCGTAAGTTTGCTAGATGGTCTCTGATCAATCCATAAACTGTCCAACCATCCATATAAACTTGCAAAAAACTTATGAATAAAATCTTTGAATGCGGTGACAACAACACAAGATAATATCGCAGGTGCATTCTTCAATCCAAAAGGCATCACAGTGTACTGAAAACAACCCCATTCAGTAACAAGTTATATATTATTAATTAATAAATGATATATTATTGATATTTTTTGGAATTTTTTTATGAACTAAAGAAATTTTTTATTTATGAATTAAGTAAAAGTTATAGATACATGATTTAGCTATTAGTTATATATATATATATATATAATTCTTTATTTAGAAATTTGAATAAGTATGATAAATTGAAATCACACTTATCTCACCTTCATTTTCATGCAATCTTACTTTTTTTTTCTTAAAGAAAATAAAAACATCTATATCATTCGATAACATAGTATTATATATATATATATATATAATTGCGCATTAAAAATTAATAAAAAAAGTCTAATGTCAAAGCGGATGTAACATCTATATCATAGATAATATAGTATTATATATATATATAATTGCGCATCAAAAATCAATAAAAAAAAGTCTAAAAGCCGACGTAACATCTATATCATACGATAACATAGTATTATATATATATATATATATATATATATATAATTGCGCATTAAAAATCAATAAAATAAAGTCTAATGTCAAAGAAGACGTTCGGAGTTATGATATAGCGAATGTAAGGGGAAGTATGTGGAAAGAACAGCTTTATGAGATAATTAGTTTATACCAAAGAGCTAAGAAATCGTTGGCATTCACGACGATTTTATTGTTCTAATGACAATATTTCGCAGGGTATTACGTTGGTCATCCAGAGTAGACAGTGACGCATCTCCCCTCGGAATTAAATAACCAATGGATAGTGTTTGAAAACACCCCTCGGACATTTGGACATCTAAATATTTTTATGTCGTAAGGCGTTTTTCTCTGAACATGTTCGGAAAAACACTGTTCCTTTCGTCGTATATTCGGCCAACCCTGCTCCTCCGCATGTCCTCTTCGCGATCCGGTGGTTCTCTGCGTGTCCTCTTCACGATCCGCTGGTCCTCCACGTGTTTTAAAGTTCTGCTGGTCCTCTGCGTGTTTTCAGGTTGAGGTAAAGGTTTTCGGTTGCTGCCCTGCTCTGTCCTCCCATTTCGTTGTCCTCCCATTTCGCCTGCAAGTTTCATTGTTCATGGGCTTTGCCGTGACTATTGATTTTGTCAGAACCGCAGTTGTCCGGTGGTTCTGGAGCACCGTGAGCGATATTTGGAGAGCCCGTCCTGTGAAAGACCAATGTTTTCTTCTCGGTTTGGCATTTATTCTGAATTTATTAGATAGCTTGCTATTCATGGAGGAGGTGTTTAAACATCTTGTCATGGCGACCGCCCCTCCCTGCTACATAAATGGCGTTTACTGGTCACATTTAGTTTGTGTGGGTTTGGACAGAGAAGTTGCATTGTTTCTAGTTGCGGGAATTCTAATTCAAAGAGCCAAAGAACTAAAAAAACATAGGTACGCAATTTCATTTCTATTGCAAATTTGTTGTTAGTGTCAATCTTGTAGGCTTGTCTGGGTGTTGTCATATCTTCTGCCCTCTGCAAGCCGTTCATCAATTTCCACAAAACTGCCATTAAAAGAATCGGGCACCACAGCTGGCCCAGCCACTAAACTGCCATTCTCGTATAGCTTAGAATAATTCAAAACCCCTAAATAATTTGTTGTATTTCAGATATTGAATCTTTTCTTCGAACAGAACATCATATTATAAGGTGGTCTTGGATCACCAAAAATGAAGAACCAAACTTGTAGCCAATGCAAGGGAACAAAGAAAGGAAAATCCCCA
Organism: Pseudotsuga menziesii; assembly: GCA_001517045.1. Classification (NCBI taxonomy): domain Eukaryota; kingdom Viridiplantae; phylum Streptophyta; class Pinopsida; order Pinales; family Pinaceae; genus Pseudotsuga; species Pseudotsuga menziesii. Next base: position 170,665 of record LPNX010285289.1, read on the forward strand.
AGCCAAGCCCCCACTATGGCCAAAACTGTAGATTTATTACGATTATTTTGCCACTTGGCAGACCAAACAACAGGAAACGCAACAAGCACTTTTCAAATGGGGAGGTTAATCCTTCATTTTTGCAACAGAAGCAACAAGCAATGCTTCATCTTTGCATACCTTGGAAACTGCTGAATTCATACCCAAATCAAGCACCAACAACCCATGTAAAGCTAAACCATTATGAATGTTGATGGCGGATTAGTTTCATTATGGCAATTGGGTTAAACAACGCTCCCCACCTTTGTCGATGGTTTCCTCCATCTTTATTGCGTTCATTTCCATCATTTCTGGGCTCGAAAGGTTGTGTCCTTGTTAAAATCCTGGAATGTTGTCTATGCCAGTTTTCTTTTTGCCCACCAAATGTTAGGTTAGACAGTGTCGGTTGGCTTCTATCTGTGGGAGCCTGCTTGCTAAGATGTACCACCCATTGTGGGGAAGCACCTAGTGTCAACTATTGATATATATCGTATCATTGTTTGCAAATTGTGTGTAATGTTTGTTTTATAAAATTTGGGTTGCTTTCGATAACATGTAGTTTAGTGATATGGTTTTCAAATAAGCAGGCCATAGTTATATGGCAAGGCTTGAATTTTTCAATTTGGATTTCATAGAAACTATATCCTCCTTGTTAGGGCTGAAAATTTGGAAACTGTGGTTAATTTTCTATTTTATAAATTTTTTTGGTAGTGGCTTGTTTGCCATGGTCTGTCTATATACTAGAAATTTTGTAAGTTGTTGCTAAACTGTTATTGGCAGTATCTATTTTCAGGGTGACCTTGTTTCCATTGATGCTTGATATTGATATTCACATCTACAATGCGTTTTCTTTGAAGAATTTTTTGTTTTGAAATTAAACAGGTAAAGAAAAATGTTGGTTTATGTTTTTTCTTGTTTTAATATTTGTTTTTCTAATTATTTAAAGGGTATTTCAAGTTTCTATACAGCGACAATGACTTCTGAATTTCCAAATTATTTTACTTTCATAGAATAGGCCTTAGTTCTCTTAATACACTTTTATACGCAGAATTTACTCCATGTCAATTTCTTTTGGCATTCTTGAATATAAATATATTTGTTAATTATCTTGTCCAGGAATGGATGTGGGTGTCTCATTAACGAAGGAAGCTTGTTGTTCAAGTTATGGGAAGAACTTTGTCTGAGTTTATGTATCTTATCGCTCTGTTCCTTGCAGATCTATGTTTTGGACTATTTATGGTCCACGAATACCCCTCTGCAACCCCAGTTCTTTGCACAAGATAGGCCCCGGTAAGTAAACACCTCAGCGAAGAATGCGTTTTGAGTTTCTTGAATGTCTTGTATGCATGTGTTCTTATATGCATGTGTTCTAAGTGGAGTTAAAACGACAGGGTATATTCTGCGAAAATGCGCTTCCTTTTTCTCCTTCTTGAGTTAAGATGACACGGCATTTTCATGTGGAATCTGGGGAATTCATGCCTATCTTGTAGTAAATCCTAATAGCAATAAAGGCACAGGGAAACCAACAACCAATGAGTTTCCATAGTTTGGGACTCCAATGCATTCTACAACAGAAGAGGTAGACTCCATCTCTTCTCCAACAACAAAAAATAACAAAAAGCGAACCCAAATAAGTGTTTCCGCCCAAAACTTAGAAAGGGTAGTTGGAAATATAGATAATTTGGGAAAAGTTTAGCCTAACGGTGAACTAACGTTGTGTGGGTTTCCAGCTCTACTTGGTTGTTTTCATGTAAAATAGATAGCAAATATCCCAGACACTATTTTCTTATAGCTCCATCACATGCCCAGAGTTTGTTTCCTCATTAATTCTAAGGCCCTCGGATTACTCACTCGTTATGAGTGATGTTACCTTTTGTGTTGAGGAGGGCTCTCAGATGGTTGTGTTGCTATGTTGGTTGGTTGGGATTAAAAAAATTTGCAGACGAGGTAATTGTAACATGTCTTTGGTAATTGTAATTCCCGACTTTGGTAATTCTAACATCTTAATTGTACCATCACAAGTCATTTGTAAAATCATCTTTTTAAAATTCTTGTGTGGGTAATTGTAACTTTTTAATTCACTTTACATTGGCCCTTTTTTTGAATTCCTAGGTTGGTAATTGTATGTTTTTAAGTTATCATACATTGGGAAAGTGGAAATAGTTTAAAATCATTTTTTGGGGCAATGGAGAGTGACATAAAAATACTATTATTTTAAATTTTACATGGTCTAGGTGTAGCTTTTTCAATATATTTATCGTATTGGTTAATTTCTCAATATACTTGAAAGATCGAACTTGAGGTTCTTTGTTAATTTGGAATGAGCTTAAGCATGTTTATGGTCTCTTTTGGTAATGTATTGAATTATTAAGATAACATTAAGTTGTATTGCTATTTTGGAAGGGGAGGTATTGACATTATTAAGATATCATTTAGGTTGTATTGTTATTTTGAAAGGGGAGGTATTGACATTTGGACATGTTTTAGGAAGTGGTTTAGTTTTTAGGTTAAGCTAAGTTACAAGTGTATTTAGTGATTTAAGGTTAGTGCTACTTTTGGTAAGATTAATGAAATTTGGTGATGTACATTTACAATTTAAGTAAAAGTTCGTAGCAACTTGTGAGTTGACTCTTAGAGTAGGTGTTTATATCTATGCAACTTGCTTATGTAGTTGCATTCCCCTAGGAGTGAGAAATATTGAAATGTTCTCTAGAAGGGGTGGGATTCCACCATCATAATGGGAAAAAAAAGTAAAATGATTTGAGTTCCTATTGCTAGCTAGCATCAAGTCTGTGATTTGACTCATTGGGCACTTGTGAGTTGGTAATTGAGTTATCACTAAGAAAACCAAATCTATATTTTGTGTGCCCAATGAGTGAGAAATATTTTAATATTATCCTTATGGGTGGGATTCCACCACCATCATCATCAGAAGAAGAAAAAAAATTTGAGCTACATTTTTCTTGATGTTCCTATTTTTTTAATATGGGTATGCCCACTCAGGAATCCTTAGAACTGCCCTAGGAACTACTACCAGAACTTATTAGATCGAATGGGGTCAGTATACCATTGCTATTAACCTTTAGTAGGAAGAATGAATGAATTTAATTTAGACCTTCTCACTTCTGACTTTAGACATCATTTGTAGGCGCATGGTCCAAAGATTGGATTGGTCATCTCTTTATCAGCCCTATTTTGCCCTTTCTTTCCATACTGAAAAAGGAGTATCTGACCGAATAGTATTCCCATTTATGCTTGCACAGTATTTTTTATGTCGTAAGGCGTTCTCCCCTATAGTTCTTTGGTAAACCACTGCTCATTCCGTCATCTATTCAACCCACCGCCTTTCTCCGCTTGTCTTCTTCATGAGCTGCTGGTTTATTAGTTGTGCTGCTTTCCAATGCTGGTTACTGTTCAGGACTTTACTTTTATCATTCATTTGCATATCTTCTACTTATTGCTGAACAACACTAAGAATTCTGCTCAAATATTCAACTTTCTCGAGTTCTAATATCTTTAGAATCGTAGTGCAATTGGAGTATGTGATAAATGAACTTAACATAATAAACTTCAACTTTTTAAACATGTTTTTTTCCCACAATTTCTGTCAAAATTAGCTCATACCAAGGCAACTGTCAGACGACTTCAGCTAAATTCTAATCTACAAGTACTGGTATCTCTTACAAACCAAATAATAGGATAGTGTCTCAAAACTACAAGATGGTTTGTTTTTACATGGAACCACTTTCATAATTCCCAATATTGTTGATTCTTAGAAAACAACTTTTGCAACAATTACCCCCAGCTACTTACCCAAGGGAGGCTTTTACATAGAACTACTCTTTCAAAATTCTCAATGTAGTTGTTTCTTAGAAAACAACTTTTGCCACATTTACCTCAGCTTTTTACCCAATCCCTTATACCTAGAAGGGCTTGATAAAAGCAATAATTAAAATCCAGAATATACTTGGTTCTTAAGGTGGAATTTACACTTTAACAGTAAAAATCCAGAATATTGTAGAGATTACAGGCAGCTAAGAAATGGAAAATATAGAATTCTACAATCAAGAAACATTTGTATTTATGGAAACCAAAATGGATAAAGGATTAAAATTTGTTTGAAAGAAAGGGGTGAGAAGCAATTTTCTGAAATTAATCCCAACAATTGCTACCAGAACAAACTGTATCAATGTCACTTTGGTTGCTAGGCATTAAAATTGAAAAATGTTCATTATGAAAAACTAAACTTAAAAATCATTGGTGGTATTAAAAATAGAACCAAGAGAGCAAAGATGTTAGAGTTGCTTACCTTTATCCAATTTGTAAGCAGATGAATGTCTATGTTCAATGCATGGAATACATCTTTTAGATTTAGTGAACCTTCTATAATGCACATAACTATATGCACGTAGACACCAGACCAATGGAGTGCCCCTATATTCTCTGGGTGCATAGCTATTAAAAGGCATGAGGGGAATTGCATATGTAGTAAGCTTTTGTAGATTTTCTTAATAGGAATAAAATAAAATAACAAGCTACAGAAAAAAAAAAGGTCAAAGTGTTTCATGGAGTTTTCTTAAATTCCTTACGTCAACAAGAATTTTGACACACGCTAGAAACTTTTTATCTGTAAATGCTTGTAACACAAGTTGTGAATAGTCTTTGTAGATTCCCTGAGGGAACTGAAAGTTTACACATGAGGAGGACGCCTTTTTTTATTTCGGGACTTTAGAATCCATTCAGTGCATAGTGCACTCTACAAGTAATTTTCCCTTTTTAATTAATGGATTCTTATAGATTGCCTGAGGGAACCGGAATTTTACACACGGGCAGGAACCCTTTTTTAATTTCAGGGCTTTGGAATCCATTGAGTGTAGAGTGCACTCTGCAATTCATTTACCCTTTTTAATTAATGGATTATAAATTCATTCCAGTCCAAAGATCTTACAGTTATGTTATCACTTTCATATGAATCAAATCAATGTCCATGGAGTTCTACCATGTTGAGAATAAATGATAAATGAGTAACGCAAGTTGCCTATCCAAGAGGGTGCAAGAATAAGTTTTAAGTAGAAATTCTGCAAAAAATTGATGTTTGGAATAGTTTTATAAGTTAAAGTTTCAAAGATAGTTTTCCATGCCCTAGAGGTTTTGAGGGTCTCTCTCTAAAACTTTCAAAAATCCTAAAACAACCTAGAAGAAAAAACTAAAACTATGTCCCCTTTGGATTTTCCGCTTCACCAAACTCCAGTTCAAATGAAATTTTCTAAACTGTTTTGGATAAAGCATTAAGTCATAAGTAATGAAATGTAACAGGAGAGATGGATGATTCCACATGCAAAGTAAAGAATAAGTTCAAATATAGACAATTGTACTAAAACTTATAATTGAACATATTTTAGAATTTTCACTTGCATCTTCAATGAAATCAAGGCACAAACTTGAATGCAACGCCGTTAGGCGTTCTCCTCTGAATTTTTGTTCTCAACAACTGTAGATGTCATTGTCCCTCCTTCCAGTGCTACTTTTACACGTGTCTCCTCTTGCATTGTGCATTTTGCATAGGTTTCCTGTATTTCCAACTAGGACAAAGCAAGACACCAACCAAAAACCTTAATCAACTAACAACTCGCGGATGGGGGTAAGTCCCAGGTCCAACCATCAATGCTGTCACTTGTGAATGAGCCCGAACTGGATTCTAACCTTTACCTCCAAAAGATCCGGAAGGCCGGGCTATCAACACCAAAGTTCTTTACTACCCAGCAAGAGTCAATTTGAAGACACGCAGAAGACCAGCATATCACGAAGAAGACACGCAGAGAACCAGTGGATCACAAAGATGACACGCAGAGAAGCACGGTTGGTTGAATAGATGACGAAATGAACATTGGTTTCCAAACAATTCTCTTCCTTCTACAGTCCAGTGATTTCTGGAGAGCCATGACTCTTGTCTGGCGATTCTGGATTGTCACGAGGTGATTTCTTGAGAGCCCCTCCTATGAAAGAGCCCGTATTGTAGCAAGAGCCCGCTTTTCCCTTTCACTCTCTTTATGAGGCACAAGCATTCAATTTGAATGAATGGTTCTTTTGCTGACATAGATGTGCCTATCAGCCTTCTTGTTATGCTCCTAATTCATATGTTTCTTGGTCTCTCACGAATTATTTCAGATAGATTTTCTGACATGTTGCTACAAGAATGATGATAAAAGTTTGCGCTTCATAGACTTTATGCTTTTCTGTCCCCATTTTGGTTGGAGGGCCGGAATTCTCCGACTTTTAAGCTATGAGAGAGATTCCTAAATGTATTTGCATTTGTGGAATTCTTCTGCATTCTGGAGGTGGTCTTAGAGAGGAATGTAACGAAAAAAGGTGGCACTTCTTTGCAAAGAAGAGCCTTCTCTTCAATAGACATATTTGAAAGTTTTTTGAAGGGTAAATTTGCTATGGAGTTATTATGCAAATCTGAAGTAGTTATTGAGGATTGTTTTGCCACATTTCACAAAGAAAATAACTTTGCTTATGCATGGAAGTAATAAAATTTATTGTTATTTTATGGAATTAAATAACTTTTATTATATTATGGTTATAAATAGCCAACAAGCTCTTCACCTAGGATAATAGATGCACCAACACTAGATTAGAGCTTCTGGCTCTTTGGGAACTGCTTTCAGATGCCATTGATTTTGGGATCCCTCTCTTATCTGTATTTGGGGATTCATAGGTTATCATCTCATGGGTGAACAACGTTTTTCTTCGAACATGTTTGGAAAAACACCCCACTTCTAAGTCATTAGTGTGATGACATTCTTTCTCTACTGCATCATGTGCCTTTACTGATCATCAATCATATCTACTGTGAGCATAACTAGCAGACTGACAGTCTCTCCAAACAGCCTCTTTCGTTGGCCCTGGGGCATGGGGGATTTTTTGGATCTTTAGATGGTATGATCATTGATCATGGGATATTTCAGTTATTTTGGCTTGTGCCGGGCTTTGCCCTTTCACTCTCTTTATGAGGCACAAGCATTCAGTTTGAATGAATGGTTATTTTGCTAACATGGATGTGCCTATCAGCCTTCTTGTTATGCTCCTGATTCATATGTTTTTTGGTCTCTCACGAATTATTTAAGATAGATTTTCTGACCTGTTGCTACAGGAATGATGAGAAAATTCTGCCCTTCACAGACTTTATGCTTTCCTGTCCCCATTTTGGTTGGATGACTTGGATTATCTGACTTTATAGCTATTAGATAGATCCCCCAATGTATTTTCATTTGTGGAATTCTTCTACATTTTGAAGGTGCTCTTAGACAGGAATGTAATGAAAAAATGTGGCACTTCTTTGCAAAGAAGAGCCTTCTTTTCAATAGACATATTTGAAAGTTTGTTAAAGGGTAAATTTGCTATGGAGTTATTATGCAAATTTGAAGTAGTTATCGGGGATTGTTTTGGCACATTCCACTCTTCATGATCCGGTGCTTCTCCGTGTGTCCTCTTTGCGATCCGGTGGTCCTGGAACTTAACCCCCATCGCCGCATGTTTGCTTCGTGATCCACTGGTCCTCTGCGTGTTTTCAAGTTATCGAGGATTGTTTTGGAATTCTTCTGCATTCTAAAGGTGCTCTTAGAGAGGAATGTAATGAAAAAATGTGGCACTTCTTTGCAAAGAAGGTCCTTCTCTTCAATAGACATATTTGAAAGTTTGTTAAAGGGTAAAGTTGCTATGGAGTTATTATGCAAATCTGAAGTAGTTATTGAGGAATGTTTTGGCACATTTCACAAAGAAAATAACTTTGCTTATGGATGGAATTAAAAAAATTTATTGTTATTTTATGGAATTAAATAACTTTTATTATATTATGGTTATAAATAGCCAACAAGCTCTTAACCTACGATAATAGACGCACCAACACTAGGTTAGAGCTTCTAGCTCTTTGGGCACTGCTTTCGGTTGCCATTCATTTGGGGATCCCTCTCTTATCTGTATTTGGGGATTCACAGGTTATCATCTCATGGGTGAACATAACTACTTCATTGAACACCCCACTTCTGAGTCATTGGTGTGATGACATTCTTTCTCTGCTGCATCATGTGCCTTTAGTGACCATCAATCATATCTATCGTGAGCATAACTAGCAGGCTGACAGTCTCTCCAAACAGGCTCTTTCGTTGGCACCGGGGCATGGGAAATTTTCTGGATCTTTAGATGGTATGATCATTGATCATGGGATATTTCAGTTATTTTGGCTTGTGCCGAGCTTTTCCCTTTCACTCTCTTTTTGAGGCACAAGCATTCAGTTTGAATGAATGGTTCTTTTGCTGACATGGATGTGCCTATCAGCCTTCTTGTTATGCTCCTGATTCATATGTTTCTTGGTCTCTCATGAATTATTTCAGATATATTTTTTGACCTGTTGCTATAGGAATGATGATAAAAGTCTGCCCTTGGCAGACTTTATGCTTTCTTGTCCCCATTTTGGTTGGATGGCTGGAATTATTCGGCTTTACAGCTATCAAAGAGATCCACAAATGCATCTGCATTTGCGGAATTCTTTTGCATTCTGAAGGTGATCTTAAAGAGGAATGTAACGAAAAAATGTGGCACTTATTTGTAAAGAAGAGCCTTCTCTTCAATACACATATTTGAAAGTTTGTTGAAGGGTAAATTTGGTATGAAGTTATGATGCAAATTTGAAGTAGTTATTGAGGATTGTTTTGGTACATTTCACAAATAAAATAACTTTGCTTATGCATGGAATTAAAAAAATTTATGCTTATTTTATGGAATTAAAAAAAATGTATTATGTTATGGTTATAAATAGCCAACAAGCTCTTAACCTAGGATAATAGATGCACCTGTGTTTTTTTAGTTCTTTGGCTCTTTGAATCAGAATTCCTGCAACTAGAAACAATGCAACTTCTCTGTGCAAACCCACGCAAACTAAATCTGACCAGTAAACACCATTTAGGAAGCAAAGAGGGGCGGTCGCCATGACAAGATGTTCAACCACCTCCCCCATGAATGGAAAGCTATATAATAAATTCAGAAGAAATGCCAAACTGAGAAAAAAACACTTCATGTTTCAGACGAACTCTTTCACAGGACTGCCTCTCCAAGAATCGCCCACGGCACTCTAGAATCACCGGACACCTACGGTTCTGACTAGCTCAACAGTCATGACAAAGCCTATGAACAATGCTCAGCAAAGAGGTGGAAAACAAATAGGTGCAAAACATGCAAACACTGAAACTTGTAGGCGAAATGGGAGGGCAAAGCAAGGCAGTGACCAGAAACCTTCAACCATCAATGTTGTCACTTGCGGAGAAGCCCGGACTGGGTTCTAACCTTTTCCTCCAAAACATCTGGAAGGCCCAACTATCAGCATAGAGGTTTTACACAGACTGAACTTGAAAACACACGGAGTACCAACGGATCACGAAGGAGACACCGAGGAATGGGGGTTGATTTTGGCTCTTTGGGCACTGCTTTCGATTGCCATTCATTTGGGGATCCCTCTCTTATCTGTATTTGGGGATTCACATGTTAGCATCTCTTGTGTGAACAAAACTGCTTCATTGAACACGCCACTTCTAAGTCATTGGTGTGATGACATTATTTCTCTATTGCATCATGTCCATTTAGTGACCATCAATCATATCTATCATGAGCATAACTAGCAGCCTGACAGTCTCTCCAAATAGGCTCTTTCGTTGGCCCCGAGGCATATGAGATTTTTTGGATCTTTAGATGGTATGGTCATTGATCATGGGATATTTTAGTTATTTTGGCTTGTGCCGGGCGTTGCCCTTTAACTCTCTTTATGAGGCACAAGCATTCAGTTTGAATGAATGGTTCTTTTGCTGACATGGATGTGCCTATCAGCCTTCTTGTTATGCTCCTGATTTATATGTTTTTTGGTCTGTCACAAATTATTTTAGATAGATTTCCTAACCAGTTGCTACAGGAATGATAAGAAAAATTCTACCCTTAGCAGACTTTATGCTTTTCTTTCCCCATTTTGGTTGGATGACTGGAATTCTCAGACTTTACAGCTATATGCATTTGCGGAATTCTTGTGCATTCTCAAGGTGCTCTTACAGAGGAATGTAAGGAAAAAATGTGGCACTTCTTTGCAAAGAAGAGCCTTCTCTTCAATAGACATATTTGAAAGTTTGTTGAAGGGTAAATTTGGTATGAAGTTATGATGCAAATCTGAAGTAGTTATTGAGGATTGTTTTGGCAGATTTCACAAAGAAAATAACTTTGCTTATGCATGGAAGTAATAAAATTTATCGTTATTCTATGGAATTAAATAACTTTTATTATATTATGGTTATAAATAGACAACAAGCTCTTAACTTAGGATAATACACGCACCAACAACAAATTAGAGCTCTTAACTTAAAGCTCTTTGGGAACTGCTTTTGGATGCCATTGATTTTGGGATCCCTCTCTTATCTGTATTTGGGGATTCACAGGTTATCATCTCATGGGTGAACAAAACTGCTTCATTGAACACCCCACTTCTAAGTCATTGGTGTGATGACATTCTTTCTCCGCTGCATCATGTGCCTTTACTGACCATCAATCATATCTACCGTGAGCATAACTAGCAGGCTGACAGTCTCTCCAAACAGGCTCTTTCATTGGCCACGAGGCATGGGGGATTTTTTGGATCTTTAGATGGTATGATCATTGATCATGGGATATTTCAGTTATTTTGGCTTGTGCCGGGATTTTCCCTTTCACTCTCTTTATGAGGCACAAGCATTCAGTTTGAATGAATTGTTATTTTGCTGACATGGATGTGCCTATCAGCCTTCTTGTTATGCTCCTGATTCATATGTTTTTTGGTCTCTCACGAATTATTTAAGATAGATTTTCTGACCTGTTGCTACAGGAATGATGAGAAAAGTATGCCCTTCGCAAACTTTATGCTTTCCTGTCCCCATTTTGGTTGGATGACTGGGATTCTCCAACTTTACAGCTATCAGAGAGATCCCCAAATGTATCTGCATTTGCAGAATTCTTCTACATTCTCAATGTGATCTTATAGAGGAATGTAATGAAAAAATGTGGCACTTCTTTGCAAAGAAGAGCCTTTTCATCAATAGACATATTTGAAAGTTTGTTAAAGGGTAAATTTTCTATGGAGTTATTATGCAAATCTGAAGTAGTTATTGAGGATTGTTTTGGCACATTTCACAAAGAAAATAACTTTGCTTATGCATGGAATTAAATAACTTTTATTATATTATGGTTATAAATAGCCAACAAGCTCTTAACCTAGGATAATAGATGCACCAACACCAGATTAGAGCTTCTGGCTCTTTGGGCACTGCTTTCAGTTGCCATTCATTTGGGGATCCCTCTCTTATCTGTATTTGGGGATTCACAGGTTATCATCTTATGGGTGAACAGAACTACTTCATTGAACACCCCACTTCTGAGTCATTGGTGTGATGACATTCTTTCTCTACTGCATCATGTGCCTTTAGTGACCATCAATCATATCTATCGTGAGCATAACTAGCAGGCTGACAGTCTCTCCAAACAGGATCTTTCGTTGGCCCCGTAGCATGGGGAATTTTCTGGATATTTAGATGGTATGATCATTGATCATGGGATATTTCAGTTATTTTGGCTTGTGCCAGGATTTTCCCTTTCACTCTCTTTTTGAGGCACAAGCATTTAGTTTGAATGAATGGTTCTTTTGCTAACATGGATGTGCCTATCAGCCTTCTTGTTATGCTCCTGATTCATATGTTTCTTGGTCTCTCACAAATTATTTCAGATAGATTTTCTGACCTGTTGCTACAAGAATGATGATAAAAGTCTGCCCTTGGCAGACTTTATGCTTTTCTGTCCCCATTTTGGTTGGATGGCTGGACTTATCCGGCTTTACAGCTATCAAAGAGATCCGCAAATGTATCTGCATTTGCGGAATTCTTCTGCATTCTGAAGGTGATCTTAGAGAGGAATGTAACGAAAAAAAAGTGGCACTTATTTGCAAAGAAGAGCCTTCTCTTCAATACACATATTTGAAAGTTTGTTGAAGGGTAAATTTGGTATGAAGTTATGATGCAAATATGAAGTAGTTATTGAGGATTGTTTTGGTACATTTCACAAATAAAATAACTTTTCTTATGCATGGAATTAAAAAAATTTATGCTTATTTTATGGAATTTTATTTATTTATTATGTTATGGTTATAAATAGCCAACAAGCTCTTAACCTAGGATAATAGATGCACCAGCACCAAATTAGAGCTTCTGCCTATTTGGTCACTACTTTCGGTTGCCATTCATTTGGGGATCCCTCTGTTATTTGTATTTGGGGATTCACAGGTTATCATCTCTTGGGTGAAGAGAACTGCTTCATTGAACACCCCACTTCTGATTCATTGGTGTGATGACATTCTTTCTCTACTGCATCATGTACCTTTAGTGACCATCAATCATATCTACCATGAGCATAACTCGCAGGCTGACAGTCTCTCCAAATAGGCTCTTTCGTTGGCCCCGGGGCATGGGGAATTTTCTGGATCTTTAGATGGTATGATCATTGATCATGGGATATTTCAGTTATTTTGGCTTATGCTAGGCTTTTCCCTTTCACTCTCTTTATGAGGCACAAACATTCAATTTGAATGAATGGTTCTTTTGCTAACATGGATGTGCCTATCAACCTTCTTGTTATGCTCCTGATTCATATGTTTCTTGGTCTCTCATGAATTATTTCAGCTATATTTTTTGACCTATTGCTACAGGAATGATGATAAAAGTCTGCCCTTGGCAAACTTTATGCTTTTCTGTCCCCATTTTGGTTGGATGGCTGGAATTCTCCGACCTTACAGCTATCAAAGAGATCCCCAAATGTATCTGCTTTTAGTATTATTCCAATTTAGTATTATGATTATTGTCTTATATTACAAGTATTAGATCAAGAAGCATATCAAGAGTAGTTTCATATATTTGAACTAATTATATAATTTTTATTCAATTTTTTGAATAACACATGATAGTCAATCTTTTGAATAACACATAATTATACAGTGATGACACACAAGGAAAAAAATACCTGCATTCAGAGAGAGAAGATAGTTAAGCCCTTTGTTGTCTTCTGCATCACATCGTTGGTTTGAATCTCCTCCCTATACACTGAAGGAAAAGAATGCAAACCTAGATATGGAAGATTAGAGGACAAATAGATTGTGTTGCATCAGAAAAGTAGAACGAGGGGTGTATTGAAGCGACGAGAATTGGACTCAATAAAACACAGAATGAGGATCGTAATGAGACAGTCAGTTGACCAGAAGGGATATGTCGAGAAGGTCCAAAGTATCCAATAAATTCCTTGCTGGATCATGCCTCTAATACACTTTAAGCATTTACAATCTAAATTTACATAGTTCCATTGCATGCTTTTTTCTCACATTATATTAAAAAAAATAGTATATATGTGGCACTGTTGTACATTCTACTCTTCTGCCTGCTACAGTTTCATTGTATGTATCGCATGGTTGTATGTCACTCGTGCAATAGTATATATATATATACATATATGTATATATACACATATGTATATATACACATATGTATATATACACAAAACAAAATTTTCATATACTTACACGTTTGTTTCCTCTTTCTCTCAGTGTTTTCCCCGCATAATGGAGGCACCCTTGACAGAAAATGAGATATCTTCTTTGCTGTTTGGTGCTGTACATCTTCAACCACTTATGCATGTTTTTCCACTCCACCCATTTGGACCAACAAATGCAACTACTCCATGTTTCCGAATTACTATCTCAGATGGTAACAACACGCACTAGACTTTTCTCCCAACTACCTTCAACCCCCTCATATCAAATGGAGAACTCGAAGAAGGCTCTGTCATCAAGCTCGCCAAGTGCACCTGCATCGTCGTCCATAATAACACGTACTTTTCTTCCCATTATTTTAAGCCCTCTCTTAGGTAGCTTAGCTTGTACATTTTTACCTACCACCAACATCATCAATTTTATAATACCTTTATTAATTCTTGCCTTTTTCTCCTACAGGACTATTAAAATACTCGATCTTGAACTAGTCCACCACAAGCTTGCCCTTGTTGGGAGCCTTGTTCCTCTTTTACTACCGACTAGCTTTGGCATTCCAATTGGTTCATCAACTAGCCAATCTAGCCGCCCCATAGAAGAAAGCAATGTTCACTCATCCCAAGCATCATATACACCAATACCCATGCCAACAACTGTAATTCCATTCAAAGCACTCAATCCCAACTATAAAAAATGGTGCATCCAAGGTCGCATGCTTTCCAAGACACCCATCCATGAATACACCACCCAAGGCGGCCCAGGGAAACTATTTGGCTTTGACCTTATTGATTGTTCTAGAGAATAGATCCGTGTCTCTACCTTTAACAACTTTGTTGACACCTTCTATTCCCTTGTTGAAATCGGGACAGTGTACACTATCTCAAATGGCACAATCAAAACAAGCAACCCTTCATATAACCATTTGAACAACCATCTTGAGATTGTCCTTTCATCTACGTCGACCATCCACCCTTTCCTCGATGCATTCCCCTCCATTCCTTTACATTCCTTCCACTTTAAAACAATCAATGACCTCCAAAGTTTACCTTCAAATTCCATGGTTGACTTGATTGACCTTGTTAGCTCTGTCTCGCCTACATCTACAATTCAAAAAAAAGACGGCTCTGAAACAAGTAGGAGAACCGTTTGCCTCAGAGACACATCCTATTTTAGCATTGATGTCACACTTTGGGGCCATCATTGCCACACTGAGGGTTCACATGTCGATTCACTATACTCCTCCAACCCACCACCTATCCTTGCAATAAAGGGTGGTCGTCTTACAGATTACAATGGTAAAACAATTGGAAGTGTTCCCAGTAGTACCATCCTTATCAATCCAGATATTGAGGCAACCCATCACCTTCAAAAATGGTACACTGATCATGGATTTCGCACTGCGTCGCCATCCTTGAGCCCCAAATACATAGGCTCTATGTCTCGAACACACCCATCTAAAACAATTTTTGACTTGCAAAGCATGCAACCCTCTGATAAGAACCTATGGTTCTTTGTGCGCGCTTCCATTGTTGACATTAACATGGATGACTTCCACTTCCTTGCATGCCCTCTCTTTGTTGATGGTGTTCAATGCATGAAGAAAGTTGCAGATAGATCTTTCAACACTTGGCATTGCAGCAAATGTGATGGTGAATTCACAGAATGTGACTACAGATACATTTTAAATCTTTCCTTGCAAGACCACACCGGCCAGATCAATGGGGCCACAACTTTTGATGATGCATCCAACAAACTACTTGGTGTCTCTGCAAAGTATTTATGCATGTTTGCCACTGAGCCCTCGGCCATAAAGGATCTCTCTCTACACATAACTTCATGCCGATACTTGTTCACCTTGTCCATTAAGACGGAGACTTTCAACTCCAGTACATGCTTGAAGACAACCATTGCCAATTCAGAAGAGCTTCCTTATGCTGCTGCATCAACCAAGCTCCTTGAAGAAATAGCTGCACTCACTACTCAAAGCCATCCTGTTGGACGCCGTCTCTAACCTCCACTTCATGTACTCCACCCTTGGCTATTCCAACCACCACTTTTACTCACCCTTCCACATCTTACTCTTCCCTCAGTCCTTGCTTCAACACATTGTACCCTACAATACACCATCCCATCTCTCCAAATGCATTCCACCTCATCTCAACCCAATTATGTTTCTTCCACTTCATCATGATCACTATATCCCCCCACCCGCTTTCCTTCCTTCATTGCTTGTATATATACTTTTCCCTTACTTTCCTGTCTTTTTTCAAATATCTACAATGTAATTAGCTACTATAAATTTTGTGCTCACATGGCAGATGTGTTATCGTATACATTACATGTTTATTTTTAAAGCACGCCATACATATCTATCCATAAAACATTTCACGTTTTCTTACATGTATACAATGTTTACTATGTCATATATGTGCATTTCTTTTTTCTACTATGCTGCTCCTTGGTTGCTTTTCACATACATAAATGCTCCACATACATCACAAAAACTTCTTTTTACGTTATTTCTTGCAAAAACTTTCGCAATGCGTTATTTTCTATATGTAGAGATACCTTCTTATTTGTACTTTGCATATCTTGCTTTTAATGTACATGCCTCGACTTTTTATTACAATTACACATTTATAACATTTGAAATTTCCATCAATGTCTCCTCCAGGTTCAAGGCAAAATCCTCTTCGACAACCCATGTTGCCCAATACTACACGTAACCAAATAAATGCATGTAGAAGGCTTCTTTATAGCCAAACAAAGGACCACCAAAATGCGCATAGACGTCTTACTTATCAATCTAGGAATGGAAACATCAATGCTTCAATCAACCCTACCCCAATGCACACATCCACTACACCCCTGCCTCCAACCACCCCCTTGCCAGATGGTCATGCTTGCTTTCTTAATCGACTTTCTCGCCTCCACCCACTTCATGTTTGCTCCATATGCAAGGAATCATATCCAAAAATGAAAACAAATTTCTCAAGTGGAATCTATACATGCTCTCGATGTAGTAATGAGTGACATGGCCATCGCTTCTCCACGGATAACAACATGGATCCTGGAAACCAACCAATTGAACTTGCATGCCTAACTCAAATAGAATAAATACTAATTGCCCAAGTCAATCCAATACTTCAAGTTACGCATGCACGTGGTGGCCAATACAAATACTTCGGCCATACTATTAGCTTCCCACAAGATATCTCCACAATAGCCACCTCTCTTCCACGCCTCTTAGCAGACTTGGACATCCTTGTTGTTTGGAAATTCAATGCTACAAACAAGCCTTATGAATTCATTGTTAGCCATTCAAATGTTCTAGCTGCATTGGAATTCAAAATCTCCAATGACCCGTATTACAAGGATGTCCACCTTGACCTCCAAGCATTACATGCTTTGCCACTTGAACCCACAGATGTGTCCTCCCTTCTTCACCATGCCACAACCCCTGGTCCTGACCTCCAACTACCCTCACCCACTATTGATGATACAACACCTTCAATGCCAATTCCAACAAGCATTGAAACCTCGTCCTTTGTTTTTGCACTCCCAGATTCTCACACTGAGACTGAAGAAATTAGGCGGTTTGCATCTACAACCCCTACCACCCCTTCAACATCAATTGATTGGCCCCCTATTGGTCTTTATCCAATAAATGAACACAATACAGAAGGGCTCCTCTCAATGGCATTCCCAACGCTATTTCCCACAGGGGTTCCCATGCTAAAACAACCTCGTCTTTATGAAGTCTCCATGCAAGAATATGCTTTGCACCTTATCCGATTCCATGATAATAGGTTTTCCCAACACCCTTGCTTCCGCTACTACTTGTACAACCTTATGATGCACCATCGTATCCAGGCTAATGTAGCTTTTTTTTTTAAACGCAACCTAGCAGACACACTCCCTGCAACTGTCTCAGCTTTGCGCACACAGCTCAGCCAGATGCCAAAATCTCGTGTTGCTGATCATGCCATGCGGTTTGGCTCTGCTCTGCGTGGCACCCACTCTTTTGGAACAAACGGTGAGGTGAGTTGTGTGATATGATCACCCAGCTTGGTAGCCCAACCTTTTTTTTTACCCTCAATGCAGCTAACACCAAATGGCATGACCTTCACATGTTCATGCCTTCGCATCCTCCAAATTCATTGCCTTCACAGTTCCAATGGAGAATTCATAACATTATAACCAATCCACATACTACGTCTCTATATATGCACCATAGATTCACTATCTTCCTTGAAGAGGTCCTGCTACACACATTCAAGACAAAAGATTACTGGTGCAGGTTTGTTCCTCTCACTCTTTGCATTTTATTTCATTTTACTGCTTCACATTTCAAAATTTTCCCTAACTTTGTGTTTTTTTTTTGCTTCCCTTCTTAATACAGGTATGAACGGAAAAACCGAGGTTCTTCTCATATACATGGATTCTTTTGGTTGGAGGACGCACCCAATATGGACATCCTTGATTGGAATGATGCCCTCACTGTTGATAGTGCACAAACATACTTTGATAGCTTCTTAAAAGCATGGAACCCTCGTCCCGTGCACCTTCGTGTCTCTGCCTTCCATCGAGCATCTCACCAAGACCCTTGCACACTTGCAGCATCCTCCATATGTGAAGGAAACCATAATGACGACTATGAAACCCTTGTCAATTATGTGCAACGCCACACAAAATGCAATGAATTCTCTTGTCTTCGCAAAAAAGGCACAACCCTCCTTTGCCACTATGGTTTCCCCTTTGAACTACAGGAAACATCTTCTATGTTCATTGATAGCTCTGGCCAAAAGAAAATACCCCCGCTAGAAATGATGCGCTTCTGAACGTACACAACCCTCTTATGCTCTCAGTATGGAGAGCTAATGTTGATTGCCAGCCAGTGCTCTCACGCCATGCTGTCCTCTCATACATTTCAAAGTATTCTTCGAAAGAAAAGAACAAATCTGAGAGCTACCATGACATTCTAATACGTATTGCACATCCTGCCCCTGCAGAAGAGGGAATATTATTACCTATCCGGAAACTATTGTCCAAAACCGTGGCTGATCGAGACATTGGAGCACAAGAAACCTGCCATATGCTACAAAAACTTCCCTTGACTCTTTGCAGTCGTACATTTCTTTCCCTAAACACCTCCCAGACTATTTTCAAACGTGTCTCGCTAGACGTCCCCAACACCCCCCCGCCAACCAAATTCATTTCCGCATACATGCAAAGACCCCCTTCGCTTGAACACCTTCCCCTTCTCGAAGCTTCTCGTTCTTGGTCATTTTCTACACGTAGGAAAAAATGTCAATGGAAGCTGCAAAAACCGACCAAAATCGTGCATGTCCTTCCTCGTTTCCTTGACATCTCTCCTTCCACCTCTCCTCGTTATGTCAATTTCTGTTGGAGTGAACTCTTACTATATAAACCTTTCCGCAATGTGCCAAAAGATATTGGCTCCTCAGACTTGGAAATTGTCTCTGCATGGGAATCCTTTTGTGGGAGTTACAATCCTTGGCATGTTGACCGACAACCTTCACCCCCTCCAACTATTTCTGTTGATACACCTCCCCCTCATGAAGATCATCCTGCTTGCTCTATCAACCTATTAGAATGGGAACTCCTCTCTCAACTCCACCCTGGGAACAACCTACAACTTGATGATCTTGGCATGCTTGGTCATCGCGACTTTGACACCAATCACAATTGGGGCCACACACAGATACCGTTACACTTGCAAAACTCAGCCATCTCATTTCTTGACTTGAACCGCTCATCAAACCAAGTAGAACTACAACCTTTTTCAACTCCTGCTTCTCCTAATTGCTTTTCTCCAACACAATGCACAGCCTTTGAAATTATTATGTCCCACTACACACAACACACTACCACAAAACCATTACGTATGATCATCCAAGGAACTGCAGGCACAGGAAAATCTTACTTAATTGGATGCTTGCAAGCTGCCTTCTCTTCATCATCTCTAAATAAATCATCCCCTCTTCTCCTGCTTGCTCCAACTGGCGTCGTGGCATTTAACATAAATTCCCTTACAATACATTCTGCCCTTCGGATACCAATAAATACTATGCTTCCTCTTGAGTGCCAACCTTCAAGAACGACTCCTCCATATATGTTATGTGCTAATTGATGAGATGAGTTTCATTGGACCAAAGCTCTTATCCAACATTGACTCTCGTCTTCGGGAAGCATTCCCTTCCCATCGAACTTCCCCTTTTGGAGGCCGCTCTATCATCGTTGTAGGTGACCTTGGTCAACTTCCACCTGTTAAAGATATCCCCATGTATGTAGGAGCATCACGTGGAAATACACTTTGGCATACCTTTGACACATTCATAACCCTCTCAACAGTTTTTCGTCAACAAGGAGATGACCTTTCTCAGATTCAGTTCTGCCAACTTCTCCTCAATCTTAGGAATGCAACACCAACTATTGCCGATTGGACCCTTCTTATTTCAAGGACATCCTCTTCCCTCTCTCAGACCGAGAACCGCGTATTTGATCAATCCACCCATTTGTTCTCAACTAACAATTCTGTTGCCTTACACAACAAACAAATGCTTAAACAACTAAATGTCCCGATTGCATTATGTTCTGCAGAAGTTAGGAAACAAACACTACTGCTTGCACCAGAATATGAACAATTAGATATGGTCATACTCCTCGCCGTTGGTCAACAAGTTATGCTTACAACACTAGTACAAAATGAGGAATTAGCTACTAGGTGACTAAAAATTCTAGTCACCACAGGTTTTCCAAGTGATTTACTACTAAATATGAGCAATTTTGATTGACTCAACTATAAATGACTAAAATTAACGACTAATTTAGTCACCGGTTAACAAATATGACTAGATAATAAGTGACAGAATTAAAAATGACTAAAATAAATGACTAATTTAGTCACGACATAAAAAATGACTAGCTAGAAGAATATGAATTAGTCATTTATGTTAGTCATTTTTAATTGTGTCATGGAAAATTGCAAATTTGTCAATGAAGTGTAATTTTTGTAAGTTGTCTACCTTCTATTAGTAATATTAGTGCCATGCACCTCGATATTCAGAGATCCAACAAAGCAATTGCATGAACTTTTAGCCTTATGGGGGCTTTTATGGTTCGCAAAAAAAAAAAAAAATTCTCTAGCTTTCTATTTTTGGCGAATCAAAGGTCATGATAATTGATTGGGCCAGAGGTCTCACCAAGTTGCAGTCACTCAGTTATATATGATTGTTGGTTGAAAAGGATTGGGCTCCTAAATAATTGTTTTCTTTCTTTATCCTTCAAGCACCTGTACAGGGAGTTCAATTCTGACGCGGACCTACTGTGTTGAATACTTAGGCTAAGAGGACTAGATTTACAAGTAATTTGTCTGAATCTAAGAAGATGCTTGAAGACACATCTAAGAAGAGTAAATGGAATTGGAATTCAGGAAATTCTAAACATGGTGATGAGATTGGTGTCGGTGGATAGGGATTGAAACTGAGAAATATTGGTATTGAGCTTCACGTTGGGTCTCCACTGCCTTCAGAATGGCATCAATGTTTAGACCTTCAGGTTTGTTCTGTGTTTTTCTTGATTATCTATTGTGTTTTTTTTCTATTCATGTTTTTTTTCTTTGTTGTGGATGTGGTGGAGATGAAATGGCTAGATCATAATTCCCTTACAGAAACAGAGGAATGCTACACCTACAGATGCACTATAATAGGCCATAAGGATCAAATCTATTATTGGATATCCTATGATTTTCACAAGTTGCAGCCCCAAAAATAGGTCAGACCTGCCCAGGTTCATAATAATATTGCTATGTTTACAGATAAAACTCAGGAACTAGCAATTCAAGGGTTGGTAGACCAAAAATGTTGTGTACAGGATTTCAGACTAAAGGTTATAATATCTAAGAATTTCCTCGCTTCAAGGTTCAAGGGAGGGACCTGGACTCTTTACTTTCCCTACAGGACCCCTTCCAGAAACACTTACGAGAGGAGTTGTGCAAGTCTTTACCTGTTGTTGCACCTCTTTTTTTGTAGTAAAGTATAATGCTTTCCCAAATACTAAAACTGCGTAATTTGCTTAATATTGTTATATTTGTAGGATTCATGAGCAGCCCCCAGGAATTGTAAGACTCATTGATTAACTTTGGGGATTACAACAATCTCATATGGAAATAAGCCTTCCATTACACGAAGAATTCAACCTTTTAATAGACTAATTCGGAATATATACAAAAGGAGAAGGAAACTAAATATAGAATTAGAAAGTTAATTCCTAAATTTATGCTAACAATCTGACA
>LPNX010285294.1:0-30968 GCA_001517045.1 Pseudotsuga menziesii
AAAAAAAAATTTATCTTCCTGATTTTTGGCACTGTTAAAATAAAAAATCCGCGCGCCGTCGGAAAAAACCGTCGCATTTTGGATTGAAATCTAGTAGTGACAAGCGTAAGAACTAGGATTTATCAACATTTTTCAAGTATTAAGGGTATTAGGTGATAGGATATATAACTTACAACGTAATAATTATGAGGAGTGACAAGTTATCAATTGTTGAGTTGAAAAACGATGGAAGTAAAGGGGTCATAAGGGATTATCAGAGTTAAAAGTATAGTGGTTTCAAGGTTTTATCTGATCAATGATTAGGGGTTAACAACCTAGTAATTAGTAATAGATAATTACTATAACTACGAACTTAATAACTTTTATAACCCCTTAGGTGCACCACCACATTAATGCACACATAAATGAAGATCGTACACGAGGAACATAGTTCCTAGGGTATCTCTCCATATCAATTATTTCATGGTTCTCATCTATCACTAGTACATGTGAACATTTTTCCCACGACAAATCGTCACTAGGATGAACATGAACATGATGATTGCAATTATTCTAATAAGTGTGAACATGATGATGATGATGATGATGATGATGATGATGAACATGATGATGATGATGATGAATATGAACATGATGATGGCGATGATGATGATAGCATTGATGATGATGATGATTATAACGTTGACGATGATGAGGCTGGGGATGAGGATGAGGTTGATTATGATGTTGATGATGACGATGATGAAGATGGTGATGATGAATATGATGATGATGATGACATGATTATGATACCATTGATGATCATAAATATGAATATGATCTTGATGGTTGTGATTATTCTAATGAGGATGAACATGGCGATGATGATTTATATTATTCTAATGAGTATGAGAATGATGATGATGATGAAAATGAACATGATGATGATGATAAAATTGACGATGATGATGATTATAACATTGATGATGATCATGATGAGGATGAGGATGGGTTTGATTATGATGACGATGATGAATATGGTGATTATGATGATGATGACGATAATGAAGATGGTGATGATGCAATTATTCTAATGAGGATGAGCATGATGATGATGATTATAACATTGATGAATTTGAGTATTATAACATCGACGATCATGACTCATCATCAATATAATCATCATCTACTTCTTCATATGTATCATCATCTAGTCCAAAATCACTATCGTTGAAAGGATCGCTCATATCAATATCATCATCAATGTCATTTTCGGTTATATATTCATTATCAATATCATCAACAAGTAAAAAATCGTCTACTACATCATTTGGATGATCAACCTCGTGATCATATTCTTCATCATACACATCTACGATGACCAACTTATCCTGATCTGCATCACCTTTTTATTCGACATTGTATTTTTCCTAATATGGAATATACTTGATCGGTCTTCCTCTTGGATCATCTCTAACAATGTATGACCAACCTTCTTTACCTCACACCTCTGAGAAAAAGACCTATTGGCATTGACTTGGAAGAACATAAGTCTCTGTACCTGGTTCAAGTGCCCTTATATTAACCATGGTAAATCCATTGGAATGATTAATAACAATTATTTTAGGATCATGTTCATTCATTTGTATCCTGTACAATTTGACCTCAAACAAAATTGTTTTAAAGGAATTAAAGTCACACTTAATTATATCTTCCAAATAACCATAATACCTATTTTTAGATACTTTAGGATGGTTGTCACTTTTACAGGAAACATTAGTGACTTGAAAAACTGCAGTTATCCCACAATCAAATGATTTCTTCTTGTCATCCAACTACTTGATGCGAAATTTACGACCATTTGACCACATAGGCTTGTGGTGTATCAACTGCATCATGTTCGACTCAGTAAATAAATATATAAGAATAAATAAACAAAAAAATACATTTATATAATGGGAAACAATGAAAAAAATGACCAAGGTATAAAATATACTTTCCTTTTTATCTTTTAAATCACATGCTAAATCAAATTTCCCTTTTGTATGTTCATCGAGATATTCTTTTCGATGACAATGTACTGTTTTAATCAATTTACTCACCCCTTCGCATGATAAGGAACCATATAATTCTATACATCATTCTATCCATTCCTCCATCCAATCAATATTTTTTGCAATGTATAAATGTACTGCATCCCACACATGATCAAATATACGAAAAAATAACAATTAAGAATTGTAAATTAGCTATCATTAAAGGAAATTAAGATTACCTTAAAATAATGATGGAATAATCAAAATTACATGAGTAAGATATAATATATGAAAACGAAAAAAATTAAATGTATAATAAATTATATCTATGCCATCTAATTACCTTTCACTTTCATTGTTCTACCTTTCCCCAACAGGACATCCCCTTCAAATTTGTTGATGGAGTTGACATGCCAAATGTGAGGCATATTGATATTTTTTCCTAAATTTGGAAGATACTGACTAATGTACACCATGGATTGATATACCATATAGCCCTGCACAATAGAAACCTCAATATGTGCTCTTTATCTAACAAAATCCTTCAATGACTTCAAATTCCTTTCCACTATCCACATTGATCTTTTGTGTGCATGTCCACACAATTAAATCTCCTCAACTTGGTGTATGAGATAGTGTTCTTGTGCATTAAAAAATCCTGGAGGTAAATACTTCCATATTTCACACATTAGACAAGGAATTTCTCTCTTCCAATACCTAATATCTTCTTTATGGATTTCTTTAGATGAAATCCACCTAAAAATTATGCAATAAAATAATAGTGATCAACAAGATTGAGGCCTATATAATAAACTTTCAAGTTGTTAAACACATTATGTCAATAAGCTATGCAACAAAGTGAACAAAAATTTTCATGCATATAAATAGTTACTTACCTCATGTATTTTCCAAGATCATATATAACTTGTTTTATGTTTTCATCAAAGCTATATGGGAGACATAGAGGTAGAACGTATTGTAACAAAAAGCAAATCATTATTTATTTCCAAATGAGAGATACCAATTACTAAAAAGATGTACTACATGGAAATTATATACATAAATAATTACCTTGAAGAATGTATGTAAGTCATGTGTTTTAACACCACCAAAATCACATTTTTCATTAAGATATTTAGTATGGTCGACGAAAACCCCGTCGAAAACCTTATTTTCTGAATGACCTCTTTTATATCATTGTTTTCTTGCTCTGTCAATAACCATGGAAGACTAATATTTTCCCCCCCCTCTCCAACATTGGAATTAATTACACTTTGCAATGCGTGATTGGCTTCTGTAATGTCACTACAAATATTTCCAATTTTATCTTTGCCAGTCCTTCCATCTAAGATTCACGATATCATTTATGTTACATTCTTCCCGATATGCATTGTATCGAACAAAAGAGCTATTTGTAGGTGCTCGTAGTAAGGAAACCTACTGAATTGTATGGGATAACTCTTCATTCCTCGTGGAATCCCATCCATGCCTTCATAAAATTCAATATTAAACATAGATGAAAACACATTAACAATAATTCAAGACACCCATGGTAGAGAAAATTCAATAAAAATATATAATTCATAATATTAAATATTTATATGTTGCATATACAATTTGCATACCATGACGATGTCTATTATATTCCAACATCCATAGGTGTGTTGTCATTCTTCATGGTTTCTTCCCATTCTCTTCTTTACCATCTATTTTTTTTTCTCTATAGTTCAATACCTGTGATTCTTAGGGAGGAAGTGCATGTACTCATCAAACACCTCCTTTCCTAAACTTCTTGAACGATGAGATTTCATCCTAGGACCACAGACTTGACATGCAAATTTTCCCTTTGTTTGAAGACCTGCAAGATATATGTATTAATGTTATATAAGCATAAAAAAAATTATTAATTTAAATAAAAAATGAATGATATTTACCTTAAAAACATATTAATTTAAAGTGCAACAGAAATTTACATACCACAAAAATGTGTTAACCCAGGAGCGTCATGAATTGTCCATGCAAGTATTCCATGGAACTGAAATTGTTTCTCCCCTATTGTTCTAGAGATGTCATACATAGTGATGCGATCCCATAACTTTAATATCTCATCGACAACAGGCTCAATATATACATTCATATCATTAACTTGGTACTTACCTAATATTTTATTCAACATACAATGTTATTTAGTTATATGTACCAATATATTAAAGGTGTTCTCATGCAGCAATGAAACAAATTAAGAAATGAAATAATATAATTACTTTCAAAATTTTCCTGGAATAATGATTGCCAACACTATGTGCTCTCTCTTTATCGACATCCAAGGAGGAAGGTTATTGTTTATGACGAAAACAGGCCTCACTGAGTAAGTAGAACAAATCTCTCCAAATGGATTGAAACCATCAGCTGCCAATGAAAGTCTAACATTAGTAGGTTCATCTTTAAAAATTGGTCATTTTTCTTTGATGCTCTTCAATGCAAAACCATCTGCAGGCATTCGGAGAACACCATATTCACTTTTATTCTTTGCGTGGTAATCCATAAACTATGCTATACTTTGGAACCTGAATAGTCATTGGAAACATGGAATTATGGGAATATAACGAAGAACTTTGCAAGGCACCTTTTTTGTTACTTGATCAGTTCGATATCTACTAATTCCACATTTTTGGAATTTGTTTTCTGATGCATATTGTCCATAATATATAATATGATCATTAGGACATGCATCAATAGCTTGATACTCCATTCCAATTTCTTTCATAATCAATAATACCTCTCGACATGTGTGTGGTAAATTATTTGCCAGTGGTAATATAAAATCACCCAACAGTCTGCAACATTGACAAAAAAATTGAAATGTAAACAATACAAACCATAAATATTGCCTATACCTAATTTATGAATTAATTAACACTAATAATGGAGGAAAATAGTGAACTTTTCATACCATGTGAAGATGCAATTAATAAATAACATACCTTAGGAGCTGTGTGAAACACGTGTTTGATAAACCATTCAAAACCTTCAAGTTCACCAACAACAATATAGCAAATAGAATATTTTTTGTTGAGCCTTCATAAAGAGGTTCTTGGGACTTCTCGAGTAGAGGAACATAATGAATATCATGGAGGTTGTCCTCATCCAATGGACCAAATGTGTCTTGGATCAATCTATTTATCTCATCTTCTTCATTTGTATCAATAACGCCATCTTCATCCATAGGATCATTACCAACTCGATCTTCAATACTATGATCTCCATGTTCCTCACCATGTATAGTAGTATTTCTACTATAATTATGTGGAAAATATCTCTCTGGAGGTCGACATTTAGGGGACATTATCTTTATCATTACAAACAATGTAATAAAATTAGTGTATAATATACAACACATATTTAAAATGATAAAACATTTTGTGAATACATGATTAGTACTATTACAAGAAGTACTTTATGTAATGAATAACGTCTTACCAAGGGACGATATTCAAACCCCCCTTCAGCATGCCACTTCTCCTTACAATTTTTCTTAGCGCTTGTTCTTAAAATTATTCTCATTTACAAACCCCTACAATCATTGCAAGGGAAATAACACTTTCCATCACCCTTAGCCTCCAATGCTACCTTAAACTCAACATGCCTCTTATTATTTTCTTCCCATGTATATTTCTTTGACATTCTAATATTTTATAAGAACAAAAATAACCCAATCAATGTATAATCAAATTAAATAGATTATACGCGCGCGCACACACACACACACACACATATTGATTGAGACATAAAATTAAAGGACGTGGCATGGAAAGTGACAAATATAATTAGTAAATCCAAGTTGACTTTAATTCAACATGTTACATATCACAAACACCCCTCCTTTCCAAATTATTAAGGAATAAGTTATTATGGGGGACCTATTCTTACCACCAACCCCTATGTTTTCTATATTTAGTGTTAAAATTTAAATCCTCCCTAGCGGTTATGTTCTCCCAAGTTAGGAAACATGATTCCTCACAAGCACATGGGATCACTATTCTTAAACGATTTTTCACATAGGATATTAATTACCACATGCTAGTTTACCCCTCTAGAAATAAGAAATTAAAAAATAAAACATTTCAAAAGAAATGACGTTGTTTCCCTAATTAGTTCATATTCATATTTTTTTAATCAAACAATAATTAAGAGACCAATCCTGATGACATTATGCTTACTCATTGGAAATAAAATAGTTCACTAACCACAAACCTCAATGCAAAACTAAAATTTTACAAATATTTTGAAATTGAATCAATTTCATGATAATCTAACCATTTTATCTATTTTAAATAAGAATATATAGTATTACCTAAAACACCCATTAATCTAAGACGAACCCATTATTTCTCATCTACCTTCCCTAACAAAATTCTACACTATCATGATACATTCAAATCAATACCTCCTAATCATCCATCTCTTTATGTATGACTCTACACAGTAAAGGAGACAAAGAATTAAAACATACTAACCTAGAGACCAAAGGAGATAAAATATTCGATGTGTTAAACTAGTACTGGAGTTTTGATACCATAGATCAAATAATCAGCAGAAAAAATGTTGCAACTATAGCAAAAACATTGATGAAATATGTCTTAAGAACATGTATTTATAGATCAATGATCGTGGTGGTTACATAAAAAATGCGCAACGGTCAAATTTTAACATTAATAAAATGTTAATGACCGTTACTGTGATGACCGTTAATTTGCAAGTGTTTAGAGTTTTGTCGTATAGCAACGAACATGTGTCTTCATCGCGATAGAGACAAAATTTCATCGCTATAAAGACAAACAGTTATTTACTTGCAACAGTGACGATGATCAGGGCCATAACAATTTCTTTTCAAAATTTGTATCAATTTATCCATGAAAATTTCCATTTTAACTTATTCGTGGCAATATTTCATGGAACTTTTGAGCCATATGTACTAGTGGGACTGGGAGAGTTTGAATGAGGGGGTGGAAAAGGGATATAGAAAGTGGGAAAGGGATGGGGAGGTGATTTGTGGGAGGGGAGAGAAATGGATGACATGAGAGAGAGGGAGAGGGAGACATGGAGAGAGTATCAAATGTGAAAGAATGTGAAGTCTTGAAAGAAAAGATGAAGAAGTTGATGAATATATACAATGAAGTTTTTGATGCATCGAAGATAGACAAACACATAAAGAGAGAGATTGGGTGGGGGTGGTTAGTTGTAAGAGTAGGTGAGAGACCAAGAGAGGGTGAATGAGGGGATGTACAAGGGATATAGAGAGATGAAGGGATGGGGAGGTGGATAGTGGAAGGGGAGAGAGACAAATGACGTGAAAGAGATAGTGTAGCAAGCATGAAAGAGTATGAATTCTTGAAGGAAAATATGTAGAAGATGACTAATATCTACAGTGAATTTTTGGATGCCTGAAGAAGAGAGAGAGAGAGAGAGAGAGAGATGGATATTGGATGGGGAGGTAATTAGTGGTTGTGTTATTAATGTTCTTGTTATGGTATCAGATATGGTTAGTTGGAGGGCCATGGAAAAGTCATCATACCACCGTGTTTGACTCTATAAACATAATTTAGATTATATATAGTCATTTCATTGAACTCTATTTCAAACTGATTATTCTCAAGCTACCAAAATATGCATGATTATAAGGTATCAATTACACATATGAGTTATATCACATATGCATTCTCTATGTGTATAAATTATGTATGCGATAAACACATAATTGCTATAGTGCATATGCATTTGTATGTTTGCAAAATTCATATACGATCTAATGTACTCAAGTGTTATAAAAATGTATATACGTTATAGACCATATGCATTTCATAATGCATATATGTTATCTAAATTCTAAATTTTGGTGGGACTTATGATACAAAATTAGGTTTCGATTAATGAACATATTTCCCATGACACAAAAAAATACCTATTAGCTTTCTTTGCAAGCACTCTCCAGTATCTTGATTTCTTCAACGTTTTTTACTATGCAAAACACAATAACTTTTTTATAAAATTATACAAATTTATATAGTAGATTCTACATATTATAAATATATTTTTTCCATATAAGTGTTTATTTTCTTTTTTTTATTAAATTTTGAAGTGATGGATGTCATGATTCCAAATACAATGCTTTGTTGTTTATGCTCTAACTTCTGACTGCAATCACCATTTCTCAAACAATTTATATGGTGCACTAGAAGAGAGAGATCTCTCTACACTCATATAAAAAGTAAAAAATTCATTAATTTATGACCCTAAAGTGCTACACACACAACATCCCCTTTTCATGGTTTTCCGACTTCAATAAATCATAGAAAAATGAAAACATCTTGAATTATTGCAGAAAAATAGCATTACACTAGAATAAGATTTCCTATACATGTGTATATAATTCTATGCAAAAATAATATCATTTAGTTCATATAATATTGGACATGCACAAACATATATGTTATATCAAGTGCTAAAATTTAGAAAAACATATTTTAGAAACTACACAAAATTTCAAAAAATAAAACTTATATATTCTGAAAGCTTATTCGGTTTGCTATACTTTGTCTTTTTACATTGTCTTAAAATTATTTATGAAACTTCATTTAATTGCCTCATGAAGCCAGCCAGAAGTTCCATGTTTTTTCATATTTATGTGGCAACTAAAGTGTCCTTAAAGGAGCTCATGATTATGCATCATCCCACCAATTAGAGTTAAGAGTCGCATGATGTTCTCACACAAACTAACCCCTCACCATTAGTTCCACCATATTCAACCCCACTACAAACATCATAGTTTATCTTGACACACTCAATCAGTATTCCATTGATACATGTGCACAAATGAAGCTCCCACCTTAATCCACAACTCTTGCTGAACCCACGCCATTATAAACGACCCCATATCAAAAAATTACATCACTGCAGGTCCACACTCATAAAGTTGAAACAACAAACCCCAAGAAACCATCAGAGCAAGAAAAAGAGGCCTAACCAACCTATAGGCCATTCCTCATGGAAGAGTGTGAATATGTGAACTTGGAAATTATCCAAATATTACCAAAGATGTAGAGCTATAACAAATCATCAAAGCAATAATGAAGGAGAAAAAAAAAAGATGGATAGATCTCATCAGACATAGAGAACAGAAGCTCCAAACAGCGAATAAGGCCTAGAAGGAATGAAAAATAAAAAGAAAAGGATTCCATGGGAATCCAACTACATAAAGAGCCAAAAGATCTCATTGATTATGTGAAGCATCCCGTAAAAGAGATAATAAATAAACACAAGTTTCTCGTGGACTGCCATAAAAAAAAAATAGACGAACAAACAAAATCCTTGGTAGCACAAGAGTATGATAAATTACAACACCTAAGAGAACACTTGATAAAAACATAATCATAATATACAACATCGAGCACATTATTCAACAAACTCGCTTTCACATTTTTCCCATGTCTCCAACAAATTCCAGACCAAAGAAATACTATTCGAGGAACTGAATAATAAACAAGAGAAGACAGAGGAAAATGCATAAGAACAAGCCATAGAACAAATATTGTAGACATAAAGGAAATATGAAGTAGGGCCACAAGAAGAGGAAGAAAAATGGCTGTGGAAAGGAAAAGCGGTGCACAACAAAGTTAGCATAATGCTTCAACATATGCACTTCCTCGATAGAAAGAATCAACAACTAATTTTCGGCATTCATGCATAGGATCCTCTGGCAGAAATATCCATTGTATTGGCAGACCTTAGAACTACAAACCCTGCAAAAAACTGTAGAACAAACTCCATATTTTGGTACCACATATTCACATGATAACCATTGATTCACAGTTGTTCATTCAAATCCACCGCCACAACCAACATCACCACGACGAGTTGATTAATTCTTTGAACCGAGTGCATATGTTAATTTAGAGATAGAACTCGATCCAACTGAGAGGAGAGAGATTGAAAAGCCTTGAACAAGTTAGATATATAATTTTGTAAAATACATTTTTTAAAACTGTGGTTTTTTATTTTTCTTAGAGCTTGTTGGTTCCAACATCTTCCTTCTTTGGGACAAAGAAGAGTTTGAGAGTGGCAGATATCTTGTAAGGGCCTAGCTGGTTATTGGAATAGGCCTGCAAGTTTACTAGCCCAACAAGGCAACCAACATAATGAACATTAATGCATATGTATTTGCCAATTCATATGTATTATGTCCTTCTGTTTATAATTTGATAATTTATTGGAATCATATCTACTTTTGTCTACTTTTAGATCTATGCTCTCATAATGTGTATCAATGGTAACTAATGATTAAAATTTCCTAGATTGAAACACATCCAGAGGTACCTCCTACAACCTAGTATGGAGGGAGAAGTGTAATTCCATGCTCAATATGGAGTTGACACATGACACTTAATAAAATATAAAATAATATAAATCTTATAATGTTTTCCCCAAGGTAAAGTTTCAAACCAAAAAGACATATATTACAATTAATTAGAATAAAAAAATAATGAATATTGGATATTGCTTGCTACTTTGTGATATGAGAAATGAATTATCATTAAACCATGATTTGTATATAAGGGATTTTAGCACATATAGATCTAATTTAACACTAGATCTACCAAAGTATAAAGGGATCAAATCCCTTAAAGTACAAATATAAAAGAAAAATTAAGAAAAAGTTTACACCTCAAAATAATTAATTTAGAAAATCTAAATGTAAAATGAATCTATACTAAATATATAAAAATAATTTAATTGAAAAAATCTAAATGTTAAAAATGGTGTAGATCCAAATGGCTACATATCAATTAACTATATGAATCATATATATAAAAATGGTGTAGATCCAAATGTCCACATATCAATTACCTATGTGAATCTTTTTCACATGGATTGAATCTATTTAAATAGAAACATGTGCAAGTTCCTAAAGCACATGTGCATACCTGAAATTGTTAAGAACATCACCCACTCCCTGCAGTAGAAAAGGCTACTGCTGTAACATATTGGAGGTCGTTAAAGTTGCCCCTAATTACCCATTAATCACGTATTAAAAACAATTGCATGATCAGGATACTACGTCAACGACAATATGAACGCCAATTTCTCAATGTTCAACACTGGGCATATAAGCTAGTATACAAATTCACATTTTCTGACTTATTGGCTTCTCGAGCGTCACAAGCCTCGTGTACAACAATCTCATGATGTTGAATACGCGTCGAAATTGACGTAAGCCGTTCCTGAGTGCTCACTCTTTGGTGACTTAATGTGAATGGCAACTGCTTTCAATCACCGTTCCATATTGATCTTAAACAATATATAGATCGATAATATGACGCATGAATCCGAAACAGGGCTAAACTGCAATGCAGCTCCACGCGGCTAACGGCTCGATGTTAATGTAATACTATTTTGTAATGAAAATGCGCATTTCAACGGACTTTTCCGGAGAATGTGCTCCACATGACAAATATTCGAATTAAACAAGCATTTATAGCCTCAAGATGACAAGCCCTCTTCAAAGAATTCCCCGTCTATTTTTGCTTCTTCACCGATTCTGTTCCCAAGCGAACAGGAGTTCAATCAGAGCGTGCACAATTTTCATATATCTGACTGTTAGAGATAATGTAGAAATGCATCGTCTATTGATAGCATGAGTGGTTTGTTAGTTCCTAGTTCATAGGATCTGATCCATTATTCTTGGATCTAGTTTGGTTTGGGTTTACCTATAAATGTAATGTTTATTCAGTAATATAATGGTGTGGAGTGTTTCTCCTCCTGTGTGTGTGCGAGCCTTTGGCTCTGCACTTCTTATCTTCTCTCAATTCTTAATTTGGTATCAGAGCCCATAGTGGCCTGTTGGTGTGAAGAGCCCATTGTGGCCTGATTGTGAGAGCTCTTAGTAGCATGCTGAGCCTAATTGGCTGTGAGAAGTGCCCGTTGTGGCCTGCTGTGTGCCTAGTGGCCTGGAGTTGAGTTGTATCTCCTCCTGAGTGTGAATGCCCATTGAGGCTATGGTGAAAGCCCCTACGGCCTGCTGTGAAAGCCCATTGAGGCGTTGTGTGTAGAAGAGGCTGCGTAAAAGAGTCCGTGTTGACACTACTGCATGAAGCTTGTGGAGCCGCCATTCTGATTGATATCGAGGGCACTTGAAGAAGGAAGATTACTGAAAGCATAGAGACATCACCGCCTCTCTCTTGTTGCATGGGCTATGGTGAAAATTCAGTCGTCGGTTTGATTGCTTGAAGGAGGACGCGAAGAAGCAGCGGATGTGAGAGCAAGAGATGTGCTGCTCGAAAAGGAGAACTGCCATACGTGATCACTGTTGCACAAGAGAGAGCCGTCGCCTGGGAAATTGATCAGCTTGGGCTACCAGAAGTTGCATGGAGATCTGAGGAGAAGGGCCACTGCAAAAGAGCCAACGCTGCTCAGAAGACGTGGGGATTTCCTGCCGAGAAAGGAGAGAACGTTTCCCTACATCGCTAGTCAGTCAATTAAAGAAAGCCAGTGTTGTGAATACCAAGAGATTGTTGTGAAGGAGCCACCGATTTGCAGCTGTGAGAGATAGCTGGAAATCGCGTTGTTACAGAAAACACTGAGTACACCGGCGGTGTTGTTCAGAAGAAGGTGAAGAGCGCTGATCTGCAGAGAGAAAGAGCATCCTCTGAAGACCGCTGCAGATCCGTGCTGAAGGTTGAATGAGTGCTGGGCCTGAAGATCCCTGCCCTAAACCGAATTGAATGCTGTCGATGTAAAGAAAGGGACCAAATTGAAGAGCTGCTGCAGATGTGAATCCTGTAAAGATATTTAGCCAAGAGATAACATATTGTGATCCATGCCTGCGGATCTGTCTGGCATCAATCCAACGTTGTGTGGAGACCGAGAACTGGAGAATTTCTGCTACCTGCATTGAAGAAAGAGTTGCTTGTGTAATTTCACATTGAAGCCTAAGAGAAGAGCAGACTGGGGTGGCTGCTGGCTTGCCCAGCTGCCTGCATGAAGAGAAGGTCAATATGTCTTCAGATATGATGTTCAAAGTTACAGTAAAGTTTGATTCTCAGCCTCTATATGATGAAGAATATCTGACAATAGAAGAACAAATTTCAATTAAGCTGGAAATGATTTTAATTAATAAGTTGTTGGTTGGATTTAAAGCAGCCGAAGAAAGAATAGTCGATTTTGATGCAGAGTTGAAGTTTATTGAAGAATGGCTTGAAAAGCCAAAGAATGTTGACTATGTTTGTGATGCAAAATGTATCAGGTTTGCAGATGCTGAAGAGATTTTGTTGCAGATTTCCACTACATTGCACATAGCTGATTGTAACCGAGCATGGAGGACAATTATCAGTGAAAAGTTCGCAGAATTTGCAGAAGCACAAGGAAGATTCAGGACAGCAGATGCTCAATCAAATTCCATAATGAACATTGAAGACTTCAAATTCTCAAGCAAGAAACGCAAAAAGAAAAACAAATACTGTCTCACAGCAAGAAAAGTGAAGATGAAGTGGAGGATTGTAGAGTTCGAGGTCTTAGGAAACATAGATGATTAAACTGTTAAATTGCTTTGCTGATTTGTAAGCCTGGATTTGTAAGCCTGGAACTATAGGCATAGTTTGATCCATTTCTACATTAAGGAAGGATGTTAGAGATAATGTAGAAATGCATCGTCTATTGATAGCATGAGTGGTTTGTTAGTTCCTAGTTCATAGGATGTGATCCAATATTCTTGGATCTAGTTTGGTTTGGGTTTACCTATAAATGTAATGTTTATTCAGTAATATAATGGTGTGGAGTGTTTCTCCTCCCGTGTGTGTGCTTTAATGTTGTTTCTTTACTTGCCCGGGCCCAACCCCTATTGAGTCAAATACGCTATGCTATAATATGGTCGAATGAGCCTACTAGATTTTATTCTCTCAACTGATGACTCTGCCGCCGATGCCGGCCGGAAAGAAAGGAGTGGACAATGAAAGGGAACTTATAATAATTCTGCATAGGGCGGGGATTACTAATGATACATCTGACAATTTACAATAGCACGGACCTTTGGCTCTGTGCTTCCTAACTTCTCTCAATTCTTAATTCTGACAAGTTTGATCGATATCATCTCCATTCATGGTCGCTTCCAGCGCTCTTAGTTCAGCCGTTTTTGTCCATTTCATTCTGATTTTTATCATCTGCTGCACAGCTTCAATATCTGCCAGAGCTTATTCCAATTTCTACAATGATATTGATGTAACGTGGGGCGATAACAACGTCAGGATATTGAACAATGGCGATGAATTGCAGCTTTCTCTTACCAATTCTTCCGGTATTACGTTTAAAAATACGATACTGATTGTTGATATATAACTGTGTAGCTTATGTTTCTGATATATTTGATTTAATTAGGTTCATCATTTCAATCGAAAGAGGAGTTTCTGTTTGGGAGTATCGATATGTGTATGAAGCTGGTGCCGGGTAATTCCGCAGGCACGGTTACGACATACTATGTGAGCTGGATTCTTATTAATGTTTCATTTTATGATCTAGTAACTAATAAAAGTCGTAGGTTATATCGCCGATATGCGCCCTTCATTTTATTCCATTACTGTAAGCACATGGTGCAGTTATCTTCTTCAGGGGATGGGCACGACGAAATTGATATGGAGTTCCTAGGAAATGTTTCTGGCCAGCCCTACATTCTGCACACAAACATTTATATAAATGGGTCAGCTGATAGAGAGCAGCAGCTCTATTTATGGTTCGATCCAACCGCAGACTTCCACAATTACTCAATTCTCTGGAACCCACAACAAATTGCGTAAACTATCTCTATCTCTTCCTTATGATCTGGTTTGCAGGTTTTATCCATTTCGACTTTTAGTACATACTGTTCTGACAAATATATTTATGAGTTCTACATTTCAGGATTTTTGTTGATGGGTTGCCCATCAGAGTATTTGGAAACAATGAAAGCAGAGGTGTGCCATACCCGAATCAAAAGGGAATGAAAGTGTACTCGAGCTTATGGAACGGAGACCAGTGGGCAACTGAAGGAGGCCGGGTGAAAATAGACTGGTCGTACTCACCATTTGTGGCTTCTAACATCAAATTAAAAATAAACTGCTGTGAATGGAGCGGCAACCGCAGCGCCTCCCAATGTTGGGCGAATAACTGGTGGAATGAGAGGTTGAACTATGCCCAACAAAAACAATTACAATGGGTTCGTAGTCATTATCTTATATATGATTACTGCAAAGCCATCAACAGATTTAATCATCAACTTCCACGCGAATGCTATTGACAACAATTCGAAATATGTTTCGCCGACCATCTCAATAATTTGGTTTCTGCTCATAGCTTATTACATCCAATCACTTGAGCTAGTTTATCACAACTTATGGCACTCAAGCTAGTCTATCAAGCTTGAGAGATCTCCAGCTTATGGTTCAAAACTCAATGAATAAAAGAAATGATTTTTTTTATTTTCTAGTAGATTTATGTTCTCTTTCTAACCAACCACTCTAATTTATTTATTATTTGACTAATAAAAATATATATATATACTTTTTTTAAATAATTAAAATCTATTTGGGCTGAATTGGTGAATTTTGTCTCCTGAATGCCTTCCCACATCCTACACAGAGGGTGCCTCATCCATTATTAATGGGTGTTCATGCCTACTAATCGAGGATGCAAGGATGCTTAGAATTCCATAAGCATATGGCTCACAAAATGTTTAAAATAATTTTCAAGGACTCCCAGATAAGAGTATTAAATTCCGAGAGTCCAAGTACATTTATTAAACTATTTTTTTTTTAATATTATGAGATGCCTGAAGAAAACTCAATAAGCTAAATTTTAGATTATTTGCACTTAAAATCCGGTGAGTTTTTTGGTCAATATCTAGTTGGAATTGTTGAAAGGGTAGTTTTCAGTGATTGGAATTGCATAAACTGGGTGCCCCAAAGAGAATAGAGAGTGCTGAATCCATTTCTGCAATAAAAATTGCAATTTTAACACTAGAAATCTTATTTTCAAAAACAAATCTTGTTTGCTCATTCCTGCCAAACTTACCTAAAAAAATAAAAATGTTCTAGAGAGAGTTTTTTGGATTTCGAGGTATATAATGAAATTACTCATTAGTATATATCATATTACTCGAAAGTATACCTACTTTAAAGTTTACACTCCTCGTTCTACCAGCGGCATTTCTGGACGGTTCTATGCATGTTTTAACCCTCCTAACTACAGTAAGAAAGCAATGAAACCACAATACTTTGCATTCTAAGCAGCTTAGTTTTCTAAAGCATCTAATATGGGAAGACTTGCGCATGAAAAACACGAGTAGAAGGCAATTTTTTTAAGTACGAGCATGTTTTTCCTGTACGAGTCGGTGAAGTACTATGACAACTTCCATCACCCTATCTCTGTGAAACAAAGAGGAACTTTCTGCTATAATATATGATGAGAATCCCACACTACTATATTGAAAGATAATTATAATGGATCTCTTTTTCTTTGACATTAAATTTTTAATTCCTTTTAAACTTTCTTTGGATTTCCCTCCATATTTATTGAGCCATATTTTTTCATGGTTGGAAGCATCAATGGTAAAAGTTCTGACGGAGTTACCACATATGGAGTTACCAAATATCTTATAGCTCTCTTGGAATAAGAGTCTTCATGGATGTCGGTGAAGAATTTAAGGTATCTATAAGTTTATGCGAGAGACTTTGAGGTATATGTGATTTTTAATTACTTAAATTGATTATCTGTACACTGACATTGCTCACATTTTCTATGCCCTATTAATGTTGTTGTAAATGTTTTCCCTTCATTCCGGATGTCATTATTGTATATTGTCATTGAGGTAAAACCTTAGTTGTAACTCACGGCAATAGCCTCAAAGATAAATAAAGTAAAATGTATTTTTGAGTCTTCCTAGATAGGTCGACCCCAAAGAGATAGCTTCACTCTCTCAAGTGCTCATTAGGAGAGAGAGAACAAGGACGAAAGAGAGAGAGCTAGAGAAGACTTCTTATTCTTGGGTTTTTCCATCTTGTTATAGTGTATTAGTGAGAGAACTATTCCGAGGAAGTTTGTGGGATTTTCTCCTTTATGGTTTCCCCAAGGAAAATATTTGTGTCTTGTGTATCTTGTATATCTTTGATATCTTGTTGTACTTGTTATTCTTTTAGATAAAGATCCTAATTGAATTAAATCAGAAAAACTAACATGAAATCAGAGCTTCTCTGAAAGAAGGCACTTGCAGCAGCGGGAAACTGGGGCTTCCTAGTTCAAGGTATTCTCTCCACAAATAATCAAGAAAAGAGGATTATGATAACTTTCCCTAGGAGGGTGCATCTTTTGGTGGAAGCTGTATCAAATTTGAAGAGGTTTCAATTTTTTTACTGTGGAACACTAAGGCAAGAAACTAGGGCATCAAGTTTTGGAGTATTTTTAGCACAGTTTTCAAAAAAGGACCTCACTGAGCAACTTCTAGAAGGGCGCATCTTACAATGAAGTCAAAATTCAGTTCCAAAAATTTTCATTTTGACCTCATCTCTACTGTTGAGGGAAGGTAGGGCATCAATTTTTCAGAGTTTCCCTCCACCAAATTTGGCAAAGGACATCACTGAACAACTCACCTCAAGGAGGCACATCTTTATATCTAGACAGAATTCCAAAATTCCAAGTCTGAAAAATTAGGGTTGTTCTAAGGAACTCTAGGTTATCAAGCTCCAGAATAAGCTTGGGCGTCTCAAATTGGTAAGATCTAAATCCCTTCTATTTCTATTTTAGGTTCTTTTTTTCAAAATGACTTATCACACCCATCTTGAAGATAATATTGGAGGATCTCACAACTTCCGAGCATGGAAGCATAGGATCTCCCTAATCCTTGGAGAAGATGATTTGGACAAGTATATCGGTGGGAAAGTGGGCCAACTCCAGAGGGAGATGAAGTTAAGTCTATCCATAAGAAGAACTTGGTGTAGTCCAAGAGAACAATTGTAGATTCTATTAAGGTTCACCTCATCTCTCATGTGTCATCCTTGAAGACACCTAAGGAAGTGTTTGATGCTTTAACGAAGCTGTTTGAAGGAAAGAACATCAATCGGAAGATGACATTAAGGAACTAGCTAAAGAATGGGAAGATACAAAACTCAAAGATCATGCAATCCTACTTCACCAGGGTTTCTCAAATCAAAGAACAACTTGAAGCAGTCAAACAGAATGTTGAAGGAGAGATTGTTATAACCACCTTGGATGGTCTCCCAAGATCATGGGATTCATTCATTCAAGGAATATGTGCGAGAAACAAGTTGATCACTTTTAGTAGAATTTGGGAAGAATGTACACAAGAAGAATATCGACTCATAAAAAGATAATAAAATATGGGGGCAACTGATGATCAAGCTCTCACAGTCCAAACCAGAAGAAATCACAACAAGAGGGAGGACCATCATCACAACAGATGGGAGGACCCTCATCACAAAAGTCAACAGAAACCCAAAAGAGATCTATCCAGCGTTTGATCTTACACATGTGATTAGAAGGGACACTACTCCAAAGACTATCCCATAAACAAAGGATCCTCCAACAAAAAGTCAAATAAGAAAAGACACCATGCTCACATCGTTGAAGATGATGGACTAACAACAAAAAGAATCAGAGAAGAAAGAGTCGATTCCTCAAGAGATGAGGAATATGTACTTTAATCCAGAAGGATTCAACCCATGAAAAAAGAAGAACATATTATCCATCTCAGTATTTGGATAAGAAGGGATACAATTCTGAATGAAGAAGTGACACTCAGATTCAGAACCAATATGCAGTCTCATGTGATTTATGGTATAGAATACTTGCTTAAGCATGAACAAGACAGACATAGGTTCCCAGAATTAGATGATGAAGTAGAGCACACTGTTAAAGACTCTAGTAATTCCCGCAAAAAGACAAGGATCAAGAGGGAGTCCACCAACCAAACAAACAAAGATAAGTACTTAAATTGTCTTTTCCTATATATCTAGCTACTTAAATGATATTGTTTAGTTATGCACATATTTATATTCAGTTGATGTATTATGCATGATTGAGTGTCTTGATTTATGAACAATATACTAATGGCTTGCATATGATGGGTAAGTAGCCTATGGTGTTGTACAACATTCCATTGCTACTTATCTAGAATGAAACCTCTTGGCTAACATATTGGGAGTAGTGCACACTCTTAATAATGTTCTAGTAGAGATGGAAGGAATATAGAAAGTTACTATATGTATATGATATATGGATGAATGTTGTAGCAATGGCTAAGATGGTTGCATGAATGTGTGACATATGTCTTTATACATAAGAATTTAGTGTTATTAAAATATGAAATGTTTCGAATCATGCAACTAAATTTGACTTGTAGGAAAGATCGTATACAATCACCTACAAGAAAAAAGGATGAGATTTGTTCCAAAGAACAAGTGATGACAGACCAGTTAGAAGATTCACTCCAACAAAATGAAGAGGAACCTGAAGCTCCCAGAGACAAAGACACCATGATGAAAGAAAGAGCTTCAGAAGAATCATGATATGACCAAGACACATAAAGCAATAGATCCACCTCGAAAGATGAATACCATCTTGGGCACGAAAGATCATCCAAGATGAAGAAAAGTATTACAAGACTTACAAAGAAAGTAAGATGCCTCAGACACACTCTAGCTATGTAGCACTCTTGTGTGACATCATTGATGCAGATCCTTCTAGCTATGAAGAAGGAGACAAGAAGAAATGGAAGGAGACTATGATCAAAGAGTACAAGTTGATCATGATGTCCAGGGTGAGGTTCTGAGACCTAAAGGGAAGTATGTAGTGTCTTCCATGTGGATCTACAAGATCATGCATGCAACATATGGAAACACCAGGAAATACAAACAAGGTTTATGGTTTCTCAGAAAGAGGGAATAGTTTATGACGAGACATACTCAATTGACCAGACACACGTCTCAAAAGAAGTAGAAATGCATATCAAGCAAAGAACCACATGTGCATAGAAGGATTTGTATGAACTCAGAAGGAACCCATGACATAGCACATATAGTTACATGAGGAGCTTGAAGATCACGTAGAGTTCTCAACCTTTACTATAAGGTTGAAGATGGAAACCTACAGAGGACGACAAGCTCGCAGATGGGTGCAAGAGGAACTTTCAACAAAGTTTGAGATCGAGGATGTCTATATATAGTGACCTTGAAAGATGACATAGATGAATACATAAAAGATCAGTAGTAGAGGAGGCTACCTATCACCCCAGTACAAAATGTTGTGATACATATACTACAAAATTCAAAGGGAAGATGGTGCTCCGCTTCAGAGGGAGTGACTACAAAAATCTCAAAGTTTGAGAATATTGACATGGTACATAGGGATGGAAAACTTCCTGATGAGCTTAGGATTTACCAAGAGTAAAGAGGATTCCAACCTTTAAATCAAGTTTGAAGGAGGAAGACAAGTGATACTTCTGTTATATGTTGATGACCTATTTCTTACATGAAGAACTCATTTTAGATGCAAAGAGAAATCTTGTCATTGAGTTCGAGATGAAAGAGATAGGGATGATGCACTGATTTTTGGGCATGGAGATTTGGCAGAGTATAGATGGGATCTTATTTGATCAGAAGCCTCCAATCATATGGTTGCAGCCATAGAATCATTCTCTTCATTACATCAGACTGATGGTTCGAGTATTCATATGGGTGATGACACTCAAATTCAAGCTGAAGGAAAGGGTTCAATCTTGTTAAAACATGGAATGTTCAAATATGTATTCTGTGTGCCCTCTTTAGCTGAAAATTTGTTATATGTATACCATATGACACATACTGTACAACCAGAGCGAGTGGTATTTGGTCCTAACTCAATGGATACCTCATATATCTCAACCGGGAAGATTATATCAAAGAGTGTTGCAAACCATGCCTCCAAGGCATATGAATTCTCACACTTTCTTCCATACTCAGATCCAGTAGAGTGTCAATTTCCATTTGAAAGGGGAGGTAAAACCATTCTATCTACTCCTTTTACATATGATAATGTTTCCATTAGTGTTTCAGATTCAGAATGCTAAGCAGAGGGCTCAGTTGAATCAGTTGATGAAATTAAAGATGAAGTTCACAGTGATCCAGATCCAAATCCAAACCCTACTCCCAATCCTAGGCCTAAATAGGCACAAAAATTATTGAGGCCGTTGGGAACATGACTGGAGATCCATATGACATGATGAGAACAAGATCCTAGATTCAGAAAGAGAACCTTGCATTATGTCAAGCAAGTCACTTTCTTCAGAGATGTGAAACAAGATCCCTGTGAGATGCTACATGATGATAAGGATTGATCAACAACCCTAATCACAGAAGAACCAATTGGATCATGTCACTCTTCCTCCAGAAAGAAGAGACAAAGGCATCGTTCCTTCTCAATTCTATCATCGGAATGGAAGAAGATGGAGAGGTTCACATGCACAATTCCATGATACTAGTTCACACAAGGACCATCACATTGCTTCACTGCACCACATAAATGTAGGTTGCATAAATATTTTCACAATTTTTTTATTCAAGAATAATTTTCTCTTGATATGAAAGCTTGATCCTGATTTTCTTGCATATTTTTACTGGGGGGAGGGGGCGGGGGGGTTCCCATTAGGTTTTCCCCATTTCCCAATTTTTTAGTAGTTATTATTTTGCATTTAGATTGTATGGGTAACATTTGGTCTTAGTTTTCAAGGGCCAA
Organism: Pseudotsuga menziesii; assembly: GCA_001517045.1. NCBI lineage: Eukaryota > Viridiplantae > Streptophyta > Pinopsida > Pinales > Pinaceae > Pseudotsuga > Pseudotsuga menziesii. The sequence goes on from LPNX010285294.1 coordinate 21,822, forward strand.
GTTTTCCAAAGTCACGATTAAGGGGGGGTGTTGGGATTATTATTAATCCTCCTTATGTTTCTTCTATATATTGTGAAATATAGAATAAAAGATTTATATTTCAATCGAGAAGTAGAATTAATTAGGTTCACGATATTCAATTTAATTAGGTTCATCATTTCAATTGAAAGAGGAGTTTCTGTTTGGGAATATCGATATGTGTATGAAGTTGGTGCCAGGTAATTCCGAAGACGCGATTACGACATACTATGTGAGTTGGATTTTGTTGTAAATGTTTCATTTTATGATCTAGGAACTAATAAAATTCGTAGGTTATATTGCCGACTTTCCTTCATTTTATTCCATTACTGATTACAGAAATATTGAAATATACTCACATGGTGTAGTTATCTTATTCCGGGAATGGGCACGCTGAAATTGATATGGAGCTCCTAGGAAATGTTTCTGGTGAGCCCTACATTTTGCACACAAACATTTATATAAATGGGTCAGTGGATAGAGAGCAACAGTTCTATTTATGGTTCAATCCAACAGAATAATTCCACAATTACTAAATTCTTTAGAACCCACAACAAATTGCGTAAACTATCTTTATCTCTATCTCTTCCTTATGATCTAGTTTGGACGTTTTATCCATTTCGAATTTTAGTGCATACTATTCTGACTAATATATTTATGAACTACATTTTAGGATTTTTGTTGATGGGTTTCCCATCAGAGTATTTGGAAAAAATGAAAGCATAGGTGTGCCATACCCTAATCAGAAGGGAATGAAAGTGTACTTGAGCTTATGGAACTGAGACCAATGGGAAACTGAAGGGGGCCGGGTGAAAATAGACTGGTCATACTCACCATTTGTGGCTTCCTAAATCAAATTAAAAATAAACGGCTATGAATGGAAAGGAAACCACATCACCTCCCATTGTTGGGAGAATAACTGGTGGAATCATAGGTTGAACTATGCCCAACAAAGACAATTTCAATGGGTTTGTAGTCATTATCTCATATAGGATTACTGCAAAGCCATCAACTTGCACGTGAATGCTATTGAAAACAATAGGAAATATGTTTCGTCGACCCTCCAAATAATGGCACTCAACCACTTGAGCTAGCCCATCAAGCTTGAAAGATTTCAACATTATGTATGTACACATTCAATATTATGGCTCAAAACTCAATGAATAAAAGTAAATTATTTTTTGGTTCCTAATAGATTTATGTTTTCTCTTTCTAATCAACCACTCTATTTTTTTTTATTATGTGTCGGATAGGGGATATATATGTGTGTGTGTGTGTGTGTGTGTGTGTGTGTGTGTGTGTGTGTGTGTGTGTGTGTGTGTATGTATACATACACACACACACACACACACACACACACACACACACACACACACACACACACACACATATATAGCACTCTTTGGAGACGATGTGGGAAGGAATTCAAAAGATAGACTTCACCAATTGAGCCCAATTAAGATGTAACAAATTTTAATTATTTTTAAAAAAATCATATAAATATTTTTTTAACCGTAATTAAACCACCCAAAACTATAAACTGGGGAAAATTTTATATACTCTAAAAACAAATTAATAGGGGGTGCATATATATTTTCCAATTAAGGGAAGACAGTGGAGAATCACTGCAAAATTTGATTGCAACTCGAACCCTGACTCCTCACAACAATCAATTAAGATACCAATGTTTCCATACTTGGAAGCCCTTTCATGTGCAACAGTAGCCACCTAGGTCACTGGCAGTGCACACGTCGAGTCTTCTACCATAAATTTAGGAATTTCTTACCATGCTTTACTTAGATCAATTGTTAATAAAATAATTGTTGGGTGCATATCTATACATATTTTGTCTACGATCTATTATAAAATTGATAGTATAAATATATGTATAAACCTCAAACGACAACAAATGGATCTTTTTGTTTGAATCCGCATTACATTGTGTTTAAATTTAGTGCTTAAAACATTTGTTTACGACTTAATTCGACTAATTGATTCAATTATTAAATACGTTAGAACCGATAAACAACTAGTAACAACCATATTACTAATGTTCGAAATATGGCGAGAGGTATATATTTGACATATTGATATAATATTTTTTTTTACTAAAGAATGTGTCAATTACTTGTATCTAATAGTTAATCTAATATAACAACTATTTAATTTATGGTTGTTAAGCTCAGATTCGAAGTTAGGCTCATAGTTGTATCATCATTCAAGTTAAGCTAATAGTTAATTTAAAAGTTAATATAAAGCTTAGAATAAGCCTTATGCACATTAACTCGACTCCCAATTGCCATATTACCTAAGTGATTGTCCTTGGTGCATGGTTTCACTGCTTCTCATTATAAGAGATGGAGTTCATCTAAATTTAATTAAATAGTTGTATCACTATTGGAATAATCTAATAGTTATCCAATATAACCCTTATTAGAGTTGAAGTTAAGCTAATAGTTGTATAATCATTGGAATTAATATAATATTTATCCAATATAACTGTGATTAGAGTTGAAGTTAAACTAATAATTGTAGAATTATTGGAGCTAAGCTAATAGTTGTATCTAATAGTTAATTTAAAAGTTAATATATTGGCAATTGCATTTCAAGTAAAAGTCATGAGTGGAGTTGAATTTAAGCTAACAATTGAATAGTTGTTTGTAATAATCGAATATTCAAATAGAAGTTTTATTTTTCCAACTATGGCGAATTGTACTTATCATATGTTAACTAAGTTATTTTTCATTTTTTTTAAATTGTTAATTATGAAATAGACTAACCTCCTTTAAAAAGAATCAAAAACCTAATTATATCAATATGGAATTTAACCTAAAAATGTAATACGAATTGTATATTAGCTAGATGCCCAACTACAAGGAGGAGTTTGGAGGAGTTTATTAGGAGTTCGAACTATTTTATTAGGAGTTTGACTCTTACTTGACTCCACATTAGCTAGACTCCTAGATGCCAAATGCACTTGGACTAAGCCTTAGGTTGGACAAAGCCTTAGGTGATTAGAGTTGAAGTTAAGCTAATAGTTGTAAAATCATTCAAGTTAAGGTAATAATTGTATCTAATAGTTGTTAAGATAATAGTTATCCAATATAACTGTGATTAGATCTAGATGTCAAATGCACTTGGACTAAGCCTTAAGTGATTAGAGTTGAAGTTAACTTAATAGTTGTAGAATCATAGGAGTTAAGGTAATAATTGTATCTAATGGTTAAGCTAATAGTTATTCAATATAATTGTGGTTAGAGTTGAAGTTAAGTTAATAGTTATAGAATCATTGGAGTTAAGCTCGTAGTTGTATCGAAATGTTGAAGATTAATTTTAATTTTTACAACTATCACTAACTCTACTTATCACATGTTAATTAAGCTATTTTTTATATTTTTGAAATTATTAATTATTAATTTTGGACTAAGTCCATTCTCCTTTAATATTGGACGACCTCCATAAAATCAATCTCAAGAGTACACTTGTCTCATTCTCATCCGTATATGAAAAGCATAGATGGTAGTCCACACCAAAATTCTAAGATATATACACCTATCGACCTAACAATAACTTTGTTGAATGTGGTCTAGTCAATCTTGAGTTTGATATGTATATCTGATTTAAGAGTTTCTATTATTTAGCCTTATTGGAACTTACATAGTACACCCATTTATAAATCGTTCGAAGAATTGTTTAAAGGTTTTTGGTTGTTGGATCCATTGATCAAGTATAACAGAAGTTATGGATAGGATAATTAAATTATGAAAGGGTTGTTACACTTTACGACAAACTATTATACGCATAAGAGATTAGATTCACCATAGGTTACTATTTAATTTAGTTGTTGATCGTATATGCCAAACCAACGCCATTGCTGGTAGAAGTCACCATGGCTTCAAGGACTGTTTATCTTGCTAGATCCCTCTGTATCACTTCCAAAACCAATTGTTTTATATAGATATATTGTGCAAATACTACTTTACCTCATCTGTTTATATGTGTAAAACCTCCCAGATCTATGGAGACTTGTTCCCAAGTTCATGCTGGTTAGATGAAACTCTCAAATGACTTCTGTAAATTAGCAGTCATGGTATTTCCAGGTACTTTCCCCTCTGTTCCTTGTGAAACCCTAGGGTTTAAGTAAGGTGGTAGCAGACAAACTTAAAAATGGCAAATTCTGAAAGCAAACATAGTTTATCCTTTCAAAGATTTCATGAGCTTATACGTTTTGGTTTTAATATTTGATTAAGTAGCAACATCATATAATAGTGATCCTTCTTTTGTCGTGATAGATTGGTGGAGTCATCATCTATAACTTTTTCCAATTTTGATATCTTATTTGTTTCTCTATCACTGTGTAGATCATCCAAACGTTGAATTATATTAATGTTCTCCTTTATGGATTGGCATTTAATCTTCCTTTGTTATTGGAAATTTATGAAACAATAAATTTGAATGTATTGAACTTAGCACATTATTCCTTTAAGCATTGGTTTTGTAAAATAGAGATCAAGCTGTGGGGCGCTCGCACGAAGTTGGTTCCACCTTTTAGTGCCACTTAAGAAATCAAAAACGCACTTCCAAAGTGTAAATCAAGAACGCATATGCGTTATTGATGGTATGTTCAGAATAACCCGAGCCCAAATACAAAGCTAAGGTTCGTAAGGAAGTATCACATATGCGATATATCGCATATGCGTTTTGTAAAAGTTAAATATTGCGTATGCGATATATATCGCAAGTGTGATATATCGCATATTCGCATATGCGATATTGAAAAATAAAAAAAACAAAACAGAGGCCATGGGCCTAAAATATCATTTGCACAGTGAAGCATTGGGAGAGTGATAAATCGCGTTGGCGAAAAAACGTAGAGGCGATTTGTGTTTCACCTTTTGGAGGTCGAGTTGGAGGTGGATTGGCTCCAATGGCAAGTAACTTCTCTTATCCATTTCAATCAGTTTTCAATTCTTTATTGTTTTTCTTACTTTCATAGTTTTTATAATTGTTTAAAACAAATTTAATAAAAAAATTGAATGAAATCAAAGAATGATAAATTAAAACAACTTGTATTTTTTTGTTTAAATCTTAACAGATAACAGAAATGAGCAAGATAATGTGGAAAATGAACCCTCTAATAACCCAAAAACTAACCCAAACATTAACCCAATCCCAAACCTAGAGGGGGAACAAGATCGAAACTCACAGATTCTTGCACGTTTGGCGTCATTGAGGCGCCTTAGCTCATCTTTTAGATGGGTAGATCATTTGAGACAGTCTTTAGCCGATGCATTGGACACAATAACAAACAAAAGTACCAATACCCAAGGAGATCTATACAACATTAGCTTGTACAGAGAATACAAGAGGCAATACTACTCCAATGGATTGAGTTACAAAGAAATCAAAGACCTAAATATTACAAAAGACCAATTATCTTCACTATTCCAGGACCCTAGCACTAGATTGGTTCCACCCACTAGTCGACCACACATTTCCATAGACTGGTGCATTGAACCAAATATAAAGGCCAATTGGATGGATCATTGGTATATGGTCTTCGATGAAGACCCTCATGGGAATAGGGACATCCCATTTTATTTTCTTAGGAAGTTGTATGCAGAATTCCTCCTAGGGAAACATGTTAACTATTTCGATATCTTAGGCTTCCAAAGTGTTGGTCATGGGATTCCCTAAGATAGGGAAGGGGCTAAGATGGATCCTAACCGTGTGCCATTCCCTCCACGCACATCAAAACCCCCTCGTTATATCCTCCTGCGGGTCATGTGATTGAGGATACACCGGAGGCATTATTTGACTTGGCAGATACATTACTTCAACATGGGACTGATGTCCAAGGCAATGTAGGCCAAGGGGTTGGCACTTCTAAGGCCGGCCCATCTACAAATCACACAGGAGATGCAGAGCGTTCAGAGCATTGTGTTACTCCACACCCTTGCACATCGTGTGGAGGCATATGCTATGGCCCTGCTTCAGACTTCAGGGATGATGGATTACTTCAATTTGTAAGTAAAAATCATTATTTTCATATTATATTTTGTTTCATATCACAATTTTCAATTGTTTCACAATTTATTTCTATTTAATTATCTAAAAAATTATGTGAGCAAATATACAGCTGGTGTCCCATGGCACACCAGAGTCGCATAGTCCGTCGATCAATGTTGAGAACATCGGATGCAGTTGTCAATATTGCATATGGGTTTGGTTCTTCATCGTTAGTGGTAAGAACTATACTTGTTAATTTGTCAACTCTATTTACATATTTATAGTAGAGATTGTAACATTCAATACATCCTAATTTTGATACAACATGTTTTATGCAGGGTGATCAAGATGAGTACATTGAATCTCAGCCTAGTCCCTCTCATGTAGAGGTAGATTCCCAAACACAGGTATTATTTTAAATATGCTTTTAATTATGTTTCGCTTTCTTTGGAAAAATCATTTTTCATCCATCATGTATATGTCGCATTTTCTTTGTATTATCTGACATTGACATATGTTACGTTATGCAGGAAACCATTGAGCCATTGGTGCTTGAAGAGCACCAACATGAGGTTGTTTCCAACCCACCTCTTCCCCCCCGCTAGGTACATGTATGTTTCGCTTTCTTTGAAAACATCATTTTTCATCCATGTAGTATATATGTCTATGATTCTTTTTATTATCTGAATTTGACATATGTTATTTTATGGAGGCTTCTATTGAGGCACCGGTGCTTGAAGAGCACCAGATTGATGACCCACCTATCACGAGCCAGCAGGTACGTTTATGTATCGCTTTCTTTTAATTGTGATTTTAATGATTCAACATGTACTTTTTTAATTTTTTGAAATTGTCTAATTGTGTATTTATCCTTTTGTATGTAGGAACGTGAGTTTGATGAATATGTCCAAAAAGCGAGCTTCTTTGCTAGTACAAGTAGAATTCCTTTTCTCTCATTGCTAGTTAAATGATCCACTAGTTACACACCTCCTCTGACAAGGCAGCGGGTAAGTTTATGTATCGCTTTCTTTGTACGTTTATGTATGTCTTTCCCTGATTTAGTGCTCTCTCTTTGTACATTTTTGTAGGTTTATGTATCGCTTTGACATGTGTTACTTTATGCAAGAATCTATTGAGACAGTGGTGCTTGAAGAGAACCAAAGCGAGGTTGTTGTCAACCCACCTCTTCCCCCCAGCCAGGTATATGTATGTTTCGCTTTCTTTGGAAACATCATTTTCCATCCATGTAGTATATATGTCTCTAATTCACTATTTTATCTGAAATTGACATATATGTTACTTTATGCAGGCTTCTAGTGAGGCATCGGTGCGTAAAGAGCACCAAATTGGTGACCCACCTTTGATGAGCCAGCAGGTACGTTTATTTATTGCTTTCTTTGTACGTTTGTGTATCACGTTCTCTTATTTGGTGCTTGAAGAGACCCAAATCGGTGACCCACCTCTTCCCCCCCAATGTACATGTATATTTGTTGACATTGGCATATATATATTTTTATGCATCTTGATAGTGAGCAAGTGGTGCTTGAAAATCACCCAATCAGGGTCGCTGTCAGTGAGGCACCATGACCCACCATTACTTACTCACGTACATTAAGTAAAAATGTTATTTTGGTTTTGGAATTTGAACAAATGTACATAGATTTTTTAAAGGTTGGTAAACTAACTTACAAAATTTGGTTTTTCTGCAATCTCCACTGATGCGACCTATCCCTCTTGTTTAGCGATGAGGATCACTAGTGAGCAGTCGAAAAAGAAAGCTAGACTTATCCGAAGACATTGGCAGTGGAAGTGAAAGGGGGGATAACTAGAATAAATGTATAGGGGGGATACATAGCTATAACTTTTTGTTCATATACACACAGATGTACTTTATGATCCACTATTTTGTATTATGGCCATGTGGCATGCCAATTTTTGTAACATTATTTCTATACATATATAATATAAAGCAAGGTTCAAATTTATACATATATGGTTGAATTGATCTTGGAACATGATATGTGTGGTTCACCTATGTGATATAATGATATGTATGGTTCACATGTGTGCTAACTTATGAATTTCCAATACTTAAAGGAAGAATTTATGACTCATCAACTTTTTAACATTATGGCTATCCTCAACTTTTTAACATCATAAGCATACCATACACTAACTAAATTACATAAACTAACAATCATAACACTAAGTCATGCATGGATGTGTAATATACCATATCATACCCTACAATACCCTATGATACTAACATCATACCATTCTAACATACAATAACATACCCTACAATACCGTATGATACTAACATCATACCATACTAACATACAATAACATACTAACTTCATACCATACTAACATACATCATACCCTACAATACTAACATCATACCCTACAAACCCTAGTTGGTTTTAAATATGTACATACATCCATGTGTTTCTAGTTCAATCTCATAACTTGTAAAGAGGTCACTAAACCATAGTTCCATGTCATAACTTGTCAACCCTAGTGATAGCATGCAAATTGGTGTTCATGAAACCCAAGTTGGTTTCCAATTTGTACATGTCCATGTGTTTCTAGTTCCCTCTCTTAAATTGTAAATTGGTCACTAAACCCTAGTTCCATCTCGTTATTTGTCAACCCTAATTGGTTTCCAATTTCTAGTTTCGTCTCATAACTTGTAAAGAGCTCACTAAAACCTAGTTCCATCTCATTATTTGTCAAACCTAGTTAGTGCATGCAAATTGGTGTTCATGAAAGCCTAGTTGGTTTCCAATTTGTACCTGGCCATGTGTTTCTAATTCCCTCACTTAAATTGTAAATTGCTCACTAAACCCTAGTTCCATCTCATTATTTTTCAACCCTAGTGATAGCATGCAAATTGGTGTTTTTGAAAGCCTAGATAGTTTCTGATTTGTACATGGCCATGTCTTTCTATTTCCGTCTCATAAATTGTAAAGAGCTCACTAAACCCTAGTTCCATCTCATTATTTGTCAACCCTAGTTGTTGCATGCAAATTGGTGTTCATGAAAGCCTAGTTGGTTTCCGATTTGTACATGGCCATGTGTTTCTAGTTCCCTCTCTTAACTTGTAAATTGCTCACTAAA